>CM053561.1:1402265-1511148 GCA_028646485.1 Cryptoprocta ferox
CAGAGCATGAGCGGGGGAGGAATAGAGAGAGAGGGAGACACAGAATCTGAAGCAGCTCCAGGCTCTGAGCTGCCAGCACAGAGCCTGACACGGGACTCAAACTCATGAACCTTGAGAACATGACCTGAGCCAAAGTCAGACGCTTAATCAACTGAGCCACCCAGGTGCCCCGAAAGTATTATACGCTTAGTGAAAAATACACTTGGGCACAGTAGTATCAACTAACACTTGTGGAGCACTTGGCATAGACTCAAGAATGGCCACCCACGGATAGGAGGTCCCAGTCCCTACTATCTGTGCCATAGGACCAGAGGCTGGAGCCTCAAGCCACAGAGGATTACCCCAGACCTTGGAACCTAACACAATCTGCCCTGTTGGGTTTCCAGTTGCTTGGAAACTGGTGACCCCCTTTCCCTTCCGTTGTCACCCTTTTGGAATCTTATAAATGTTATTCGATGACCACTCGCGTTTGGGGACTAGGTAACTTAGTTTCCAGTGTCGTAGGTCCAGTGATAGAGAGGAATGTTCCCCGGGATGGAGCCTGTCCGGCGTCTCACCAATACCCAGTTTAGAGGATGGGATTTGGAACTTTTGAGGAGACCGAGATGAGATTTTTCAACGTGAGTGGACGCCGTACTGGGTCGAGCCTTTCAGGGACGTTGGGATGAGGTGACTGTACGTTACACGTGGGATGGACATGAATATCAATATAGGCAGAGTATGGAACGGTGGCAGGCTCAGTGATGACCACCCCAAGATATTACGTCCTAATTCCCGGAGCCTAAAAATAAGGAAAAGGCATCTTTGTCTTGACGTGGACAGATGACCCGAGACTGTCTAAGTGGAGCCTCAATCCAATCACCAGTGTCCCTTATGAAGGAGACACAGAGGAAGTTGAACACACGCAGAGCACAAGTCAATGAGAGAACAGAGGCAGAAACGAGCGTTGCGGCCACCAGCCAAGGAAGGCCAGCGGCCACCAGAAGTTAGAAGAGGCAGCGAAGGGGCGCCTGGGTGGCTCAGTCAGCTGAGCCTCCTACATCGGCTCAGGTCGCGATCTCATGGTTCATGGGTTCGAGCCCCGCGTCGGGCTCCCTGCTGTCGGCATGCAGCCCGCTTTGGATCCTTGCCCCCACCCCCTGCCCCACTCACACACTCTCTCAAAAAGCAACTTAAAAAATGCAGTTTAGAAAAGGCAAGGGATGGACTCTCCCCAGAGCCCCTGGAGGAGCCCCCTGTGGACACCTTGCCTTCAGACTGCCCGCCTCCAGAATCGCGAGTGAATACATTTCCAGCGTCCTAAGCCACCAAGATTTTGGCAATTCCTCACAGCAGCCGTAGGGCATGGATGCGGCACTTCACAAAGCACTTTCGCAGACTCACCCACTCGATGACGCCCTTACGCACCGGGAAAGTGCGAGGCCGTTGGGTGTAAAGACTAGACCCTGACAGTCACCCCTTGAAGTAGGACATCTTTCCTCGGGAAAACATGAAGAACCCAAGGCTCAAGGGTGGTCTGTGATTTGCTCAAGACCAGAGTAAACAAACAGGGCTTGGACTGGGGTCCGAGAGGCCTGGTTCCATTGCCGCCCTCCTTACCACGCAAGAGCCGCGTCCCCTTATAAACAGGTGGCCGTCACTGTCCTGCCCCCGTCACAGGCCAGGTCCCGCCTCGGGCTCCTCAAATGCAGGGTAAGCCTGAGGGAAACGGGGTGCGAGAGGCAGGAAAAGGGCTGCAACTGCCAAGTGCTCACGTGGAGGGAGGGTCTGCCTTCCGCGTCCTTCCGCACCGCCCGCTGTGTCCCCCCCCCAGGCACGAGGTCCTGTCCCAGAAGATGGCGCTTGAGGGCCAGGGCTCTTCCTGACCCAATCGCAACCCACCTGCCTGTGTTACAGTCCTTCTTGGTTTAGGTGACAGAGAAACCCAGGCTCCCTGCAGGGGCTTCACCTGAGACAACACCTGTGACCACGTCGGTGGGCCGTCTGCACAGTTCTGTTCAAATCTCATTTTGCTCGTTGCCCCCGCGACCACAGGGAGAAGCGGGAGCCTAGTTCCTTGAATGAGAAGCACGGGAGTCTGTCCCCAAGCTCGCCTCTGCACGTGCATCGGAGGGGACGGAGCCAGATGCTCTTGTCCTCCCGGGGTCTTCCTCTTTCCGTTAAAACCTGCTCCCTCTGGCCTCCTGCAAGGCCAGCCCCGGAGTCACGTGCGGGGTACCGGTCAGCACTGTGCTTATGGAGAAACTCCTTAATGTCCCAACTGCCCTCAGGTCTCCCCGGGGGCTGAAACCCCCTCCACGGCAGCCTCCTGTTGCCGCGGTGACAAAGTACCCTTCACGCAGTGGCTCAGACGGTACAAATGTGTCGTACAGTCTGGAGGTCAGAGCCGGGCTCGGGGTCCACTCGGCTAACACCAAGGTGTCTGCAGGGCTGTGTTCCCGTCTGGAGGCTCTGGGGGAAGACCCCGTAGCCACGTCTTTCCCAGCTTCCAGAACTTGCTCACGCCCCTCGGCCTACAGCCCCTCCCACCTTTGATGGCCGCAGCAGCACATCGCTTACCCTTCTTGTCCCCTGGGAACACACCTGGGAAAGGGTCCCACTTACGAAGACCCTGGTGATGACACTGGCCCACCGAGATAATCTGGAATAATCCAGAATAATCCAGCTCGCTGCCTAGCATGTCTCCAGCTGAGCTGCCTAGCACGTGCCACTTAAATTCCCATTTGCCACGTGAGGCGGCATATTCACAGATTCCAGGGAGGGACAGCTTTAAGGGTCATTGTTCTCCCTACTGCTCCTCCTGTTAAGACGCCATGTCTTGGGGACTCCTGCTTGGCTGGTTCAGGTGGTAGAATGTGTGACACTTGATCCCCGGGTTGTGAGTTCAAGCCCCACACTGGGTGTGGAAGCCTACTTAAAATTAAAAAAAAAAAAAAAAAAGACACCGTGTGTTAATGGACATTACTAAAGAGAGTGTGTCCCCAGGGAGGCGTGACACAGTCACCACCCCCGCCCAGTGGCCCACTGGTCATGAGAGGGTGCTGGCGGGAGAGCCGAGGGACATGGGGACCCTGGAGGGAGGCCAGCAGCGAGAAGGGGGCACCCGCGGCATCCATGCAAGAGAGACGGAAGAGCCTCTGAGCTCTGAGAGGTTGGGAGTCTCTGGGGGTCAATGTCACAGCAGAGGGAGCATCGGGAGGCACCTGCTTCGGGAAAGCCCCAGAGAAGGAGCAGGTGAAGCTGTTCGCAAATGAGCTGCTCTGAGAGAGAGTCACCGCGCCAGCTGCGTCCCCGCTGCACTGTGTCCCCGCTGCCCAGCATCGGGGGCCCCGTGGGCCTCCTCACCCTCCGGCTGGAAGGGGCCGGCCTTCCCACGGGGACACCCCACCTCCGCTCTGCAAGTGCAGACACCGTGACCGTGACCGCTGAGCCGGGCTGCAGGGCTGGCGGGGCCGAGCGGGGAGGCGTGAAGGCAGCATCCCCAGGGGCCACCATCCCCAGGGGCCGAACCCCCAGAAGGTCAGGGCCCCCCTTTCCCCCCTGCCTTCAGCCTCTGCTCCCTGGAGGCGAGGCCCCTCCCCTGAACTTCCACCGGGAAGAACAAGTGAATGATGGCTTTTATTTTCCCAATTTAAAAAAAAGAAAAGAAAAAGAGCAGTTGGGGTTGTTTGCGCATGAAGCTCGCCCGCCCCCGCCCCGGCCAAGGAATGTGCCCAGTTCAGCGTGTGTCACCTGTTGGCAAGGACGGTTGTCCGCATCATGCCTGCAGTGGCATAGAGTGACCTGGGGGGTGTGACCGGATTCTCAGTATCCGCCAGCGCCGTGGCACTTCTCGGGCGAGTGCGGTGGCCTCCTGGCCCGCCCCCGGACCCGTGGTGGCCAGCGGGACCCAGTGTTTCTGAGGGTCTGCGCGTTTCCGGCTGCTCTAATGTTGTCGGGTGGCCCAGGCAGGGGACCGTGTCCCTCGGATGCCCCGGAATGAGCCAGCTCTCCCCCCGCCGTCGAGAGTAGCGAGCACCAGGGTCGGGGCCAGCGGGGCAGCCACAGCGTCGGGGGGAGGGCTCTGCATGGTGGGAAGGCCCTGAGCCCCTTCTCTACAAGTTCTCTGATAAAAACGGGGTGTCCCCAGTCAATGAGTGTCTGGGGCACCCATCTCCCGGAGCTCGGTGTGCTGCCAACTTTCGACAGTCTGTTGACTTCCTTCCAGAACCTTCCCCGGAGCTCTGGTAAGCCGATGGAAGGCCACAGCAAGGCTCTTCCAGCTTCCCCCCTTCACGGAAACTGCTTCCCAGATGGGGGCACCCCCAGGACAGCCTCCCCACGGTACACAGCCTCCTTCCCTGGATCCTGTCAAGGAAAACCAGCTTGGACCAGCTTGGCAGGAGAGAGGTCCATACCTTGAATCTTTTCTCTGACCTTAAACTGCAACTTAAAGAAGCCGCAGCAGATCGTGAACTTTGTGTTCCCTCGTGTATTTCCTAAATGGCTTTCCGTGGTCCAATCAGATTTTCCCAAATTGCGTAAAAATCTACCTGAAGCCACATCTTAGTGAGGCAATGTCGTACCTGAGAGATTGGGCTGCGGGGACAGGCCGCAGGGATTCACGCCCCGGCTTTATCACCTGCTTGCTGTGAGATTCGATCCAGCTGCTTCACATCACTGTGCTCCCATTTCTTCACCTGTAGATTAGTGATGATAAAAGTACATACTTCATAGGTTATTGTTAGGGTGGAAAGAACTAATATAGGGGCGCCTGGGGGGCTCAGTCGGTTAACCATCTGGCTTCAGCTCAGGTCGTGATCTCGCGGTTTGTGGGTTCGAGCCCCGTGTCGGGCTCTGGGCTGACAGCTCGGAGCCTGGAGCTGCTTCGGATTCTGTGTCTCCCCCCCGCCCCGTCTGCCCCTCCCCTGCTCATGCTCAGTCTCTCTCTGTCTCTCAATAATAAACAAATGTTAAAAAAAAATTTTTTTTAAAGAGCTAATATGTGCTCTAAGCACTAAGTGCTTATATGTAAAGCACTTAGTATGGCGGACGTACTTAATAAGTGGCATGAAAACAATGTCAGCTCTTATTGTTGTTAATCTTTAACGTAATCCCCACACCACCCAGAACTGTCCTATGTACCCAGTGCCTCCAGACCCAGAAAGAGCAGCTGTGTGAAAGCACCTGCATGCCTTCCCACATTATCTGGTCTCAACCCTCACTCTACAAATGGTGAAACTAGAGTCCAAAAGAGTCCAGAGCTTGGCGTCATAGTGGACCTCACCCCTCATCACGTCTATCCTCACTTGCTCCGAGGGCAGCCGATTTAAAACACACCAGCAGCTTGCCATTCAAGTCAACGGATTCCCAGCTGCTGGGGCAGCACAACCCACTGTGGGTCGTTC
The DNA here is from genome assembly GCA_028646485.1 of Cryptoprocta ferox. Classification (NCBI taxonomy): domain Eukaryota; kingdom Metazoa; phylum Chordata; class Mammalia; order Carnivora; family Eupleridae; genus Cryptoprocta; species Cryptoprocta ferox. The sequence continues at coordinate 1,407,653 of CM053561.1, forward strand.
AAATTATTAGGAGAAGCTCTTTTATACGGAGCCCAACTCTGGCCCTAATTCTGATCGGTATTGAATAAATCCATTTGTTCGGAGAGCACTTCAAATACTCGACGTCTGGGAACTCTTCCCAGTGCCCACTGTGGTGCTCCAAGGTATGAGTCAAGAATAAGTGATTTAAGCAAGTGAAGTGAAGTACTCAGGGCCCCAAAGTCAAGTTCATGGAATCGGAAAACAGGCTCTGTTTCTGACCTGCGGTCCACACGTGTCCCCGAAGCTTGGGAGTCGTTTCTCATTACTCGGTCCTCTAAGACGTATCCCAGGTCACAGGCTGTTCTTGTCTCTTCCTGAGCCACCCCGGGACACGGCCGCCCCCCAAACTGGCCTCTTAGTATCCACGATTGCCTTTCTTCGGGACTGTCTCCACCGAGAGCTAAAGTGATTTTCAAAAAAGAGATCACACGTGAAACACTTCTCAACCTCAGCAATCACGAGGGAAGTTCAAACTGAAGCCACAATGAGACTCTACTTCACAGCCACTGGGGTGGCTGGACTGGAAAGGACAGACAAGAATAAGTGTTGACAAAGGTGTAGAAAAATGGGAACGTTCATATGTGGCTGGTGGGAATGTAAAATGGCGCAGTTGCTTTGGAAAACAGTCTGGCAGTTCGTCAAAGCCGAGCTGTAGAGTTTCCACCGGAGCCCACGATTCCACTCCTAGGCACCTGCCCAAGAGAAAGGAAGATCTCTGTCCACACGAAAACCTGTGAAAGGTAAGTGGGAAATCTCTCTACTACTTTTTGCCACTTCTCGTGAGTCTTGAGCTATTTCAACATAAAAAATTATTTAAATTTTCGGTAAAGTTTATTTGTTTATTTTGTAATAGAGAGCTGGGGAGGGCCAGAGAGAGGGGGAGACAGAGAATCCCAAGCAGGCTCTGCACTGTCCGCATGAGCCCGGTGCGGGCCTCAAACTCGCGAACCGTGAGATCATGAGCTGAACCGAAAGCAGGAGTAAGACACTTAACTGACTGAGCCACCCAGGCGCCCCAAAATTAAAAAAATTATTTTAAAAAAGACATAAGATGAGGTTACTTCCACATTTAATTATTATTTTTTTATTTTAGAGAGATGAGAGCATGAGCCAGGATTGAGGGGCAAAGGGAGAGAAAGAGAATCTTGGGCGGGCTCCGTGCTGACACGGGGCTCGATCCTACGACTCTGGGATCGTGACCTGAGCCAGACTCAAGAGTCAGAGGCCCAACCAGCTGAGCCACCCCAACACCCCAGCTTCCACATTTTAAAAAACAAAAAGAAAACACTCCAATGGCTTCACAATACTGCTAGGGTGCAACTGTCCCTCCCACCCAGGACCCACTCAGTCTGGGCTTTGTCCCTGTGCCCCGGGTCCCCTGCCTCCAACCCTGCCACTTACCAGCTCCCTGCAGTCACCCTGGCCCTTCCAGCCCCGCCCCCTCTTATTTTGTGCCCCTTTAAGCTACAAAGCTGACTTCCAGGGCTCTGGCCACTCCCACTGCCTAGAATGCTCCACCCCCAAGTCTTAAGGACCTGCCTCCTCCTCACTGGCAGAGAAGCCTCAGTTCAAATGTCCCCTCAGCAGAGAAGCCTCCTTGGTGGCCCTCACGCCCCTCCCCCTCCTCGCTTGCATTTCCATGACACTTTCTGAAATGTTCTTGTTTCTGCATAATGTTCACTGTATGTCTCTCCCCCGGGACATGAGATCCTTCAGCACAAGGACATCCGATGCCCAGAACAGTGTCAGCTCTATCGAAGATGCAGACATAACTACCTGAAGAATAAATGTTTCTCTCTCTCTCTCTCTCTCTCTCTTTTTTTTTTTTAAGTAAGCTCTACGCCTAATGTGGGGCGTGAACCCACAGCCTTGAGATCAAGAGTCACATCTCTAGTGACTGAGCCAGCCAGACGCTCCGCCGAATGTCTCCCGTTATGATGCTGCTGCTTCCATGGATACTGTGGGAGCAACAACTTTATAAAAAATATCCGGTTCAATGGTGGCTCCTCTCAAGTAGAGAAAGTATGTGCCCAGTGGTTTCCGTGGTCAGGGAGGAAGGGCCACGGGACCAAGTCCGTGCCCAGGTCCCCTCCGGCTGGCCGCCTACCACACAGATTCAGGCCTCTGCATGGTCAGCCTGCCTTCCTGCTTCCGGCTGCACAGCTGTCTGCCGGAACTTTCTAGAGCACAGCACAACTTTCTAGAGCATTTTAAGTTTAATAAATTTTAAAAAGTTCTCAAAGTCTTGCCACTGAGGAGTGCAGGGGGCCCAACTATTCAGATTATATACGCTTTATAATTTTTTAATGTTTTTTCAAGTTTGTTTTTTATGTTTTTATTTTATTTTTGAGAGAGAGAGAGAGAGAGCGCGAGCAGGGGAGGGGCAGAGAGAGAGGGAGACACAGAATCCGAAGCAGCACCAGGCTCTGAGCTGTCAGCACAGAGCCCGAGGCGGGGCTTGAACTCACAGACTGCGAGATCGTGACCTGAGCCGAAGTCAGACACCCAACTGACTGAGCCCCCCAGGCACCTCCATATACGCTTTATAAACCTGAGGAATTCAACGGACCTTCCTCCCAGAAAAAGAAAAATTGCTTATAGGCTCACAGAACAAAGCTTTTCCTTACAGTTGGAGCTTCTTACGCCTGCCCTGTAGCGACAAACAAAGGAAAACCTGTTCCTGCCCTGACTTGTCACCACCAGGTCTTGACCAACCCTCCTGGACCCTTTTCCAACCACTTCCGGCACGTTCAGTGCTGGGCCCTCCCCGGAATGTGCTCTATTTTCAGGGCCTCTGCTCGGCTTCCCTGAGTCCCAGCTTTCAACCGCCCCAGCTTCCTGAACGTTCTTTCAGGTTTCCATAGCGCTTTGCACAGCACTGTCCCCTGGGTGTATGGTGGCTCACCGTGTCTGAGGCCCCTCCTCCTGGCTGCTGGGGAGGCCGGGACCTGGGTCTCCCTGGTCTTTGCAAGCTGGCATCCGGGGAAAGGGTTAAAACCCGCCCCCTTCATTTATGCAAGAGTCTTCCTGAAAGACTGGCTGAATGAATTAAAATGAATGATAGCAATTAACTAATTGACATTAAACCATTCATGGAAGCCGTTCGCTCTTACCCTCCGAGGGGTGGGGGATTTGGATCTTACATCAGAGAAGCTCCGGAGACAAAAGCATGGATGTTCTAAGGTGTGAGTGATGGTGGAAAGGGAGGACCTTCCGAGTCTTCCAGATCACAGGGGCCAGCAGCCCCCACCCCAGGTCACTGCCGGCCAGAGCAGAGAAGAGTAGTCACACGCACCCAGTGCCAATCGTCAGATCACGGGGAGACCCTGATAGGTCCCTACATCTCGCCACCAGCTATTGGCAAGATTAACGTGGACCAGGTTCTTCAACAAATTAAAAATAGTTTGGGGCGCTTGGGTGGCTCAGTCGTCCGACTCCGGCTCAGGTCATGATCTCACGGCTCGTGAGTTCGAGCCCCGCGTCAGGCTCTGTGCTGACAGCTCAGAGCCTGGAGCCTGGTCTGTCCCCCTCTTCTGTGTCCCCCCACCTCTGCCTCTCCCCTGCTTGCTCTCTCTCTCTCTCAAAAATAAACACTTTAAAAAATTAAAAAATAAATCAAAATAGAACCACCCTATGACCCAGCAACTGCACTACTATCCTTTTTCCAAAGGATACAGGCGTGCTGATTCAAAGGGGCACATGCACCCCAATGTTTACAGCAGCGCTATCGACAACAGCCAACGTATGGAAAGAGCCCAGATGTCCATCGACTGATGGATGGATAAAGAAGATGTGGTTTATATATACAATGGAATACTATTCAATGATCAAGAAGAATGAAATCTTGCCATTTGCAGCAACATGAATGGAACTAGAATGCATTATGCTAAGTGAAATAAGTCAGTCAAAGACAAATACCATATGATTTCAGTCATGTGGCGAATTTAAGATACGAAACAGATGAACATAAGGGAAAGGAAGCAAAAAAAATAAAAATAGAGAGGGAGACAAACCATAAGAGACTCTTAAATACAGAAAACAAACTGAGGGTTCCTGGCTGGGTGCTGGGTGGGGGGTGAGCTACAGGGGTGAGGGGCACTACGAGGGCGCTTGTTCGCATGAGCCCTGGTGTGATATGTAAGTGATAAATCACTAAATCCTATTCCTGATGTCATGACGACACTACATGTTAACTTACCTGGATTTAAATAAACAAAATAGACAATAGAAAAAAGAGAATAATGCACCAAACACAGCTCTATAGAAAGATGTGCCCAGACCACCACATCCATAAGAACATACGGGGTTAAAGGTAAAAAAAATAATAATAATAATGTGGACCATTCTGGAAAGATTGCTGTTTGTTTATCCTCGTACCAAAGATGTCCAGAAACAGATGTCCTGGCTCAGGACCCCTGTGCACAGGTGAGACCCCCTGCTGATCACGGACTCCGTCCTGCTACATGCAGACCTCGAAGGGCAGAATCTAACGCCTGCTTCGTGACCAGCTCATGGTTCTGTTGTTTCTTTTTCTTTTCCTTTTTTTTTTCCATTAGAATGAAACATTTTAATCTGAGAGTAGCACATAATACTGTTCAGGGAGCTCCGGATCATAAGGAAGTTCTCAAAAAGGAATGGGTTTGCTACAGCCTGGCCCCTGCCCCTGCGAGGGAGAAGGGATGGAGCGGGCGAGGCCCCGGGATCTCCTCTCCTGTCAGTCGTAGATCTGGTCCGGAGCCCAGATCTTCTCATCCGCCAGCTCCTCAGCCTGACACCACCAGCCAGTCCCCTTCTCCGCACATTCTCCACGGAATCGCCGCCACGGATCGTCCCAGGCTTGGAGTCCGCAGGGATGGTCTCCCCGAGCACCACTCGGTCTTCGCCACGTCCAGCCGCTCCCCCGGCCCTGATGGCACAGGCTTCACCAGGTTGCCAAGGAACGGATGGCCCTTCGGGTCAATGTAGTGTTCTCTGAGAAGGTCTCCGGAAGCTTGAGTTAACGAGACAGAATCTCTTTTGCTCAAAATGCTTGAGGATCTGTCCGGCGAGGCTGCACTGGACCCCTCAGGCTTGACGGCCATGAAGGTGCGTTCGCCGTCGGCCACGGTCCCCTTTAGCTGGTCAGGCTACAACCCTCAACGGTTCACGATCCTTTTCTTCAATTTTATTTTATTTGTGGTAAGAACACAACATGAGATCTACCCTCTTAACGCATTTTTATTTATTTTTATTTTATTAACATTTATTCACTTTTGAGAGATGGAGACAGAGCATGAGCAGGGGAGGGGCAGAGAAAGTGAGAGAGACAGAATCAAAAGCAGGCTCCAGGCTCTGAGCTGTCAGCGCAGAGCCGAACATGGGGCTCGAACTCACGGACCGCAAGATCATGACCTGAGCTGAAGTCGGACACTTCACTGACTGGGCCCCCCAGGCGCCCCTCTTAACACATTTGTAACGGTGCAGTGCGGTTGTTGACTAGGCACCACGTTACACGGGAGATTCTTAGCACGTGCTCATCCTGCTTAACTGAGACCTTCTGCTTATTGGTTAGTAACCCCCCGTCTGCTGCCCCAGCCCCTGGCGACCACGGCCCACTCCGATGCTGCGAACGTGACCGCTGCACGTACCTCATACGGGCGTGCCTCGTTCTATTACGCTTAGCCTCCTCGCGCTTTGCAGATACTGGGGTTTTTTGTTTGTTTGTTTTTGTTTTTTTCAGATTGAAGGTTTACGACTTCCGCGGAGGAAGTCACGGCCGATGTGGAAACAGCGAGAGAACTAGACGCAGAAGCGGAGCCGGGAGACGGGCCTGAAGGGCTGCCTGTCACGATCAGACTTGAACGGAGGAGCAGAGAGTGGCTTCTTGAGCTGGAACCTGCTCCCGGTGAAGATGCTGTGAAGTTTGTTGAAATGACAACAAGGGATTGAGAGCATCGCATAAGCGTGGCTGAGAGCGCAGAGGCAGGTTTTGAGAGGATCGACTCCGATTTTCCAAGAGGTTCAACTGTGGGTAAAATGCTATCAAACAGCATCGCGGGCCACAGAGAAATCATCCTTGAAAGGAAGGGTCGGTCGATGCGACAAACTTCGTTGTCGTCCTAAGAAATGGCCACAGCAGCCACCACCCTGATCAGTGGCCAACAACATCGCGGCTGGACCCTCCACCAGCAAAAAAGATTACGACTCGCCAAAAGCTCACGTGATGGCATTTTTAGCAATAAACTGTTTTTAAATTAAGGTCGGTACGTTTTTTGATGTTGATGTATTTTTGAGAGAGAGAGAGATGGGGGGGAGGGGCAGAGAGAGAGGGAGACACAGAATCTGAAACAGGCTCCAGGCTCTGAGCTGTCAGCACAGAGCCCGACACGGGGCACAAACCCGTGAACACGAGGTCATGACCTGAGCCAAAGTCGGACGCTTAACAACTGAGCCGCCCAGGCGCCCCTGTACATTGTTTTCACTTAGACATAATACTATTGCACACTTAATAGACTACACTTAATACTACTGCACACTTAATGACTTAATGACTTTTCTATGCACTGGGACACCAAAAAATTTATTTGACTCAGTTATGATATTTGCTTCATTGCGGTCTCCTGGAAGAGACCCCTCAATATCTCGGAGACATGCCCTTAGAAGTGGGGTCCCGAAATACGTGCTTTTTTTTTTTTTTTTTTTTTTTTTTTGCGTCTGGCTTATTTCACTCAGCACAATGTCCTCCAAGTACCCCCATGTTGTCACGGATTGCAGACTTTTCTTATTTTAAAGGTTGGATAACATTCCATCTTATGTCTATTCCCCATTTTCTTTATTCATTCACCTGTTGGTGGACATTTGGGTTGTTTCCACCCTTGGCTACTGTGAATAATGCTGCCGCGAAATGCGAGCATGAATCCTTGAAGACCCGGATTCGGTTGAATAAATGCCTATAAGTGATCGCTGGATCATATGGCCGTTTTGTTTTTAATTTCTCCAGAGAAGACACACAAGTAACCAACAGGTATACGAAAAACTGCCAACATCACGAATCATCAGGGCAGTGCGACTCAGAACCACAATGGATGTCCTTCCACACCTGCTAGGATTATCGAAAAAAGACAAGACAGCGAGGGGGGTGGGGCATGCGCAGAAACTGGAACCCTGTGCACCTTCCATGAGAATGCAAGATGGGGCAGCTGCTGTGGAAAGAGCCCAGAGGCTCCTCTGCCTTTTGTGGGTCAACAGAGCTGCAATCCTAACTAAAACCTTCTGGTTTGACTTGGAGGCCGTCCCTTTGCTAAAGCTCGCGGATAACTGCAGTCCGCTTTGGCCCCCCTGGCAGCTCTCCATCCATCTCCAGAAAACCTACCTTGTTCTGCGCTGGGACATTTGCAGAGTTAGCAGATCTTTCAGTGGAAAGGGTCCTTATTACGCAACAAAGGAACAGCGGGCCCTTCGCCAACAGGGGTGGCTGTTTACACACAGATTTCAGAAGAAAGTAATTTCTTAGGGGTCAAGGGTGTGCTCAGCAGGGAGGTGGGGAGGAGGTGGAAGAGGTCTTAGAGCTGTTTGCCCCTGCCAGCTCCTCAGATCTAGATAGGGAGCACTCTCTACAAGGCCACCTGCCCCATTCCGTCACCCCGTTCCCATTTCCCTGGACGTGTAATCCCTTGGTTCACCCTATATCCACCCCGATCTAAGCTGGACTATGTCTTCATTGGGATTTTCCCCCCCTTTTTTTCCCCATTGGGTTCTGCTGCTGCTTGAGGGTGAGGTGGCGGGAACAGGGAACATGGGAGAGGCCCCCTCCGGAACCTCATCTTTTAAAAGGTCTAACTTTCACCCCAGAAAGATTGGCCTCTCCCCAGAACGCATCACACATGTTCTGCATGTTCCCTGGTAAAGAGTATTTCCCCTTTTGCTGGTACCAGAAAGACCCACGTATGCCAGGCCCCAGGACAGGGGGAAAAGGGGAGTGGGCTCCGTCTTCCTACGCCGACACTCTGTAAATCAGTATCATTACCTCCCTTTTGCAAGTGAGACCAGAGAAGCCCAAACAGGCTAACAGCTTGCTAAGTAGAAAACAAAAGCAAAACAAAACCAAAATCAAACAACAACAACAACGACGACGACAGCAAAAAGCAAAAGCAAAAAACGAAAACAAAACACAGGAACCGAACCCAGAACCCACCTTTCGATGCATCACACACCGCAGGCCACGTGACCCTTCTCCTTGGATGATGAGTCTCTTTTCTTTCGAAGACAGATCTAGTCACAATGGGTCTTCTTGCCACCACACACGTCCCACCTGGGATTGTTCTGGAGTCCTCTGAATGAAAGAGCCAGGGCTGCTTGTGAAACACAGTCCAAGGGGCAGGGAGTTCCGCTGCCAGAGGCGTGAGGGTGGCCTCCTGGCACCCGCGGCCCACGCGGCCCCCGTCCCCCGGGCATCACGGGAGCGCCTGAGGCTTTCCCTGTGCGGGTGGCTCTCCCCGACTGGACCTTGGTTGCCTTGGGTCCACAGGATCCCAGAAAGCTACGGATGAAATCTCGGAAGTAGAAAAGATCCGAACGGGACGCACGTTCATGTTAGCAAAAAGCTTTCTGTCCTCTATCACCCACCATCTGTCATCTGTCTGTCATTGTCCATCTACATACGCAGTGATAGCAATGTTATTAGTATTTAATGTCTTATTTGCTAGCCTTTCCTTGGCCAGTGGCGCGGCAGGTGCACCAGACAGAGCTGGCAGCCCACCCCCACCCCGGCGGACAGGGCGGCCCGGGGCCGAGGGGCCGGGCTCGGCGGGCCGGGCGGGGCCCAGCGCCCACCTGCCGCCTGTGTGCAAGCAGCTGGGTGACGGAGGGCAGGTGGCCGGCGCCGGGCTCCTGCGTGCCCTGGGCCTGTCGCTCAGCGGGCGGAGGCCGCGGTGCTGTTCGCGGAGGTTCGCCTCCCGGATGTCAGCCCCGCGTGCCGGCGTGTCTTACCCGCAGTCAGGTCTACGCAGCGCGGTGTCGGGGCGCCTTCCTCCGGCGGGAGCCTCCTGCCGGCAGCTCTGCGCCGGACACACCCGGAGCCCCCGGGCCACGTGGGCGGCCGAGCAGGGCGGCTCCCGGCTCCGGGCCCCGGGGGAGCGCCCCGTCCCGCACACCTCCCCTGCGCCACGCCTGTCCCCGCCCTTCCAGTCCCTGGGACTCCGGACCTCCTGGGCTCTGGGCACCGCCGGTCCCGCGTGCGGCCGCCGCCTCCGGGAGGGCCTGCGGGCTGCTCCAGGCTGCCCCCTGCCGTGAGGCGCAGCTGCTGCGCGGCCGAGCGGCAGGGCCTCCCGGGGACGCGCAGCGCACCCCGCGCCGCCCTCGGGAAACCCGCGGCGGGGTCCGAACCCACCGACTCTGCGTTCCCGTTGCCTGTTCGAGGCCGCTCCCCAAATGCAAGCAGATAGAGCCCCGTTTTCACGTCAGCTGCCAGGGCCCTTCGGCCTCCTCCAGGCAGTACTCCAGGGAGGCCCTGGCAGCTGAGCCGGTCCAGAGCTGGGTCCGCACACACGGCAGCCCCGCTCTCCTTCCGCCTCGCCTCCTCCGCCCGGCGCGGCGCCAGGCGTGCAGCCTGTGCCGGGGGCTCCACACCGCGCTGCCAGCCGCTCCCTGCCCTCCCCCTGGTTTGGGGCGCCTCCCGGTCCCGGGCGCGAGGGGCAGGGAGGACGTGCGGCCCCTGATTCCCCCGCCCCCCTGCGCCCTGGGCTTGAGGCTGCTCCCACCCCACCCCTTCCCCTCCCTCTCCGTCTCTCCCCCACCCCTGCCTTCCCGGGTCCAGCAGCCGTTTCCCGAGGCCAGGTAACCCCGTGCCCGCGGCTCCTCGCTGGTCTGCGCTCGTGTTCCGGGGTTTCCCGCAGCGCCAGGGTCCGCGTCTTTGCCTCCCCGGGCTGCACGGCGCCTCTCTGACCACAGCCCCCTCCTGTCCCCACCGCAGCCCCGCTCTGCCCCGGGCGCCCTGCTCAGGACCAGCGGGCGCGGCTGGGCCTGGGGCGGGCCCGGCGCCCCCCCCGCTCCGAGCGCGGCGGAGGCGAGGGACGGGCCGCAGCGCCGCCGGACGCCGCCGGACGCCCTCCCTGCTTGGAACTTGCTGCGCTCTGTGCCTCCGAGTCGAACCTGACGCTCCGCTCTGCCTCGCGCCCGGCCTCCGGCAGCGCCCCTGTCTGCCGCCTCCAAGTCCCTGGTATCTTCCGGAACGCCGCGACGTAAGCCCCGGGAGCGGAGCGGTGTGGCCGCCGCCTCCACCGGCGCCGGGGCGCGTCCGCTGGTTGAACCGACGCCGAAAGCCGCAGCGGGGACTTCCCCCTTCCTGGCCCCTGACGTGGGGGTTTGTGGTCTTGATGGCTGGCTTACCGTGTCGCTCCTTCCTCCGGGTCAACAGAGACTCTGCGTGGCCTATTTCCTGGGTCCCCACAGTGCCGAGAACACCCGCGACGCCAAGCTCGGGTCCGCGCTGCGGCGGGAGCGCCCAGGGCGCGCCTTCGCGGCGCCCGTGAGGCGTGCTCTGCTGCCCTCTGCTGGCCAGACGTGGGAAAGGCGTCATCCCGGGGCCGGCGGGCACGTTCCGGCCGGCGGCGGGAGGAGCGCGGGGGGCGGGCGGCCGGCGGCGGGAGGAGCGCGGGGGGCGGGCGGCCGGCGGCGGGAGGAGCGCGGGGGGCGGGCGGCCGGCGCGCGGACCCAGCGTCTGGTCTGGACGGTGACCGAATCGAGGCCAGGCCAGCTAATTAAACACCGCTCTTTTCTCATCCCAACACCGGAAATCGGACAAAGCCGCCTACATTTCATCCTTCCAGACCTGCGATCCTGGGCAGCGATCCTGGATGTCTAAACACCCCATCCTGTTACCCCCCTGAGTACTCTCGGAGGTCATGGGTGTCCGTTCTGGGGTTAACTACTCACGGTGTCTAGACTGTTGGGCCGTGAACGCGACTGAAAAGTGACTGTGCTACCGCAAGGCTTAACACAGGCTGCCCGAGGTCAGGTCGCTGCTAGGGGCTGGGGCAACGAGGTGAGGGAGTCCCCGTGACAAGTCTTACTCCGTCTTTTTCTAGTTCCTGGCACTGGAGACAGGGTGGGGAGGGGGACGGGGGGGGGGGTGAGCCGGCCACCGTCCCCTAATCAGGGTGTGCCTGGTGCAGAGAAGCCTGTGTTCAGTCGACTCTGAAGGTTTCTCCCTCCAGATGGAGTATTTCCTCTCTAAGCACACATTTTAACAAGCGCGGGGCCCTCATTCTCTTGCCCCGCAGCCTCAGGGTAATTAAACTGGGGCTCAGTTGTTGGGCTTGTACCCATTAGCCCAGGACTCTCCCCGCGGCAAACCCCAGAGCCTTCGGCCCAAGATGGACCGGTGTCACACGGTTTCGCTGCACGGAACAAGCACATTCATTTCGTGAAGTGACATTCACACCTGACCTCTCTTTGGCCCGTACAGATCTCCTGTAACAATTCCTTAAGAACATTCCACCCCAGTGACAGAACATGGTTCAGCCAACGTATCCCCATGTGTGAGTGAGAAAATAGTCATTGTTCCTTAATTTTTTTAAAAACTGTTTATATATTTTGGGAGGGGAAGGGGCAGAGGGAGAGTGAGACAGAGAATTCTAAGCAGGCACCGCACTATCAACATGGAGCCCGATGCGGGGCCCGAACCCGCGAACCATGAGATCACGACCTGAACCGAAATCAAGGGTCAGTTGCTGGGGGCGTCAGGGTGGCTCAGTCGGTTAAGTGTCCGACTTCAGCTCAGGTCAAGGTCTCGCAGTTCATGGCTTGAGCCCCACGTTGGGCTCTGTGCTGACAATGGGGAGCCTGCTTGGGAGTCTCTCTCCCTCTCTCTCGGCCCCTCCCCTGCTTGCTCTGTCTCTCAAAATGAATAAACTTAAAAAAAAAAAAAAGATGCTTAACCGACTGAGCCACCTGGGTAACCCATTCTTTGACTATTTTTTTTTTTTAATGTTTTATTTGGAGAGAGAGACAGAGCATGAATGGGGGAGGGGCAGAGAGAGAGGGAGACACAGACTCTGAAGCAGCTCCAGGCTCCGAGCTGTCAGCGCAGAGCCTGACGCGGGGCTCGAACTCACGAACGGTGAGATCATGACCTGAGCCGAAGTCAGATGCTTAACCTGAGCCACCCAGGTGCCCCTCCTTGACTACTTTTTAAACGTACTACTATTACTCTGGTCACATGAAGTGTGTGTGTGTGTGTCCCCCACTACTCGACAATCCGTGATGGAAGAGACTGTCCTCGCTTGTCCCCAGTATCTAGTGGTTTAGAAGAATTCAATACAAGTGCCTTTAATGAATGGCTTTCATTCCACTGTCTCTCAGCTGTCCTCTCTCTCAAACCAGAAAGCAGCTGTTTGATTTTCTGAGTATTCGCATGAGCCCCAAGAGACAGCAGGGAAGGCTGGGACCCTAGTAGCAGTAAAATAAATTTTGTCATCCATTCGCGGCTATAGAGGGTCTTCTGTCTCGTTGAAGTCTTCTTTCTGGGGTGTCTCTGCCCTCATGAGGTCTTTGATACACACCCCCCACCCCTACTTGAGAGGAGGTAAGAGTCCCTGCGGGGCAGTGAGACTTGAGAGCCAGAATACGAGAGAACAGAAAGGAAGGACCCAGAGAGCAGCAGGGATGTCCCACATTGTCCCCTCTGCTCAGAGAGGACAGGCAGGGAATGATTTCAGGGCTCACCAAAGTTACATGAGGAAAAGGGAGGAGGGAAGGGACAAGGAGAGGGGAGAAGGGGAGGGTGGAGGAGGGCGGAGAAAGTGGAGGGGGGAAGAGAGAGGAGGAAGAGGCGGAGAGATGCAGAAAGGAAAAATGGAGGGAGGGACATAAAGGTGGTGGTGAGGGTCAACCAAACAATGAAATAAGGACAAATCCATCACTTACTAAAGAGTTTGGCAAGCAGGGCGCCTGGGGGGCTCCGCGGGTTAAGCGTCTGACTTTGGCTCAGGTCATGACCTCAAGGTGTGTGAGTTCGGGCCCCGCGTCGGGCTCTGTGCAGTCGGCTCGGAGCCTGCCTCAGATCCGCTGTCCCCCTCACATTCTGCCCCTCCCCTACTCATTCTCTCTCTCTCCCTCTCTCTCAAAAAAAAATATTTTAAAATTAAAAAGTTTGGCAAGCAAAGATCTGAAACCTTGAAAACTTTCAAAGAGTGAAAATTATTTTTGCCTCGCGAAGAACTTAAAACGTTGTCAGTATGTGTTGTGATGTTTGAATTCTGATTTTAAGTTGAGAACCACATGCTTCTGCAAATCTTTTTATTCTTCTGTGATGACGTGTAAAAAGAACACTGGAAACTGAGATCTGGCTTTCATCCCTCGTAAACATTTTCTACGTTAATGGCAATTCCCACCGTATGGCCTTTGAGGGTATTACCACCAATGCCAAAGTCATGGCCCCTTTGTGTTGTTGATGCCCCCACACGTATCACCTTCCATTTCTCACTTTGTTCACAAGGACCTAACTGCTGACAGCAGATGCTCATCCCGGTTTCATGTTCCAATTCTAGAACCTTCTGAAAAGGGGGAGGAGAATGACAGGCTGTGGTGACGGCAGCAGCTGACACACTCCAGCCTCTGCTAGTGGAGACCCTTTGTTCCCACCTGCCCCCCCCCAACACGAACGAGATGGGAGGGAGAGATCGAGGAGGCTCCCCACAGGATCCCCTCTGACTCCCCGAGGATCAGCAGCAGAGTTGAGAAGGCTCAGGTGTCCAGACGCGCCTGCGGCCCCTGGGGCCCCCTTACCTGCCATCCGTCTTTACCTTCAGGGGCGTCCCTAGGGTGGGCTCGCCAGGCTTCGCCCAACCTCTGCTATTATTCGGTCCGGCCACAGATCCCATGATGCTTTCCACAAATTTCCTTCATCGAACCCTCCCCCAGAACAAACCACCAGAGAAAAGCAAATGCAACACGTTTGATTGTATTTCAAAGTTGCCGACTGGAGACACCCTGGAGAAGTAAAAATCGCGTGAGACAGCTGGATTAAATTGTATATACACACGTCCATGGATGGATGTACGTACGTATATGCCGTATTTCACATTTCAGAACTCAGCGTTGAGCTCAGGGCGGACAAAATTGGTAAAAATTTATTGCAAGCATGTCTTAGTGGGAAGTCAAAGTCTTGACAAAAGGATGGGCTGTGTCTTCACAAAAGGGATGGGGACGTACTTGTGTGACGTCCCCTGCGGGCTAGATTACAAATGTCCTCCTAAAGATTCTTTTCTTAAAAATTTTTAATGTTTATTTATTATTTGAGACACAGAGCGTGAGCAGGGTAGGGGCAGAGAGGGAGGGAGACCCGGAATCGGAAGCAGCTCCAGGCTCCGAGCTGTCAGCACAGAGCCCCACGCGGGGCTCCAACCCACGAACCGTGAGATCACGACCTGAGCAGAAGTCGGTCCGCTCAACCGACTGAGCCCCCCAGGCGCCCCCCTCCTAAAGACTCTTAACTGAAAACGGTAAGGGAAAACAAGATAACGTAATGGGGCAAGACGTTTTCAAATAAAATGGCAATCTTTCCGGAATTCTTTCACATGGATTTCCCTGTTGGTGACGGCTGTGCCCCTGAACTTGGGGCAGGTGGGCGCCTCCATCTGAGGAAGAGGAAGAAGGTGAGCAGCTGGGAGCTGGCTGCGGGCATCCTCCGGAGAGAGGCAATTGTCTTCGTAATTCGGTTCCTTCTTCGTCCCAAATAGACTCTGCCCAGGAGCCCAGGCTTTGCTTCACGGCTGTTTTCTGCTCCTCCTCAGTTAAGATGACAGCGGTCAGTTAAGATGACAGTTGAGATGTCCCGCTCAAGCCCGCAGCCCGGAGTTAAGGCCACCTCCTGCCCACAGGATGCCCTCTGGGACCTTCCTGCGTGGCGAGCTGCCTCTGGCTGGAGACGTGCAGGAACTGACAGAGTGTTCCCTGCTCCCCGGGGTGTCCTGTCCCAACGTTGGGCAGCTCTACGCCCTGGAAATGGCTTTCCCCACCCAGCGGAAGCCCGCCTCCTGGTGACGCGCGCCACACGGAGAAGGGGACTAGGCAGTCCAGGGACACATGTCACCTTCCCTCCTGAGTCAGTGCGTCACCAACCAAGCTGTTCGCCCTGTTTCCCCAACCGCCTCTCTTACCATTTGGTTTCTATGTGGACCCACTGTCCTAGCCTCCGGGACCCCCTCCCTGGTCAGAGTCTCTTCTTCGGGACGGTGGCCAGGACTGGACCCATGGCCTGATGGGTACAGGACCTAATAAAGCATTTGTCCCACTTCGGCCGCTGTTCTCCTATCGATAGGCACTGATAAGTATTGATAAGGGGACACACTTTAAAAAGCCGCAATAGACTACGTATGGCATTCATGACTCCAAAATGCCTCCATAAAAAACAAAATCCCACAATCCCACAACTCCAGATCTTCAATTTGCACCTAAGACATGTCTACAACTGTTCTGTTCTTTCTAATCTATTGAAAGAATAGAAACCACATCTCCCCCTTCCTTCTTTTGTCCATTCCTTCTATATTCTATTGCCGGGAGGAAGCTCTCAAGTATGAAACTAGACGCTTTTTTTAAAAAATCAATTTAACGAAAAAAAAAGTAGTTTAACTCATTTCTCCCACCGCCCATCCCCTACCTGTGGCAACTACCGATCTGTTCTCTACGAGCTTAGTTTTCTGTATATTGTGTATATATATATATATATATATATATATATATATGTATTTGTCTGGACTCCACATGCAAGAGAGATCATATAGTATTTGTTTTTCTCTGACTCAGTCCACTTAACATTAATTTCCCCAAGTTCCATCCATGTTGTCACAAATGGAAGGATTTCATAATAATATAATATTCCATTGCGCACACACACACACACATACACACACACACAAATTTAAAAAAGAATTGCTAGGGGAACCTGGGTGGCTCAGTCGGTTAAGTGTCTGACTCTAGCTCAGGTCATGATCTTGCAGTCCGTGAGTTCGAGCCCCATGTTGGGCTCTGTGTTGACAGATCAGAGCCTGGAGCCGGTTTCAGATTCTGTGTGTGTGTCTCTCTCTCTGCCCCTCCCTCACTCACACTCTATCTCTCTCAAAAATAAATAAACATTAAAAAAATAATAAAATTGGGGTGCCTGGGTGGTTCAGTTGGTCAAGCATCTGACTTCAGCTCAGGTCATGACCTTGTGGTTTGTGAGTTCAAGCCCCGCGTCGGGCTCTGTGCTGACAGCTCAGGGCCTGGAGCTGCTTCAGATTCTGTGTCTCCCTCTCCCTCTGTCCCTTCACTGCTCTCACTCTGTCTCTCTCAAAAATAAATAAACATTAAAAATAATAATAAAATAAAAAAATAAAAAAGAATTGCTAGATCATACAGTACCTCTTTTTTTTTTTCCTTAAGTAATCTATATGCCCGAAGTGGTACTTGAACTCATGACCTGAGATCAAGAGTCACATGCTGTACTGACTGAGCCAGCCAGGCACACCTGGTAGTATGATTTTTAATTTTTTGAGGAATAGATGCATTTAAAAAAAAAAACAGCCAAGGCTAGTGAAAGAACTAATTAAAATAGCTAACATCTCATCTTCCTAGCTGCTTTTGCTGAAGCCGTGGCCATTTCCTAGTGGAGGAGTGTGAGACGTTAGGAGTTAACTGGGGACAAGCAAACCTTCACACCAGTCGTCAGGCTGGAGAAAGGGGTCCGTACCCTATTTCCTTAGAGAAAATTAGAACCAGGTGTAAGCCCCAGGGGGAATGGAAGGAATAAAAATTTTGTAAGTGCAAATGTCCATCGATGCCTGAGTGGATAAAGCAGATGCGGTATATATACACGATGGAGGATTACTCGGCAATCAAAAGGAATGAAATCTTGCCATTTGCAACTACGTG
The DNA here is from genome assembly GCA_028646485.1 of Cryptoprocta ferox. NCBI lineage: Eukaryota > Metazoa > Chordata > Mammalia > Carnivora > Eupleridae > Cryptoprocta > Cryptoprocta ferox. The sequence continues at coordinate 1,424,564 of CM053561.1, forward strand.
GATGGAACTGGAGGGTGTCATGCTAAGCGAAATTGGTAAGAGAAAGACAGATATCATATGACTTCACTCATATGAGGACGTTAAGATACAAAACAGATGAACGTAAGGGAAGGGAAGCAAAAATAATATAAAAGCAGGGAGGGGGACAAAAACATAAGAGACTCTTAAACATGGAGAAGAAACAGAGGGTTACTGGAGGGGATGTGGGGGGTGGGCTACGCGGGTGAGGGGCATGAAGGATCTACTCTTGAAGTCATTGCTGCACTAATACGAACTAACTTGGGAGATAAATTTTTTAAAAATTAATAAAAAAAACTGGATCATGATGGAGGAAACGAGATGTAAATATTAATATAAACATTATACATTAGAATACTTGATAAACACACATATTAAAATGATTCTATGGAAACTAAAAAAATTTTTTTTTGTAACCGCAGACTGGTACTTACGGGCTAAGAAACTTGCTTTGTGCTTGGTTCTTCTTGCAGAACTAAGGCCACTTTTTGACCTGTTGCTCACACGTGGTGCCACCCTTTCCAGAAACACTGAAGGATGATTGGCTCTCGGGGCAAGCGTTTTCCAGAGAAGTTTATGCATAATTGGCTGCATGGCAAAACGGCAGTTTTTGGTCAGATACGGTCTGGCTTCGGCCTTCTGAGGATGTGGATTCTGTTTTCTAGAATATGCTAAGGCAGGTATGTCTGGTGCCCGCCGGGGTAAAGTGCCCCACATTCCAGGGGGGCGTGGGTGGGTCTGCCTGCCTCCCTCACTGCCCGATGCTGAGGCCGGGTTCCCTCAGGAGCCCAGGACAATGGCGGTGCACAGCCACGCGTGCTGAGCCAGAGCCTTCCAGGCCCTACCCTGGTGTCTGCGATCTTCTCTGGCAGCCATCAAGTTCATTCGATTCTGGTGGCTGGGCCTTGCCTAAAAGAGTCAATAAACTGGATGTCTCTGTCCAGAATGTTCCAGATACCAAGGCTTTCCTGTGTAACTCAATTTTTTTTTTTTTTTTTTGAGAGAGACCAACAGAGTAACTAAGTGGGGGAGGGCCAGAGCAGGAGAGAGAGAGAAAGAAAACCCCAAGCAGGCTCCATGCTGTCAGTGTGGAGCCTGACGCGGGGCTTGAACCCACAACCATGAGATCATGACCTGAGCCAAAACCAAGAGTCGGACGCTTACCCGGTTGAGCTGCCCAGGTGCCCTTCTAGCAGATATTATTTTTATCATTGCCTCTGCTTCTAATTGTTCTGGAAGGCAAACTAACACTGTTGTGCTAGCCATGGGGTCCTGTGGGCCAAGCGCTTAACCAACCGGGTCACCCAGGTGCCCCTGTAACTCACTTGAGTTTTGAAATATGGCCTGAGTATTATGCTCCATCATCTGCAGTCAGACCTTGTTCAAAATTGAGGCTTTTTAGGAAGCAGAGTGTGGGGAAAAGGGACGATGTGAGTGAAACAGAGAAACGGGGAAGGCAGGCAGCAAATACAAACAGAAACTCCCCCAAGTCCAGTCCCCTGAAGGATTACCTTTCCTGATGCGACATACAGCCTCAGCCCTGGGACTGCGACCTAAACCATGGGAGCTCAGTGCCTTTGGTCTAATAGAGCTTGGTTTTGGAGAAGCTTCCAGGCATTTGTTTTATTCTCCATAAGGGTCGGGAAGCTCCTCGTTCTGTTTTTCTTTTTCAGACTCGGTAGCAAAGACTTCCCACGGGGGATTGGTTTGCCGCGGTGGCCGGCCTGGGGTGGAAAGGGTCTCTCGGGGTGCAGAGCGGCCCACCTGCTGGCCCCCGCTTTGCCGAGAAGCACTCACGGGGCCCCGCCCCAGACACCAGCAGTGGCCAGCTACTAAATGAGCCAATCCAGGGTCAACCTGCGGGCCTTCCAACTCACAGAGATATTGGTGGCAGGAGGATTTTAACTGGAGCACTCCTCCAAGGCGCTCGGACTCCCATCTGCAGGGCGAGGTCCTATGGGCTGCCCCGATCAGTACTCCAAGTCACTCTGTCCTCCTTCCGGAAGAACAGAAACTCTTCCCAACCTTGCAGGGGCTCCGACAGACACCCCGTGGAACTGCTGTCTGCTTCGAGCATTTATCTGAAAACAGGTGGTTACCATTTAAAACCCAGAGCACTAAACTGGGGTAAGTCCCCTCTGGCTCCTCGGTAACCCAAAGTCACCCACCGGCCTGTCACAAGAGCGCCTCTCGGTGTTCATGTGGACAACGCCAACTACCAGAACAGAGGAGGAATCCCCCGTTTGGAAGGCAGGCTGGAATGTTCTTCCTTCGCACAGGTGCCTAAGATACAACTGTACTAACACGACCTATTTCTACAAGTCAAGACTTAACTGCTTTTTTAAACTGCTCGGAGGGTTTTGATACTAAAAACAGTTTAAGATCATACACACTAGCTTATACACCAGGAAGTCAAGTCTTAAAAGAGTAGCCCGTATTTCTGTCCCTGACCTTTTATTTTTTAAGAATATACCCAACACCCAACATGGGGCTCGAACTCACAACCCCAAGATCAAGAGCCGCGTGCTCTGCCAGCTGAGCCAGCCACACTCCTTGTCCCTGACCTTTTTAAACAAATTCACGTCTTCACAAAGAATCAGCATCTAAATAGACTTTTATTTTATTTTATTTTTTTACTTATTTGGACAGAAAAGAAAATTCATCAGCTTTCATTAGAGTCTCCCTAAGTGTTGGAAACACATTAAACTCAGAAATAGTGGACCTTGTAGAAAAGCATCACAAATTAAAAATATATTTCTCCATGTGGTAAAAGTGCTTTCAATCCAATTAAAGGACACGGCAAAGGTGTTTTGAAACACAATTTACAATTTGGCCTACAATCCGTGGCATCGAATTCAAACCACAGGGCGAGGGGGATCGTCACGAACGCAGGCTACAAGGAATGGCATTGGGTTCGAGAGCATGCTGCCAGCAACACGTTTAATGAACTGAGTGTGAACAAGGAAAAAAGTCCCAAAGCCTGAGTAGAATAGATTTTGCATTTGTAAAAAAAAAAAAAAACAAAAACAACAACAAAAAAAAAAAAACACAAGAAAACGAGGGGGCTACGTAAACCGGGGTGGACTCGGATCGTGTGACTCCAGGAATCACTCGTTTCTTGTCTGCAGGGGACGGTCAGACAGGGGACCACCTTGGCCGAGGTCTCCCCCGGAGACACGCAGACCTGGGCTCAGAAGGAGCCCCAGATGTCCTGGGAAGTAGAGGAGCCCTTGGTGCCAGCGGCCCGGCGTGTACTCTCTCGGTCCCACGGGGAGATCACACCGAACAAAGCTGGTTGCCCAGTCGCCTTCCAGGGTCTGCCCAGGCCAGCCGCGGGGCTCGGGGGCAATGGTGCCAGATGGCCAACCCAGCCAGGTTGCCACACACGGGGCAAGAGAATTAGCCCGTGTCACCCATGGACATTTTGTTGTGTGTTTCAGCCATGCTCCATGTCTTCCCAAACAAGCACTTCTGCCAGTGATCAGGTCTGTGGCAAAGCTGAAGGCCCACAGCCCCCCACCCCCCACCCCCGTGCTCCCTGATGGAGTGGAGCCGCGTCTGTTCTGGAAGCAGGCTGCCCTTTCTGGTCCTGGCACGGTCACGGGGCCCAGAATACCGAACCGCGACCCTGCCAACAGTCACGGCTGGGGCGAGGGGAGGGGGCGGAAAAGAAGGGGGACGTTTTCCTTTTACAGAAGATCTGAAGCAACAGTAAGAAAATAACCTGAAGATATATTTAAAAATAAAAAATAGCATCACACATCACCGCGATTCCGTTGGCATTGTCCCTTTCTCCCCAGTCCGCCAGCCAGGGAGAGGAAATGAATTAGGAACGCCTCATTTACGCCCCAGAACGGGAACCGCTCCCCCACTCCATCCCTGCATTTCAGTGGCACCCAGTTTGCGTTTCCCATGCGAGGAGGCCCGTTCTAAGCCGCCCGCAGGAGGCAGGTGCCGGAGGGCGTTCTGGCCGCCCGCACACGCTTGCACGAATGACCTCAGCGGTGCAGCGCCCGCCTCTGCTTGCCTGGGTCACCGTCAGACATGGCAGCAGAGGGAACCATGTCACAAGTGTCTTCGCGTCTTGACAGAGCAGGCATTTCTCGCGGGACACGCTACGGCTCATCCCATCCCTGGCGCCGCCGGGGGGGCAGCAGCCTCTCCAGGTCCCCTGTGCCGAGCTGAGCTCCGCGGGTGTCCCGAGGAGGCAGCGCCCTGCTGGGCCAGTGCCACGGGCGGTGCGCCGGCCGGCACGTGGAGTCTGGGTGCGGCGCCCGGCCCGGCCCCGGGCAGGAGGCTGCTTCTGGAGGGAGGACATGCTCTTCTTTGAATGGGAACCTGGACGGCAGCCGTCCTCTGACAAGGCCCACCCTGGTCCCCGTGGAAGCCGTGGGCACCCCTCCGGGCCGGGGCCACTCCCCGGGGGGTTGGGGGGGGGGCGCCCGCAGGGCTCTGGCCGGGCAGGTCAGAATGGCAGGCTCTGTCCCTCCTCCGGCCTCCCGGACCCGGTCCTCACCTGGGCCCGGCCGCCCCGCGTCAGTGGGCCGGGGAGGCCTCCTCCAGACCCAGCAGCTCCCTCACGAGTCTCTCGCCGAACTGCGCCCGGCTGTATCTCTTCACGTGGTAGGCGTCTGACATCTTGTACAGGATGTAGGCGTTATTGATCGCGATGCTGATGGCGAACCAGAACACCTGTTGCCAGGTCTTGTTTGGTTTATGAGAAATGAAATACCTGCGGGCGCAGAGGGATACGGAAGGCTGAGCCCGACGGCTCGTGGGGGCCCAGGTCAGGGGAGATATTCTCGAAAAGCCTTATCGTGTAGTCGGTGCTGCCGCAGAGGGGCCGCGGGGGCGGGAACCCGGCCGGGGGTCACGAGAACCAGGTCGGGGATCAGCTCTTGCTGAGGCTCTGTCACAATAAACCTTCTCGAGACAAAGAAGATGAAGACAATTCCTATCAGAGGATCAGGTGGGGCGGGGGGCAGTCACGGAAGAGATGCTGGACCCGGGACCCGGCCTTCTATGGCTCAGAAGCCCCAAGGGAAGAGGGCCTGAGGGACTTCCCTCTTTGCTAAGGGCCCTTCTCAGAGGCCGTGTCCCGTGCACACTGAACCGCTTCCATTTCCCAAGGTCAAGTTCACCCTCAGCTGCAGGCCTCTGCCCTGCGTCCCCGTCCTCCTGAGAGCATGTCTCTTTGCCACCCCTGCCTTCCCTTCAGATCAAGGACGGACGTCACGTCAGGGAGGCCTCTGCCCTGAGACGGAGGATGGTGCCCCTCCAGGGCCAGGAGCCAGCTTGGGACTCAGGCCTGCACGGTGTCCTCCGTCTGCACCCTCGTCTCCGCCCCCGGAGAGGTGTCTGAGGATCCGCACCCTCACCCGCCAGCACAGAGCGGACCCTACACGCTGTGATATCTGCAGATTTCTTTGCAGTGACCTCAGGAATCAGCAGGTGCTGAGCACACCGTTCAGTAGACATCTGCTCAGTGGCTCCCCAGGGAGTGCGGCTGCCTTTCGAACCTCGGCTGAGCTTTCCAGCAGGAACTGGGGCCTCGGTTTTCTCTGCCAGGGAGAAACCCAGCACGGTACCCTCCAAGTGGGCTGAGTGAGTGCCCACTGGATTACTGGGTTACCCTCGTTCTGGGTTGTGAGGCCCAACCCTGGCAATTTCACAGTCACGCTCAGGCCCACCGGCAGTCACTCCCCGAGTTCCTGTTACAGTGCCGCGGGCGTGGGCATGCGAGTGCCGCACCATCCCGTCTACACTACCTGTACGCACCAGACAAGGCGACCCCTGGAGTAGGGGTGCGGGGAGGGGGCGGGAGGAGGAGGGCGGTCTGGGCAGGGGACAGCGGGTGCAGGCTCTGGGCTGAGTGCTGAGATGGCAAGACCCGAGGGAGCAGAGGGAAGGGCACCAGGGGCACACGGGTGGCAGGGAAGGAGGCAGGGCGCCCAGAAGGTAGGGGGCTGTGCGGGCGAGCCCGGGAGACCAGGCCGGGGCTCGGGATTCTGTCTCACAGGGGCTTCATCTGTCCGCTCTGACACGGGGGGACCACTGACCACCCACCAGTCTCCATGCCGCGCGGGCGAGACCGCGGCCGCCGCCACTTACTTGCTGTACTTGTCATCATATTTGCAGATGTAGCTAAGGTGGGCGGCGAACGCCTCCACGGCCAAGGGGCAGGGGATCTCCCCACTCTTCCTCTTGATAATCACTCCTGCGGGGAACAGAGACGCTGAACGCCTTTCCGAACGGTCTCCCGCGAACCCGGTGACGAGTGTGCTTCTCTCCACCCTGCCCGGCTATCCTGGAGCGGAGGGCGCCTGGGGGGCTCCGTCGGTTAAGCGCCCGACTTTGGCTCAGGTCACGATCTTTTGGTTCACAAGTTCGAGCCCCGCGTCGGGCTCTGTGCTGACAGCTCGGAGCCTGGAGCTGCTTCGGATTCCGTGTCTCCCTCCCTCTCTGCCCCTCCCCCGCTCATGCTCTGTCTCTCTCTCTCTCTCTCTCTCAAAAATAAATGAACATTAACAAAAATTAAAAAACAACAACACGGAGCGAAGGGGTAGGGGAGGCGGCGGAGGAGGAGGAGGGGAAGATCGGCACCAGTCCCTAAAAGCCTCAGAGGACTCGAGGACAACATCAAAGTTAGGTGAGCGCAAAGGTATCTGCCAGCCAGACACAGTGCCCACGGCACAGGAGCCCCGCAGGCACACGGAGCGAGGGCGGACCCGAAGGAGGCTTTACGGGGCACCAGGGAGGGGGGTGCGCCTGCCTTGGGAGAGCAAAGGGGAGATGCAGGACTGACTCTTCCCTCCTTCCCCCTCCCCACAGGAAGCTGGGGTCCTTTCTGCCTCTGCAGAAACTCTGAAGAGTGGAGTTACAGGCTGCCCTCCACACCCCACGCTCCCCTCATGCACCCCAGGACTTGTGGGGGTCCCTGCGGACTCAGGGATGGCAAGCACCTTTTGCACCCGGCCACTCGGGGAACTACCCCCTGCCCCCAACATGCCTTCAAATTCCTTTCCTCTAATGCATGCATCCGGGGCACCGCCCAATTCTCGGCAACGTGCCTACGTCCCACTGGCCCCCTGACGGGCATGAAGAGCAGGAAGACACCAACGAGCCCTCCTCACCCTCCCGCCCTGACCACTGCGGGACCACCTCGTCTCCAAGACCTGCCCCCTGGGCCGACGACTGCCCTCCGGAGGGGACACGGAAGACATGAAAGAACACACTCTTCCAAAGAGCCGCGTGCACTCAAGCGTGGGCAGGATTTACTACCACGTCCTCTGACCACCGCCCTCCCCCAGCACTGACGGGATTATGAGAACAGCGCCATCTTCTGGTGTGTTTTTTAAGGGATCCGTCTAGAAGAACGGTAAAGAGGCCGTGTGTGTCTGCAACTCAGCCATCGAAAGGAATGAAATCTTGCCGTCTGCCACGATGTGGACGGAGCTGGCGAATGCTAAGCAAAGGCAGAGAAAAACAAATCCCATATGATTCCATTCCTATGTGGAATTTAAGAAGCAAAACAGATGAACATAGGGGAAGGGGGAATAAAAAGAAAGGAAAGCAAGCCGTAAGAGGCTCTTTGCCACAGAGAACAAACTGAGGGTTGATGGTGGGCGATGGGCTGGATGGGGGATGGGCACTGAGGATGCCCACGTGATGAGTGCTGGGTGCTGTATGTAAGTGGTTAATCACTAAATTCTCCTCCTGAAAATACTACACTGTGCGTGAACTAACTAGAATTTATTTTATTTAAAAAAATTTTTTTTAATGTTTATTTTTGAGAGAGAGAGACAGAGCACGAGCAGGGGAGGGGCAGACAGAGAGTGAGACACAGAATCCGAAGCAGCTCCAGGCTCCGAGCTGTCAGCCCAGAGCCCGATGCGGGGCTTGAACTCACGAACCGCGAGATCATGACCTGAGCCGAAGTCGGACACCTAACCGACTGAGCCACCCAGGCGCCCTGAACTAACTAGAATTCAAATAAAAACTTGAAAAAGAAAAAATAAATAAGGGATCAGTCTGAAGGACTGTGAGACTGTACTTGAACGAATGCCATTGGAGTACAAGCAGCAGGTCCCTTCAAGCACAAGGGACGTCATCTAGAGGGTCTTCCGCCCACCTCCCAAGGGCCCTGCAGGAGACGGGACTGCACGGATCCATTTGCAGACAGAGCCCTGAGCCGGGAACGTTCTTTTTCTTTGGGTCCCCGTCCTCCACCCATCCCTCCGATACTGGTTTCTCACACAAAGAAACCCCTGAGCACTTGGGAGAAATTGAGATGCCAGGGCCCCACCCCTAGAGACGTGGTCTCGGGGCAGGGGGCCTGGGCTGGGGCCCAGGCAACACATTTCCTAAGGCTCTTTAGGGGTCAGAGGACCTCAATGCTGACGCCAGGGGCTTCTTCCTGTCCAGGGGGGTTCTGGGACTCTGCTTGGCTACGAACGCCCTCTCCACTGCTAGATGTTCTACTGTCTGGTGATCCAGCCACCCAGGCAGGGAGGCCATGGCCTGCGGCCTCCAAGGAGGGCTATCCCTCCCCATCACCCTCCCCCAGCATGCCTATTCCGGGTCCCTGATCTCGGCCACCCCACCCCACCGCAGCTCCAGCCCGACCGGGGAAGCGTCCTCGCCTCACACTCGAGCCCAGGCCTTGGCAGGTTTCCCCGGCTCCATTTTAATTTGTCCAAAATTACTGCTTCCTGCTGGGTCTAAAGTGGCTCCACGGAGCCCACCCGGATATGGGCGCATCAGATCATCCCTGTACAGAAAGCGAGTCCCTCTGTTCTCTCCCCAGATGAGGGGGACTCGCTGTCAGTCACCAGGGTTTCCAGTGAGCTGGGCTCACGCGCCGAGGACCTCAGGGCCGGTCCTGTCACCGGACCCCCCACAGCCTGCAGCTCCGGGGTCCCGGCTTTCAGCACCACCAGGGAAACAGCTCCTGGATTGTCGCGCCCGATCTCCCCCAGCCGGGGGTGACCTGCGCCAGCCCTTCGTATCCTTCCTACCCTCCTACTTTTTAACGTGCAAGCCTTTCTGCTTGGAATCCCAGCAGGGTGGCTCCAAAACCTGGGCCGGCACTAGTCTGCTCGAGCATTTCTCCCATTTAAAAAATCAGATCACCTTCAGGGGCGCCCGGGTGGCTCAGCTGGTTAAGCGTCTGACTTCAGCTCGGGTCATGATCTTATGGGTCATGAGATCGAGCCCCACGTCGGGCTCTGCGCTGACAGCTAGGAGCCTGCTTAGGATTCTCTGTCTCCTCTCTCTCTCTCTGCCTGCTTGCACTCACTCTCTCTCTCAGATCTTCTCTCGCTCAAAATAAGTACATAAATTAAAAAACAACAACAAGATAACCAGATCACCTTCCTCCCCTGGCGATCTTTTGGATTTTGAGATACTATCCAGCTAGAAAGGGGAGGGTTGCTGTCCTGTACTCTCCCTTTCTGAGGACTCTAAGGCTTTGATATTGGATATGTTGACTAGAGGCTGTCTGATATGTACCGGTGTTGTGGACTTCACGACCAGGGATGCCGTGTACGTAGCCCACTGGCACCCCGGGTGGACCCAGCGTGTTTGCAGCTCTATGCACTTGGCATATGCACTTGGGCGTTGGCGTATGCGTCTGTCTGACCCCGTGGGAGAAACCCGCGTGTTCATGCGGCAGTGGCCTCGTGTCTGCCGCCCCCCTGAGGCTAGTTGCGGTAAGGGGGGACAGTCTTTCCGCCATTCGGAGTCTGAGCGAGTCAAGACCTGACTCACGGTCGTAGGAGCACATGCTGCATATGCGTGTTAGTCTCATGGGGTCTGAACCCCCAGTGGGCAGATGACAGATCCAAAATGGATTTCAGAAGAAGAGCAGAAGGGTCTGGTTCTCCACGTGGATGTCCCTGGATACGTGACAGCATGTAACTTACGAGGCCTGTGCATGTGCTCACGCTCTCTGAAAGACGGGGCACTTGTCCTTAGCATCCAGAAGAAATAATAAACCAACTCCTAAAATGTTCCTAACTAGGTAGATATTTTCTAAAATTGTAAATTCTGTTCAACGTTCAGAAGAAAGAGTGTTGACTGTGTGTGTGTGTGTGTGTGTGTGTGTGTGTAAAAAATTATTCAATAAAGGGTTCAGGCAAAGAAGTGGGGCTACTTAATTAAGAAAAAGTAGTTAAAACCCAACTGATGCCGAGGGGTTATTGTAAAGAGCACTGAATCACACTTTGGAACATCCCGACGATCTCTCACTCCTCCGGCCTTGGGACAGAGCAGGGACTTCTAAAGCTCTCACCAGAACAAAGAACATGACCAACAGATCTGCCCACGCAAAGTGAAAAACATTTTTACGTTAAAAAATTCTGACCGGAAGTCGGACGCCCAGGTCATGATCTCACCGTTCATGAGTTCGAGCCCCGCGTCGGGCTCTGTGCTAACAGCTCAGAGCCTGGAGCTGCTTCAGATCCTGTGTCTCCCTCTCTCTCTCTGCCCCTCCCCTGCTCGAATTCTGTCTCTCTCTCTCTGCCCATTCCCCCTCTCTCTCTAAATAAATAAACATTAAAACAAAGACCCTAAAACGTGAACTAGTAAAAGGATTTCCTGTGGAGAGGAGCAGCGGGCCACCGAGCCGCCACTCTCCACGCCGCCTCCCTGCCTCCTGGCGCCTCCTGCCTGCGGCGCCCAGGCTGGGAGCTCACTGGCAGTGCTCTGTCGGCTCCCGAGCGGGCCTGGCTCACCGGCACCTGTCACCCTGGGAAGCTTCCAGAGGCGCTGCAGGAGGGGCCAGGGCCACGCCAAGGGCACACCACCTGGGATTTTAAGGGCGTCTAAGATTGGGGACTTTGTGATTTATAACAGACCACTCCAGAAAAGGAAGCTATCACTGAAGGAAACACAAACAGTAAGTTTCGGCATATTTAAAAATCAACGCTTCCAATTTTCCCTGCTTCCCCATCAGCATCCTCCTTGCTGCTTCCCTTGATGATGGATTTAAGGCTCCCGGACTTTGAGATTGGGGTTTCAAGGTTCTGTCGTCTTAAATCCTAGTGCACGATTTGCAACTTGTTATGCATAATGTGGAGGGAGGCGGCTCCTACACCCTGTTCCCGAACATTCTTCCTGGGAGGGCCCTTGTCCAATCACCAGAGTACGGAAGTCCAATTCAAACTCGCCCTTCTGCTTGCAAGGTCGAGCCCAAACACGTCCTCCGAGTGCCCTTGACACAGTGACATGACAACGGGCAGCCCTCCAGACCTCTCCAGGCCTAAATCCCATGGGCTCGCGTCCCAGACTGTAATCTCCACTGAAATGGAGCAGGGCCTAGGCGTGTGTGGGGGGTCGGGGGGTGAGGGAATAAATGAACAACAGACATTAACTAAGCACACACATCCCCCCACCGACACAAGACACGTATCACACAGATACACACCCCCCACACACTCATATATACACATCACACAGATATGCACCACACACGCACACACTCACTCACAGATACACACACACAATACACACGCACATGCACGCACACACGCACACGCACACACACACACACACCTCCCACAACCGAGCCCCCTGCAGTGCTCCGTCCACGGGAAAGAGTAAAGTGTCTTGATACGGACACAACTAGGAGGGGTTTCCGAGTACCCGACGCGACAACTTCTGGGACGCGTCCTCTGTCCCGAGTCCCCGTCGTCGGGTTGAAGAGGCAGTAGCTGCAGTTACTTTAGCCGCAGACACCTGATGGATGTTAAGCCCCGGGAAAACTAATGGCAGAGCCCCCCGGCCACCTCCTGACCCCGGCGGCTGATCTCCGAGGAAGGCACCGAACCAAGAAAACCAGCTGACGTTTACCCCTCCCGCCAGACACCTGCTCCACGGGATCCTCGAGGCCAAAGTGACCGCGTGAGCGCCGGCCACACACGCCACCTGGCACGACCGCGGACGACCGGGGGGCCCGCAGACCCCTCCCGGGTGGCTCCCTGCTTCTCTCGACCCCTGACAGGCAACGGGGGGCTGCTGTCCGCCCCCCAGTCAGGTGCAGCAGCCCGGAAGCTCATGGTGACGGGGGGGGGGAGGGGGTCACCGGACACCAGGGCTGCACGACACCCCCCCACGGGCCCACCTTGCTGCACGGGCGAGTAGGCTTCTGTCACATGCCCCCCCCCCGCCCCCCGCGGGCGCACCTTGCCGCACGGGCGAGTAGGCGTTCGTCAGGAAGCGGAAGTAGCCTCGGTTGTACCAGCAGATCAGGGACATGCTGCCCTTCACCTTGATGCGGTGCTGGCCCCGGGCCGGCGGGGTGGCCGGGGTGCTCAGCATGGACGCGGGAAGGCCCGTGCAGTCGCTCTTCCTGGAGCTGAGCAGGCCGCAGCAGTAGATCTCTGCGGGGGGGGGGGAGACGGACACAAAACCGCGTCCACACGGTCAGGGACGCGCAGGCCTGCCCTGGTCCGGGGCTGACGCTTGGGAGACGGGCCCTCTAACGTCCCCGCAGGTCCGGGGGCCTCTATCCCACAGGTGCTCTCTCCCAGGACTTCTAGAAGCACGTTTAAGACTACACGTGAGCCCGGCCCCCCGGGGGGCTCCATCGGTTAAGTGTCCTCCGACTCCGGCTCGGGTCACATCTCACGGCTCCTGCGTTCGAGCCCGCTGTCAGCGAGGATCCTCTGTTCACCCCCTCTGCCCCTCCCCCTCCCTCAAACAATAAAAAAATAAACATTTAAGATTATGCATGAGACCATCACAGCGAGTCCGCAGTCCTACAGGGAGTCTCGTTAGAGCGCTGTGTGCCAGGCCCAGTGCACCTGACCTCCCATCTGCTCATCTGCTTCTAGAAGCCTCTGCACCCCGAGGGAGAAGGAGCTACCGTGTGGCCTTTCATGCGTGGAAGGTCCCACGGAGGCAGGAGGGATCGTGAGCAGAGGTCAGTGTGGACAGGGAGGCTTTGCTAAATCCCACCCTGGGCGCGCCGCCCTTCCTGGCCCCGTCCACCCTCGGGCCTGCCCCACTGAGCGGGGCAAGGTGGCCACGGAGGGCCCCGAGGAGTCTGCTTCTCCCCGCAGCCAGCATCCTCCGTCTGGGAGCCTGGAGGGGACGTGAAGCGGCACTTCTGACTGAAGACACTGGGGACGGTCTCGTCCCCAGGCTCTTCCGTCACAGACCGAAGCTTGCTGAAGGCTGACACGGTATCGTAACTCCAAACATTCTATGACCCGTGTGCGTGCTCCCCTCACCCCTGCGTCTCCAGCCCGCCCTGGGGGGGTGCGACCGGAGGAACCACCCAGTTCCCATGGCCTTACGAGCAGCAGTGGGTACAGAGGAAGAGCCACTGGGTGGCATGATCGAGTCTTACTGCTCTGAAGCAGGGCACCTGTGCAGCTCGAACTCCTCCAACGACCCCAGCCTTAATATTTAAAAAGAAGAAACTGTTCTTGAAACAGCGGGGAGGATTTGACGAACAAGGAAAATGATGTTTTCAATCCTCCCTCCGAGGCTCCGTGTAGGCGATCAGCCGAACAGCAGGTGCAGTTTGGTAAGAGAGGAAGAAGCAAACCCAAACAGCATCCAAGTCTCACGAATCTGCCCCTTCATGAAAATAGCGTTTATTAGATCACTGCCTTCTTCTGGCTCTTCTACAAAGCAGTCTCTGTGCACCTCGGAGGGACGGCCAGACTCCCGGCTCTGATGTCCTGGCTGCCCATGAGAATGCCCTGGAGGGCACCTGCCCCGACCAGTGCAGCCAGGGTCCCTGGGGGTGGATGCAGCCACCAGTGTGGGGACAATGGAGAACCGCCAGGGGTCTGCCATCACAATGGAGCCACACAAGAAGTACGTAGGAGCTCTAGAAGCTTCCAAAAAACTGCGCAATGAAATCTTTGCCCATTCTTAGGAAAACCTAAATTCCATGTCTCATTATTTTCTTCCTGCTAGAAGATTCTCCTCCATCCTTCCCCTAATTCCCTGAGCTGGGGAGTGTCCTTTTCTTCCCAGAATTACACACCAGCATGGCTAACTGTCCAAGCAGCAGTACTGATGGCCCGTGACAGTCCTTGGGCACCCTCATTCTGCCCCACACCAGCCCCACCTGGCTACGACTGCACCACCTGACTCTCGGTCTAGGTGATGGGAGCACATACTGTGTGAGGCCTGGTGGCCCCAATGGCATGCGAATGCTATCAGGGCAGTTCTAGGAGCCCCAGGGCTTCGTGGCCACGCACCTACAGTCGGACTTGAACGAGCGGGCGAGTGGAGATGGCAGCCCTGGCTCTCACCACATGCTCTAACACGGGAGCCCATCATTCTTCCAACGTGGTTGGGTAACACGCATTAGGGCCCATTTTCTCCAATGTGACCGCCACGGCCCCTCTTCCCATGGTCCGATCTCTCCACCCTGAGTTCGCCCAGCAATTAAACACTGAGCCCTGTTGGACACTGGACTTTGCCGATGAGTCAGACACAGCCAGGGCCAGCAAGGCACACAGTCCAGGGGCTGCGTCCTCGTCGCAGTGGCTGAGGTCAAGGTCAGAAGCTGTTGGCTCCCCATTACTTGTGAGGGTTTTGTTTCAAGGCCAGATGTCTGATCTGTTGCTAAGCAATAGGCGTGCAATGTCAGTGGCTGCCATGGCAGAGGAGAGGCTTTTCATGTTCCTCGAGTGGACTAGATATAAATCTCCCCAAAAGTAGGACAAAGCAAAGGACGTACAGCTTGCTGTCAGACTCCCTGACTTGGTCCAGACCTCTTTCTACACGCCCGTTGGTGCCAGAGCCACAGAAGGCCTCCTAATCTCTGAACAGATGAACGAAGCATCCCAGCACCACGGCACACTAAGAATTTTCTGAGGCCTTCCGTACTGCTGCCTGTATTAATTCTACATAATTCTCTGTGACATCTGTGTCAACTGGAAGGACCACATTATACATGGGGGTGAGTCCAGGCGTCAGAGCCTTTGTAGGAGCTACAGATCAAATGTGTGTGTTCCTCCCAAATTCCTCTGCTGAAAGCCTAATGCCCACCGTGAGGGTGTTAAGAGGTGGGGCTTCTGGGAGGTGCCTGAGTCACGAGGATGGAGCCCTCATGCACGGGAGCAGTGCCCTTAAGAAAAGGGACCCCAGACGGGGCGCCTGGGTGGCTCAGTCGGTTAAGCGTCCGACTTCGGCTCAGGTCACGATCTTGTGGTTCATGAGTTCGAGTCCCGCGTCGGGCTGTGTGCTGACAGCTCGGAGCCTGGAGCCTGCTTCGGAGTCTGGGTCTCCCTCTCTCTCTGCCGCTCCCCTGCTCACGCTCTGTCTCCCTCTCTCTCAAGAATAAATAACATTGAAAAGGAAAGAAAGGCAAAGAAAAGGGACCCCAGAGAACTCCCTTGTCCATTCGGTTGCGTGAGATCGGCAACCTAGAAGAGGCCTGCACCTGACCACACTGGCGCCCTGATCTTGAACTTCCAGCCTCCAGAACTGCAAGGAATAAATGTGTGCTATTTATAGGCTGCCCAGTCTGTGGTAATTGGATAGAGCAGCCCCAATGGACTGAGACACTAGGAGAACCCTCAACGGCCATGGTCTCACAACGAAATGTGCCTTGGGGCAGAGCTTTGGGCCCCCCGACACCGCAAGCCTGTGGCCAGTATCCCTGCAGATCGCCAGCGCCCGGCAGGGTCCAGGCAGGCACACGGCTGGCTGAGACCACCGTGGTCCCTCCTGGCCCAGCAGCCTCGGGTCCGTGCCGGTTGCCACGCACCTGCACCCCCAGACCCCTCCCACCACCCCTCCAGGGGCGAGGGGCCACTCTTGGACCAGCCTGCCAGGCGACAAACCTTGCTTTTCCAGCTCCTCAAACAGGGTCAGGCTGGTGATGCTGGGCCCCGTGAAGATGATGTAGTTCTTGCCTGCCGCGTTCCGGCACAGGCTTCGGGCCACCATGCTGTGTAGCTGGGGCTTATTCTTGAGCGCGTCCAGCCCATCTGGGCACCCGCCTTCCTTCAGGTGGACGTAAATCTTGAACAGAAACACAAGGGAGTCAGAGAGCTCACGGCGGTGTCAGACCTGGGACCCAAGGCTCCGGGGAAGCACAGGTGGCTGTCGCTGGGCCAAGAATGGGTGGGAAAGCCACCTCTTCCTTGAGCCACTGGTTCCACAGTCCCTACGACCCCATCACCTCGTCAGCCTGTAGAGGCCCCAGGTCACTGCCAAGGTCCCCCTGTAACCTAGGCAGCTGGTGGCTCGGCCCAGACTTTTCGGTTTGGAAATGTCAAGGTAGGAGGGGAAAGGGGACAAACGATCACACGTGATGAATTTGGGAGCTGAGGTCAATGCAAACATCCCCCAGTCCGGAAGCACGGGAGGGACTTGAGTGTACAGTAAATACAAGCTAAAGGCTACCTCACCCGTAAGGGATAAACATATCTGTGTCCTTTCCATTTGAACTCAGCTTTTTAATTCACAAAGTGAATCTGCAATTATTCCTTATTCCTTCCAGAAGCCACCACACAGGCCGAAGAGGTAGTATTCACCTCACGTGGCAGAGGAGGAGACAGGATCGGCACCTGAGGTGCCAGGACCAGCAAAGAGGATGTGCTGGAATTGGCAAGCAATTCTTCAACTCTCTGCGCCATGAACATCTTCCATGAACATCACCAAAGGGGTCATCATAGGGAATGGGCATAGATTCAAGAAAAGTACCGTTCTCCCAGTGACTGACCGAGTCATGAAGAATCTATCATATGGGTATTACCTAGTGATCTCCGTAAGTGAGAAAAGTTCTTCTTGGGGAATGTTCTAGGTGCCTTTACAGGCAGCATTTCACAAGCTGATAGTGCTCACTTGTGCCTGTCCAGTGCCCAGGGACAAGAGACACTTGGTCGGCAATGAGGCTAGCCCTGTTCGTCCTGAGGCACAGAACTGTTGAGTGCAGGCGTGCCCATGCAGATGGCCAATGATACTCTGCTGAGAAAAACCAACATGGCCCCAGGGAAGCCCTGGGCGCGTCCACAATACCTGTCTCTAGCCAGAGAACTATGATCACCTGCAAAACACAGTGTCTGATGTTCCAGAAATAAAGTCTAATTTTTATTTATTTTAAAGTTTGTGTATATTCTGAGAGACAGAGAGAGAGAGAGAGAGAGAGAGTGAGCAAGCAGGGGAGGGGCACAGAGGGAGGGGGAGAGAGAGAATTCCAAGCAGGCTCCATGCCACCAGCACAGAGTCCAATGCAGGGTTCGAACTCACAAACCATGAGATCATGACCTGAGCTGAAACCAAGAGTCGGAGGCCTAGCCGACTAAGCCATCCAGGTGCCCCCTGCAAGTCTAATTTTAAAAGCAGCTCGTCTTCCGAGGGCTAATCCTGTCCCACTCGCTCACCCGAGATGTCCTCAGGGAGGACCCTACTTTCTTGCAGCCTGGCAGATAATGCCTTGATGATACAGAACATCTTTGCAGCTAACTTAGCACAACTCTGACATTTCATTTTGGGGCCTCTATGTCTTTTCCACCTCAATTCCCAGAAGGAATCTCTTTGATAGAGAAGAAAACACAGGGACAGAGAAGCCAATCTCCATCCCTGTCACATGTCACATGTGATTCTGACAGAGCTAGGCCATTTTCTCAGAACCTATCTTCTCTTCCTGGCCACAAGAGTGTGGCCACTACCGAGGACTTCTCCACCCGGGGCTCGGATTCAGACCCGCCTCTCCCAGATGTCCTGCCTGAAATCCCATCATACCCATGCTGGGCACCGTGTGCCCTGAAACCCACCACAGGGACGTTAGCTTTGTCCCATGTGTCTCCAAAAGGAAATCCTCCACCAGGAAATGGGAAGAGTGTCACGGGAACCCCTCAGGCCCACCATGACACCCCACATGGTTTCTAAAGCCCACCCCTCCCCCCCCAGGGATGGGGGCGCTCAAGGCAGGCCAAGGTTAACAGGACTAAATGTCAAATCCCACAACCAAGTTCAAAAAATAACAGCATTCTAGCATAGGATGTAAGAAACGTGACTTAGCAAGAATAGTTTGAGAAAACAAACACTAAAGCCTTTGGAGACGGTCACTGGATGCCACGACCGGCCAAGTTAATGGGATCGTGGCTTATTAACGACATGGGGGGTGACCGTCTCATTCTCCTCTCATCAAAGCATAATCGGTTCTTCTGATGCCACTCGTTACAAGGCTACTGAGAGGCGCGAGGGGTCGGTGGATCCGTCCGCTATTCCAGACCTGGCGGCTTAAACAACAGAAATGCACTTCCTCACAGTTTTGGACACTGTAGGTCTGAGGCTGGTTTCTCCTGAGGCCTCTGCCTGGCACGTCGGTGGCCGCCTGCTCCCTGTGTGTTCACACGGTGGTCCCTCTGCGTGTGCCTGCGTCCTGTCTCCTCTTCTTGGAAGGACGCCAGTCATGTGAGAGCAGGGCCCTCGCCAATGACATCTTTTTAACATGAATTAATTAACTCTTTAAAGGTCCTATCGCCAAATATGGTTACATTCTGCAGTCCTGGGGGGTGAGGACTAAAACACACAAATCTGAGGGACACAATTCAGCCCATAAGGGACGGGGAGGCGCCAAACCTGGATCAGGAACCCCAGAAGTGCCCCTTTGGGCCAGAGCGCCATAGTGTGGAATGGCAATTAAGAGCTTTCCAAGGCAGAACCAGGATGCCTGAACCCGAATGGCTAGAAAACACTCTGGTCAAGCATGAGGGCCCTCGCGAACACTCAGAGCGACCCACACGCTGCACGGGTGGCTCTGAGAGGCCCCAGGACAAGCCAGGTGGGGATCTGAACACCTACCGAAGGCCGGGCTCAACAGCTGCTGAGACGGTGAGGCGTCCTTCACACCTCTTCGTGTTTGGCTGGGTCTGAGCCTCAGATGCAGAGGAGATGTGTGGGCATCAGAGAGAGTGGAGCAGAGCCGCACACGAGCCAACCTCAGATGCCCCAGCAGAGCTGCACAGGAGACAATGGTCTCTCCCGATAAACACGCAGCCCTTCATCTGTCACAGGAGGAGAGACTGGAGCAGGTCTGGCTCTTACATCAGAATAACACTGCCCCCGGGACGCCTGGGTGGCTCCGTTGGTTAAGTGTCCACCTCTTGATCTCGGCTCAGGTCATGATCTTGCGGTTTGTGAGTCTGAGCCCCGTGTCGGGCTCTGCGCTGACAGCGTAGAATCTGCTTGGCATTCTCTCTCTCCCTTGCTCTCTCTGCCCCTCGCCTACTGTCTCTCTCAAAATAAATAAAATAAACTTAAAAAAAAGAAAGAACACTGTTGGGCTTGAGTCCCACCAGCAAAGGGTTCAGAGAACACTGGTTCTCTCCCGGATCTCATCCTAACCTCGAGAGGGTCACATCTTCCTAACAGTTTCCTGCCGGGAGCCTTCCCAGATGCACCGGGTGAGCCAGAGCCTCACCTATTCATTCTCAGCACTAACGCAGGAAGGCGGGCTGCCCGGGTGCCTGGCTAACCTGGGCTTCAAAGCACGGCACGCCTTCAAAATGTCACTGCTCTGATTTCCCGACTAGGTTCGGTTGCTCAGAGCAGCGTGTTCTCCCTCCCTCTTTGCTCTCCGGAAGCGTGGACGTCCTTGGGCAGGGGCATGGGGTGGCACGCAGGGGTTGCACGGACCTGCCACAGTCCGGCCGGGGTGGCCTTCCAGCTCAGAACGGAGCCAGGGTGCCAGAGAATCCGTCACACGCGCTCCAGAAACTGGCCTCGCCCACTTGTCGCACGGGAAGTACCAGAGCAAACGGGCAAGTAGGTGAAGGCAAGGGAGGGCCTTCCCGGCTCCAACCACCCCTGCCAGGCGGAGGTGGCCACGCAGCAGCCCCAGATCACCGGCGATGTGCAGCCCCTCCCAGTAACCAAAGCCGGAAGACATCTATCTGTAGAGATCGCCTCAAAAAGCACCTTCCCCGCTTTCGGGGCGATGCCAGCCACCATCAGTGCAGACGCCTGCGTCTCTAGAAATAAGGTGGCGTCAGCACTGTGTTGTGCCTTCACGGGCCCTTCGGCTTCCATGGGCCTCTCCTCCCCCACACGCAAATATTTCCGTGCACGGTTTACAACTGCGTTGGCGTCCAGACAGACGAATGTATTAATATGATGCATTAAAGCCCTTTCTTCAGCCTGGAAGGTTGTTTTCTCCCCCCTTCGATGGAAGGGAAGCAACCAGTTTCACATTTTCCCTGGAAGGGTTGGGGGTCCTCGACGCTGTTCCCGCTCTACAGAGAGGTCAGATCCAGGCAGTGATGCGAGGGGCGGGTTCTGATTTGCAGAGAGGAACCTGAAAAGGTAACGTGGTGGCAGTGGGAGGAGGTGGGGACGAGTCCAGCTGTGACCGTGCTGAGTCTGGGGTGCGAGCAGCAGCCACAGACCGAGGGGGACATACATCGGAGGTCGGGGAGGCGGGCACGGCGCGCAGGTGCAGTGACATTCCGAGAGCGGCTGGGCCACACTCCTGGATGTCACCAGCATTTGGGGGGCGGCCATGGACAAGGGGCTCCCAGAGAAACACAGAAAGGAAGGGTCAGAGAAGGAGAACGAGAAGCGGGAAGTAAAGGGGTAAAATGTGTTACGGAGGAGGAAAAGATCCAGAAGGTCACAACCTGGCTGAAAAAATCCTGCATCTGCTTTTGTGGGCTAACAATGCCCAGAGCCTAGCGGCTTAAACAATACCCATTTATTCACTCACAGCTCTGCGGGCTGGAAGAGCGGGCATGGCAGGGGTGAGTTTTCTGCTCCCAGCATCCCAAGGCTGCAGTCAGTGTGCCCGCCGGCTGCGTTCTCAAGCTGGCGCTCGGGATCCTCTTTCAGGCTCACTTGGGTCGTTCCCTTGTGGCTGGAGGACGGAGGTCCCCGTTTCGCCACCAGCTGTGAGCGGGGACTGCCCTCGGCTCCCCCAGGCCACCTGCATCCCCCACCATGTGGCCCCTCCACCTTCAAAGTCCGCCTTGCAAACCCTCCCTCCGGATGAATCCCTCCCTGCAAATCTCTTTGCCAGAAAGAGCCCTCTTTTCCTTTCCATAAAAGCCTCGCCTAATTATGTCAGACCCACCCAGGATAATTGCCTTTTTCAGATCAACTGATTTGGGACCATAATTATACCCACAAGATCAAAATTCCCAGGGCAATGCCTGGATTAGCGTTTGAGTGGGGAAGGTAGCACACACCAGGGGCAGGGATCTTTTGAGCATCTCAAGAGTTGTGTCCACTATCACATATTTACTTCAAAAGCAGCATCTCTGTGGATCCGAAGAACTCTGACACCGTAGCTGGCAGACGGAGAACGGGCCCATCTTACTGACCAGCAGAACGGAGGGGCACCTGGGTGGTCAGTAGTTACGTGTCTGACTCGGTTTTGGCTCAGGACATGATCTCATGGTTCATGGGTTCGAGCTCAGGACATGATCTCATGGTTCATGGGTTCGAGCTCAGGACATGATCTCATGGTTCATGGGTTTGAGCCCCACATCAGGCTCTGCACTGACAGCGTGGAACCTGCTTGGAATTCTCTCTCCTCTCTCTCTCTCTCTCTGCACCTCCCCTGCTCGCTTGTTCTCTCTCTCAAAATAAATAAACATTAAAAAAAAAAAAGACCAGCAGAGTGGAGATGATGTTGACTTTATTCCCTGGAAAACAGACTGATCTCGGCAATACCATCTTCCCTACACCCGCCCCCCCGTTACTGCGGAGGGGCCCCTCGCCACTGCTGGGAACGTGAAGCTGGCACAACCTTTCTGCAGGGAAATTCTGTAGCATGAATGAAAACTCTGAAACATGCTTATGCTATTTTACTGATGAGTTCCACTTTTAGAGACTCTTTTTTTTCTTTTAATGTTTTATTTATTTATTTTTTTTTTTTGAGAGAGAGCGAGCGAGCACGTAAACAGGGGAGGGGCAGAGAGAGGGGGAGACAAAGAATCCGAAGACAGGCTCCAGGCTCGGAGCTGTCAGCACAGAGCCTGACGTGGGGCTCGAACCCACGAACCGTGAGATCATGACCTGAGCCGAAGTCAGACGTTCAGCTGACTGAGCCACGCAGGCATCCCGAGATTAATTCTAACATAACAATCAGAAATGCAGATTAGGTCTAACGTGACCATCAGAAATGCACCCGAAGGCCCGCTCCCCCTTCTCTCTCTCTCCACACACACACACACACACACACACACCTAACTATGTATCTCAGAATTTTTTTATGACGGCAAAAAAATTAGCAACAACCTAATTACTCACACGAAAAGGAGGCTGATTAAAATTATTATCTGTAGGTATAATGGAATACAGTGCAATTTCTTTTAAAATCATGATGTACAAAAATTATTTAATAACATAGCAAAAAGGTTCACAATATCCTTATAAAATGGGGGGGTGTGTTTATATAGATATGTTGACTATATCCTCAAGTGGCTATCTCTATATGTTGGAATTACGGATGTTTTGAAGTGTTTATGTTTTAAGATGCTAAAATATAATTTCACCACAAAAAGACTAAACATAATTACAGAAGAACTTTCCTATCGGGATTACTCATGCATAGACGCGTTTGGAACCCGTAGAATTTGTTCCCTAAGACAGCCCCGGATCTAAGTTGGTGGCTGTTAGTACGCACTGCGTCCAGCACACACAGTGGCAGAGGATGGCCACTCAGTCACGGCCAGCCTCTTGCTGTACACGTTTCCCCAAAAGCCAGCGACATGTAGTCCTCTTACGAGGCCATCCTGGAGTTGCTGGCCTTAGTCTGCCCACACAGGCACGTCTGGACACTGGCATTTCCCCACATTCTGGCCAGTCTCCTCCCAGGGAGCGGACCCCCAGCTGCTCCATCACACAGGCGCGGGGGAGAGGTATGGAGCAAAGGTTTTCATGTTCCTCCTAGGAAGTCTGGAGGAAGACCGAGGCCCACAGGGGCAGCAACCAAAGTCCAAGGATGGTCCCCAATTTGGGGGCACTCACTGCTATGAAATAATGAGTGTATTTATTTATGGTCTTGCTACATGTAATTTCTCAAAAATTTTAACTGAAAAATATTATACACATGTTAGTCTCAGACATACTGAGCATCACGAGAAGTGTAATCACCAATGTGCCACCATACAAAGCTATTGCACTATTATTGACTATATCTATTACTGACTATATTCCCTACGCCCCATGACTTATTTTATAACTGGAAGTGTGTACCTCTTCTTTTTTTTTTAATTTATTTTGAGAGAGAGAGAGAGAGAGAGAGAGAGAGAGAGAGAGAGAGAAAGCACGAGCACAAGCGGGGGAAGCGCAGAGAGAGAGGGAGGATCCCGAGCAGGTTCCACGCTCAGCGCAGAGCCCGAAGCGGGACTCGAACTCACGAACTATGAGATCATGACCTGAGCCAAAACCAAGAGTTGGACGTTTAACCGACTGAGCCACCCAGGCGCCCGGAAGTTTATACCTCTTAATCCCCTTCCCCCATATCCCCCATCCCCCCACTCACCTCCCCTCCAGCATGAGTTTACCTTTAAGGTGATTATAAAACAGGATCTACATTTAAATAAGTAACATAAAAAAATTGGAACTTCAAAAGTCCCAGCCAAGGGGCACCATTTAGAAGGGACTGTCAGCTGGGGAGTCAAAACCTGGCCAAGAAAAGGCTCAGCCTGACCGGTGCTGCTCGTCCGACGGTCGCGCCGGTCCAATATGCCACGGGTCTGGGTTTGCTGTGACTGAACTACTTCCGCTGGTCGGAGGTGTCAACTTGCAGTCCTTAGCAGAACGGATGAATCCGCAATTCTATGAAAAGCCCAGAGCCGCCTATGGAACCTTGTCCCAACTCCGCCCTTGCTACAACTGCTGAGCACACACACACACGAATTGTGTCCGGACCCGAAAGCCCGCCCTGAAGATCGGTGATCTGAGAAAGGCAGCGTCGCTGGAAGAGCCACACACCCGCTCCTACACTGGGCTGAGCGCTCGCTGCAACAGCCTCTACAGGGCACCGCCGGAGGCAACCCCCTTGCTTAGACGTGCAAGTGCTGGCTCGTGTGACCCCCCAAAAGGCCCGGTCTCCCCCCGTCCGCCTGGGGAGAGCGCATCATTACACTGAAACAGGCCCAACAGCACGGAGGGGCCCAGGGCGCCGTCCTCCCCCGGGAATAGGGAATTTGCTGCACACACTTTACTCTCGGAGCCACCAGCTTGTCTGACAAGTGTCGTCAGGGCACAAAGCTGTATTTTTTCATGGCCAAGCTTTTCATTTTTTCCTTACAAAAGTTCTTCTTGCTCCTAGGACTTACTAACGTTCAGACATATATGGGAAACAAAGAAGAAAACGTTACGAAGGCACAGCATTACGCTTTGCCCCAGCATGTTACTACTCACGTTGTGCATTATACGTCGACATCAGAGCAGAAAGGGCCTTAGGAATCGTGGTAGCGCCTTGGCGGACACACCTAACACCTCACTATCTCGCCTGCTTCTGAAATGCCTCAAGACTTCGAGACAGTGGGGCCCGGCGCCCCTTCCCCACCCCCACCCGCCTTCCCTGGAGAACACTGGTGACAGCTATAATGACTGATGGATTCAGAGCTCATCACGATGCACCCGCGAAGCCGTCTCGGGGGTCCTGGCACTCTCCCCGTCTCGGGGAAAACCCGGTTCAGCTCCGCTGGTCTTGACCATTGGCCCTGCTTCTCCTTCAGAACAGAAGAGAATCAGGCTTCCCTGTCGCCGTTAGGTGTCTGTTGGAGCAGGGCATCTCCGGGGACCGGGAAGTCGCTCAGGATCAGGGTCTGCGATCCTTTGCTCGAACCTTTAATTCCCAAGCTGTGCCTGGAGGCGGGGAGAGGGCGGAATCCTCGCAGCGGGGGAAGCGGTGCGGGAGGGCATGGTGTGCACTGCATGAAATTATGCAGAATGAGGTGGCGGAGATGGGGGAGGCTGCCGACTGGGACACAGGCGGGGGTGGGGAGGCGGTGGGCACTGCTGAGAGCCGGGAAATGTGCACCCTATTCCCTCCTCAGGAGAGGATCGGGGCCTGCCGCACGCAGACGGGGGAGGCATCGGCGCTGGGCTCGACGGGCATGGGCTCCGCCGTTTACTGGCTTGTGTGGTTTGGGGCAAGTTCTTTAATTGCACTGAGCCTTGGTTTCCTCGTTTGGAAGGGTAATAATATGCTATGTACCTCGCAAGGCCACTGTCTGTGATGAAAGCTGTGTATGTAAAAATCTGGTTTTTTTTAAATAGCAAAGGTCTCTACCCACGCTGCCCCTAGGCACGTGTGGCTGTTTTTATTTAACCGAAATTCAGTCAAATGAAAACTTCAGTTCCTCCGTCACACCGGGCACATTTCAAGTTCTCAAGTCACATGAGCTGGTAGCTGTCAAGGAAAGTTCTACTGGACTGTGCCGCCTTATGCCACCCTTGGTTCGGAGCCCGGTTGTTTTCCAGCGAAGTCTGCGAACCACCCCCGTATTGCCGACTTGTGCTGCCCATCTCCTCTCAGGTTGCCTCCTACCTTGACCGTGGCCGGGGAAGGCTCGTGTGCCTAGGCTGTTCCCTTCTCTAACTGTGCGCCTTCGGCACGACTCACCCTCGCAAGAAACTCACTTTTGTTCCATCCCGAAGCGCTAATCTCGGGGAGGCTTGGAGCGGGGACAGGGGCTAGCATCCTGTCGGGCTTTGCGACCAGTCACGTCTATGCGGATGTGGAGTCTGAGCTCCTTGCGGAGAAGGCCGGGGTTCAGTCTGGCCCAGTCAGCGCCTGACGCACGTGTATGGGCCCTTGATACTTTACCGTCGCCTCTGAGCCCCTACGCGGTAAGGAGGGCTGGGCAAAGTAACCCCACTCAAAAAGACGGAGAAGGAAAGGATTTCTCAGCCACTTGCTCAAGGACACTCAGAGATGATGTGACAGATGTCTTGCACCCCAGCCAATTCCATCCTGTGACATAACCACATCCAAGGTGGCCAGGCTGGAAGAGCGGGTCCCCAGCAGGCACAAGGAAACAGATGGACGAGGGCCCTGTGCTGCCCAGTTTTTGACTCCAGAAGCAAAAGCCACTCTAGTTAATTAATCCCACTCTGATCCTCGCATTTCGAGCTAATCCCGTTCAAAGACTAAAACCCAAATACGAAGAGAAACCACTTCAGTACAAGTTCTTCAAGTCCTTTCAATGTAAAAAGTAGGTCTCAAAATAACAGAGATCTGGTGACAGCTGATGCCAAAATCATCCATCAAACAACAAGCAAGTTGGGTGAGAGACAGAGACGTGGTTTCTGTCTAACTCGAGAAAATTCCCTCAGGCAGCCTGGTGGGTCAGAGGGTAGGGTCTGGGGCCGGAAAGGCTGCGTTTAATCCCAGGTCTAGCGCTTTATGGCTGACCCTCTGGGCAAGGTAGCTTACCCCCTGTGCCTCAGTTCCCCACTGTGGAATGGGCAGGAACACGCCTACGTCTGTCGTAAGGTTGTGGTGAAGAGAAACGAGTGACGCCGGTCAAGGGCCTGAGCATAGAGCTGGCAAACTACCCTTTCCTGAAACCCTGAGGAGCCGCCGGGAATCCACAGATCGGGCTGAAGGGAGGAGGGACGCTTCCGGAGCAGCTACTCAAACAACACGCGGTGCAGGACCTCATTCCGAGCACCCCTCGCCGATGAGCATCTGGGCTCATTTAGCGACATACAAGGGGTGGGACCCGGGGGTCCTCTCGTCTGGGAGGTTCCATCTTGAATTCTGGCCTCTGAAGTCCACCCACCTCCAGAGAATGTTAGTTCGCTGAGCAGGAGACCACGGCTTTTCATTTAGAATGGCTCTGTCCCTGCTCAACGTGGCAGCCACTCAACCCCCTGGGGACTGTCCGGCCGCTCCTGTCCGGGCAGAGCGTCCCTAGGTCCCTGAAAGCTCAGGTGCAGAGCACTCGGCAGGCATTTGGTGCCCTGCCACCCCCTTCTTGGGGCTCTCCTGCCCGCCAACACCCCTCAGGGGCAGCGGCAGGTGGCTAGATCGACACATTCAAATAGGAGAAATCGGCTCGTTTTGGCTACGCCAGTTCTTTTGTGTTTAATTAGTAGACCCTTGTTTTCCTCAAAGAATCCCATGGCTCAATATAACATTAACTAAAGTGTTGTCCAACTTTCCCCACCGGATTCTCAATCCTTCTGACAGAGGAGAGACAGAACAACACTCTGCAGGGACAGTCGCCTTCTGACCCCACAGAAAGGCCACACACCTTCCAAGATGAGCTGACTTAACATCTCAGACTAAGGAATTCCAGCTTCTCAATGACAGGACGTCCCCCTGAAACTGGAAGTCTCATCTTCTGTACAAATCTCTTCCGTCTCCCCCGCTCACAGGGAGGGTGCACACGACAGGGTAAGTGGAGCCTGTCCCCTTGGCCGGCGCCCTTTCTTAGAGACCCTCTGCCAACGGCCTCGGCCTGAGGGTGTGCTGGGGCTGGGGACAGTTCTTGGCCGGCCTGCGACACAGGACACAGAGTACATGCCCTTGAGCGCGCCACAGGCCTCGAACCTGGAGACGGCGGTGGTTGTACCAAAAAGAAGGCGTCCGCGGCCATGCCGTGTGGTACAAAGGGTCTGTGCCCGGGGGCTCCTGCGGGCTCCGTTGGTGGAGTGTGCGACTTCGGCTCAGGTTCCTGAGTTCAAGCCCCGCGTCAGGCTCTGTGCTGACAGCTCGGAGCCTGGAGCTGCTTCAGATTCTGTGTCTCCCTCTCTCTCTGCCCCTCCCCTGCTCGCACTCTGTCTCTCTCTCCTTAATATAATTAAACACTAAAAAAAATTAAAAAAAAAAAAGATGTCTGCAACCCAAGGAGCAACTACATGTCAGGATTTTCAGGGCCTCGCTTTATAAAGAATCCCCCGCCTGCTCCTTCCACTGCTATTGAAACCGGAGTCAAAAGGCCTCCAGACCGTCCACGAGGCTGTTGGGAGTACATGCCGGGCCTCCATGAGCCTCGACGGGTCTCCACTGCAGGGATGAACACGCCACAGACCGCCCTGGTCCTCCCGAGATGGGCACTTGAACCAGGGGGAGTCACAGAAATATTTCCATTTAGACACCCTTGTGTGAGGGAAGGGAAGGCCCCGAGCTGGGCTGTTCTCTCTCCCTTCCTCAGAGGACCCCGGGGAGCGGGACGCGGGCTCCAGGCAGGCCGCAGCGCGGGGAGTCCGCCAGCCCTTTGGCTCGGGTTCCTGCTCCACCGCCTGTCGGCCTGGAGTCCCGGGGTGACTGCCTTGCCGTCTGGGAGCTCGCGCCTTCCCACGCGTACTGGTCAGCGTGTGCTCAGAGCCTGGTATCAGGCTCAGCGGACGCGCCCCGGCGCCGGGCCTGCGGTGAGCGACACTGGCTCCTGCCCCAGCCCTTCTGCCCGCTGCCGTCACGGATGCCTTCTGCCGGGCACATCACGTGCCCCGTCCTGTCCTCCTCAGGGAGCCTTCCTTCGCCCCCAGGTGCCCTGCTGTAGCCCCGTAACACTGTACACACCTTTCTCACGCTGCACCTGTCACACTGTATTTATCAATGGTTTTAATACGTCGTCTCTCCTACCGGAACACCGACCTCTGGCCAGGCGGACTGCAGGAGATCCTTCTGCAGTAGAGCCAGAGGAGGGGCGTGTGTGTGTCCCTTCTCTCTAGTGAGAGAGATGGATATTTATTTTAAGAATTGGTTCACATAACTATAGAGGCTTAGTAAGTCTGGTAACAGAGGCTGGTGACCAGAGACGCAGGAAAAACTTGTAGGTCAAATCCAAAGGCAGTTTTCTGGCAGATTTCCCTCTTCTTTAATGTAGGTCAGGTTCTCCCCCCTCCCCCATTAAGGTCTCTGACTGATTAGATGAGGCCCACCCCTACAGACAGTCATCTGCTTTACTCAGAGTCTACGGATTCGTTAATCTCATCCAAACACACCTTCACAGAAACATCAAGAATAGTGTCTGGCCAAGTATCTCGGTACTGTGGCCCAGCCAAACGGACACATGACATTAATCATCACAACCTCTGAGCCCTGCTGATGTCAGAGGGTAAGATGATAAAAGGCCGGAGTCAGGAAGGAGGGAGGCGGAGCGGGCGCTCCCCAGCACCTCGCACCCTGCAGAGCTGCCTGATGACAGACTGCCCTGGGAACCGTCCAAGTGCCGGAAAGTGTCACTCCAGCATGGAACGCAGACAGACTGCAGCGGGGCCGAGGATTACACAGCCCATCCACCGTCCTGGTCACTCAGCTGTCTGTAACCGGGGCGCTGGACACTGGGGCCAACCTGCCCAGGGGGAGTGTGACGAGCTTGGAGACAGTGCTGAATGCGTCAGATCTCTGAGAAGGCAGGACCGTGCCGCCGCGTCCCAGTGCCGTGCACTCCAGGTAACAGGCTACCCGGGAAGTATTTATTCAAAGGACTGAAAGTTCCTTAGGAGGGGTTACGTAAAGTGAACCTCCCTCCCTGCCCCCAGTGAGCGTCACTGCGAAGGTCACTACTGAGGCGGCAGGGGCCACTGGAGGCTGTGCAGGGACAGAGGGCCCATCCAGAGTAACTCCTGCTCTGGGGCAGGCCCGTTCTAGCAACTGCCTGAAGCCTGTGTGCTCAAGCCAACGCAAGTCTGGGGTCCAGCTGGAGATCCCGGCCCCAGGCCGAGCAGAGGGTCCCCTGAGCCCACAGGGAGAAAAGGATGGTCCCTCTGAGCAGACACGACTGCCCGGAGCACGTGTGCCTTCCCTGCTGGGGCAAAGGGATGCTCAGCTGAATCTTCCCATGAATCCCCCTCTGGCTCGGGGGAGGAGGGACGGTAACCCCCGCCCCCCATGCATGGGGCCTGGGGCCACAGCCAGGCAGGGGCAGTGAGGTGGGGTCAGCCGTGACCGCAAGGCCAGAGGGCCTGACAGCTGGGAGAAGGTAGCCTGAGCAGCGCAGCGGGAGAAACCAGCCGGGACCAGGATCTGTCTGTCCCTCGGGGGCCACATTCTGGGGCTCGCCAGCCCCCACCTTCCTCTTTTGTGCGCTCCGCACCCTGGCCGATCCCGGCGGCCGCCCACGCTCCGGACGAAGGCTCATTCAGGCAGCTGGCTGTTGGTGGCTTGCGAAGGAGGACTTCCTCGATACGGGGCTTAAGACAGACAGCTGGCAGGTCGGGGGTGGGAGGGGGCCACCACACAGTGGGTTCTCAAGAGAGACGGCAGTCACCTCTTGGGCCCCACTCTTGGTGAAGTCTCTGGCCGACACTGTCGGGGCCTGAGCCTCAATCAGCGTTTGCTGCTGTCATTTAACCAGAAGGGCCAGACAGGACAGGAGGAGCATGCAGGGCCGTCCCAGTGAGGAGGGAGCAGCCCGGGCCCAGCCTCGGCCGGAGCTTCTGGGGAAGGCCCCTGAGAAGGTGGCTCGGGCCGGCTCGTCAGTCACTGCGGACGGTCACCCCCTTGGCCTCCCCGGGCCCATCCCGGGGCTCACCTGGATGATGAAGCCGGTGGAAGAACACTGCCTGACCCAGAGGCTGAATTTCCGCTTTTTCCTCTTTCGCAGTTCCCGCTCCGTGCACGTGGCGATGAACACAGGGTCCTCGTCAATCAGGGGTTCGTGTAGCACCTGCCAGGGACGAGAGAGCAGAGAGGCTCAGCTCTCGGGAGGCAGCGTGCGCGCAGCGGGTCATCAGCTTTGGGCTCGATTCTAGGCTCTGCCTTTGACCAGCTGTGCGACCTTGGCTAAGGCACATTTCCTCTCTGATCCCAGGTTTCCTTATCTATAAAAGGGTGGTATCAATATTTACGCCAGCGTTTTGGGAAGGACTAAGCAAGGCACTTAGCACGGGCCCTGACAAACGGTAGGTATTCAGTAAACGGAAATTTAAAAAGTTAACTTAATTTTTAATTTATGTATTTATAAAACACACATTTAGGGGCGCCTGGGTGGCTCAGTCGGTTGAGTGTCCGACCTCGGTTCAGGTCACGATCTCACAGTTTGTGGGTTCGAGCCCCGCGTCGGGCTCTGTGCTGACTGCTAGCTCAGAGCCTGGAGCCTGCTTCGGATTCTGTGTCTCTTTCTCTCTCTGCCCCTCCCCTGTTCATGCTCTGTCTCTCTCTGTCTCTCAAAAATAAATAAATGTAAAAAACAATTAAAAAACACACACGTTTAATCTCTCTATATTTTTTAATATACTTATAATCATCTTATTACAATGATAATAATTATTGTTATTAGTGGCCGATGGTCCCCAAGAGAAGCTCTCGCTCGGTGGAGGGATCCCCAGCCGGGGCCCTGCCCTCTAGCTGGACATGTCCACCTGTCTTCGGGAAAGACCTTTCCACTGATGGGGAGTCCCAACTGCTCAAAAGTTCTCACCCTTACGGACTCAAAATTTACCTACATTTAACCTGAGCCTATTGATCTGTCTTCTGTCCCTGTGAGAAACAAAGAAAAGCACATACTACTTCTGTAGGTGTTCCAGGCTGCGCTCATGTTGCCGCACAACCTCGTTGTATCCCGGGCTGAGCAATCTCTCTCTAAAATACGCCCCGACACGAACCCGGGGCGTATGGCCTTGTGGCCACCACCCAGCCTCTGGCTCTCCTCCGCATCGTCATGTCCTTCCAGACATGGGTTTCCCAAGGCAATTTTAAAACTTATTTCACCTATTTCTGTTTCTTTATAACGTGGTTATTAAGATGTTTTCAATGACAAGGCTATAAAGTAAAAAGAAATAGCATAATAAGAAAACAGGCTGCACGGAGGGGTCAAAGTTTTGGGTGTCTAAAAGCTAGAGCTTTTCCGAGGAGACTTTCGGGTAAATTTAGGAAACTGCTACCTCTCTCCCCCAAGTCCTATTTCAAGCTAAAGTATGAACTGGCGTGTGTGTGTGTGTGTGTGTGTGTGTGTGTGTGTGTGTGTGTGTGTATTTCATCAAAATGAAGAATGTGGGAAACAACAGGCTTCCAAGATGAGGGGCCAGTAAGCTGTGCTGGAGTCTGGCCCACCACCTGTTGTAAATAAAGTTTTATTGGGACCTGCCACGCTCATTCACTTACATATTGTCAACGGCTGCTCCTGGCCTAAAATGGCAAAACTGACAAGATGCCTCAGGGACCAAATGGCTCCCAAAGTCTAACGTACTGGCTGTCTGGCCATTGACAGCAAAAGTGTACCAAGTCGTCTCCATCGGTGCTTTTGGAACTTTAAGGAACAAACTAGTCACCGGGGATCTAACTAACGGGTGAATTCTGATTTCAGCAGGCTTGGGGCAGGGCCGGAGTTTCTGCATTTCCAGCAAGTTCCCAGGTGATGTCAGAACGCAGTGTGACAAGGGCAGACTGGAGGACAGTACTCAGCAACTGTGATTCGGACGGTATCCTCTCACCCTTCCATTAATGCTACCTTGAACTCCATTAAAAACAACAGACGTGTAGTGTTCAGTCCAGCCCCCTTCAACTTCTCTGTTGTTGAAAGCATGTGGACATTAAACCTGGCCTCCTCGTCTTAGGCTGATGAACGGGAGGGCTGACGAGGCTGCAGGCCACGGGCCCTCACACCTTGCTGACTCCGTGGGCTCATTAAACTTTCAAAGCCCCATTCGGAACCGTGGGAGCAAAACGGACAAGCCCCCCACACGGTGGGAGACATGGAGCAGAGGGGGAAGGGGAAAGACGGCAGAAAGGCCTTTCGCTGGCTGCGTATTCCCTGCTCAATCAGCCCTGCTGAAGGCGCGAGTCCTACTCACCCCCTCCGAAGCCACAGTCCATAAAACTGCCCTCTCTCCCTCCTCTTCGGAAAGCCAGCGTACCTCTAGTCCGTGCGCACTTCCCCAAAATCAGGGACGCATTTACATTTCAGCACGTGCCTCGCCCAAGCAAACGCTGCATGAAAACTACCCACGGAAAACCGCCCCTCTCTCCTCCACGCTGCCGACCGGCCAGCATCTCTCTGCTCCCCAAACGTATTTCCTGAATCCCCTTCTGTAGGTGACAAGTTCATTTTGGGGTGTGGCAGGAGGTTACGGGAGAGGAAAGACGAAGCATCCACTTATTTACTTGTATACTCCCTCCCCGAAGATATCCTATGGAACCCGTCCCCGGCTCTGAGGAAAGGAAGCATCTCTCTGTTTTGCACTTGGGTGTACACCCCCGTGTGGCCACGCGCGCGTGACACGTGTCTGCGCGGGTGACTGTTAGACTGAGAACCATCAGATTTCTGAAGGCTCCGTGAAAGCTCCGATTCATCCTAGGGGGTCACGTTTGCTGGACGGGAAAGGCTCCAGAGATGGCAGGGCCGGGGGTGTGTGTGGAGGGCAGAGCGTGTGTGGGGAGCAGGATGCGGAGTGACCCCTGGCAGCCAGGCGCATTTCCCCCCACACGGGCCAGAGAAGTCTCCCAACCACCCTCAGCAGGCAGAGTGTAGGCCCATCAGAGGGGCCCTGAGGCTCTGGGGTGGCAGATGGGAACTCAACCAAACTCACTGTTCCATCACCTTCTACCCGAACGAAGGTTCCAGAGCCCAAGCAGGGACTTTTCGCCGAGCAGAAAAGCTGGAGAACCAGGAAACCTTTACAATCCCGAGCTTTTTCAGACATGCAGATGGCTAACGGACACATGAAAAGATGCTCAACGTCACTCATCATCGGGCAAATACAAATCAAAACCACAGTGAGATACCACCTCACGCCTGTCAGAGTGGCGAACATTAACAACTCAGAAAACAGATGCGGATGTGGAGAGGATGTGGAGACAGGGGAACACTTTTGCACTGCTGGTGGGAATGCAAACTGGTGCAGCCACTCTGGAGAACAGGATGGATGTTCCTCCAAAACCACCCTATGACCCAGCAATTACACTACGAGGTATTTACCCAAAGGGTAAAAAAATACTGATTCAGGGGGCGCCTGGGTGGCTCAGTCGGTTAAGCATCCGACTTCGGCTCAGGTCATATCTTATGGTTAGTGGGTTCAAGCCCCGCGTCGGGCTCTGTGCTGACAACTTGCTTGGAGCCTGGAGCCTGCTTCAGTTTCTGGTCTCCCTCTCTCTCTCCCCTTCCCTTGCTCACACTCTCTCTCTCCCTCGAAAATAAATAAACGTTAAAAATTTTTTTAAATAAATAAATAAAACGGTACTGCTCAGTTCTTAAAAAAAAATGCTGATTCAAAGGGGCACATGCACTCACCCCAGTGTTCAGAACAGCACTATCAACAGTAGCCAAAGTATGGAAAGAGCCCAGATGTCCATCGACGGATGAATGGATGAAGAAGATGTGGCATATATATGCGATGGAATATTACTTGGTGATCAAAAAGAATGAAATCTGGCCATTTGCCGCAACGTGGATGGAAGTAGAGGGTATTATGCTAAGTGAAATAAGTCAGAGAAAAACAACCATATGATTTCACTCATATGTGGAATTCAAGAAACAGATGGACACAGGGAAACGGAAGGAAAAATAAGATAAAAACAGAGAAGGAGACAAACCATAAAAGACTATTAAATACAGGGAACAAACTGAGGGTTGCTGGCGGGGAGGTGGGTGGGGGCTAAATGGGTGACGGGCATTAGGGAGGGCACTTGCAGGGATGCGCACTGGGCATTACACGTAAGGGATGAATCACCGAATCTACTCCTGAAACCATTATTACACTAGATGTTAACTAACTTGGATTTAAATAAAAGTTTTTAAAAAAGAAAGAATCTCCAGCCTCTTCGGTCAAGGAGCAGAACAGGAAGGCTTTCCAGGGGGCAGAGGCATCACTGAGAAGAGAAGCAGGGCAGGAGCCGAGCGTAATGCACGGACGCTGGAGGCCAGAGGCAGACGCCCGTCACCCCAGCGCGGGCCCCACACAGAAAGGCCAGTGCTCTCCAGTGCACGTGGGGCCAAGCTGCCTCTCTGCAAAGGAAGGGGTACAAGGACTTGCAGGAGCCCCCAGCTAACGGGAAGACCTGATCCTGGCCAAATCCATCACAGGCCGCGGTTCATGATTTCATCCCCCCTTGGCTGACCCTCTCGCGCCTACGGACACAGAGCTGCCTCAATGGCGCCCACAGTCAGGAGGAAGACGGAAGGAGAGGAAAGAGGACAATGGCACCTGATGATCAGCCAGCTGGAAAAGCGGTCCAAGGGACCTCGGACTTTCCCTCTGCCTCCGGTTCCTGTCTGTTGGGCGGAGCGTACTGGGTATTCTGCTTGCCCCCAAGACCTACTCTCCATGCCTCCTACCCTGCACTGTGGCCTGGAGGCCAACCTCTTCTAACCCACACCATCCAGGCCTCTGTTCCCAGCATGGGTTCCCAAGGCCAACTTGGAGGCCTGAGCGAGGGAAGGAGGCCCCCTGCCTACCCGTGCCCTCACCTCCGGGCTTCGAGGCGCGCACCCTCTCCTGGGCCCATGGCCAATACCAGTTTCCCACTGTTCCCACCAGCCTACTCATGTCCCTGCACCCTGACCACACGCAGTCCCCACCTCCAGTCCTCTTCAACTGCCCTTCTAGAACACAGGATTCACTTCCTGCTGGGATCCTGACCAACACACAGGCCACTGGATACAAAACGGTAGCAAAAAGACACAACTTCACAGACCAAAGGTAAACAGAAAAACCAAATACAAAGTATATTTTTTTAAAAAAGGAAAAAAGTAAAGAGGAAAAAAACCCCAACACGACCAAGGAGCCCTGACCCTCTTCTTCCTCTCAGCCTTGCCAACCGGGAAACAAAGGATAGGCGTAGGGGCGAGGAGAAAGCGAGCGGGTCTCCGGGCTCTCAGTGGTCCTGGGCTCCTTGCTCCACACCTGAGCCATGCAGGGGGAGGAGGGCAGAGCTGCCCATGCGAGCTGCAGTCCAGAAACTACTGGCTCGGGAATGTGCCGGGCCGGGAAGGGACGGGCCTACAATCTCAGCTTGGCTAGTGGGCACCGCAGTGTCCCCACAAGCTACCCCGGGCTCCAGGGACACACGCGCACATGGTGACCGCCCTGGGTATAGGTCCCAGGGTATCCGACCCTGCAGATTCAGAAGGCAGACAGCACGAGGCCGGCTCACGGCAGCACACAACACATGACTATAACCCTGGATAAGGCTGGCCTAGTCCCGGGGCTAGAAGGATCCTGGGCAACCTTATCTTTAGGCTGTTAAGTATCAATCATCCAAGCAGCTGGTTGGCAGATTCTGCAGAGCCACTCAGCCAGCAGCCTCCTCCGGTGGCTCTTCAAATGTCTGGCCCCAAGGACGGTCAGAATACTGTAATCTACCCCTTGCACCCAGCCAGAAGGGCTCTGGTTTGGTTCATTTTCAACCAAGCACATGTTCAGGGCAACAAAAACGAATGTGCCCGGCCCTGTATTTGGTCCTGCAGGGCCTGCCGAGGGCGGGGCCTGTGTCCCCAAAAGAGCCCACCTCCTGTTTGGAAGGTAAGAGACACAACTGGGGACAAGAAAGAATGGCACGTGGCTGCCCTATTAATAAAGGGGAGATTCAGGAAAGCGGGAACCGCCACGGGCCTGCGGGCCCTGCACTGGGCCCTGGAGACGCAGTACGTGGGCTAAGGCAGAGAGAAGAGGGAAAGGCTTTCTGGGCGCCAGAAGGAGCA
Organism: Cryptoprocta ferox; assembly: GCA_028646485.1. NCBI lineage: Eukaryota > Metazoa > Chordata > Mammalia > Carnivora > Eupleridae > Cryptoprocta > Cryptoprocta ferox. The sequence goes on from CM053561.1 coordinate 1,461,106, forward strand.
CTGCAAACACCTGGAAATCATAATGAGCCCAGCACATTCGCAGCACAGCAGGGGAAAGGCTTCCAGGGATTGTTTTAAGGCTCCCGCAGACCTGAAATAGGGTGCGATCCTCCCCCACAAAAACCCTGTGATTTTCAGCTGTGCAGAGAAAAAAGGCAAGATACAGAGTCGGGGAAGAGAAAACCATCAAAAAGAATTTGAGGTTTATGAAGAAGGCCCTTAAAGGAAAGGCACGAGGAAGAGTGGGTAGATGGATGGCTATTTAAACGCATGAATAAAAATGACGTAAACTTTGGTTTCCACCCTGAACAGGCCAAAAGGAACTGGGCTCACGTGGGCCAAAAATCTCCTGAAGTTTTGGTTAGAGATGTCTCAGAAATAAGCCACCTCCTCGGTTTGCGAGACCGGCAGAGCGGTTGGGAGGACGATTCTGGAACTCCTCTCTCACCACAGCCAAGTGTACTTGCCACAAGTCAACACCGGAAGGCAGCGGCCTAGGAGCTGAGGGCCCACAGAGGCTTCTAGAACCAGTTAGGGAAGTTGGGGAGGTGTCGGGGGGCCCTAACAGTTAGGTCTGGGGCTCTCTGGAACCCTGGTCCGAAGGCCCCGCCAGTGACAGTGTGCCAGGTGGAACACCCCCCTGGGACCTGAGTGACTTCCGGTCACCTGCAGGGCGGCTGAGATCCGGCCTCCTTCCGTCTGCCACCTACAAGGCTTCAGCCCCTTCCACCATCCCGGGAGTACGTACACACTCAGAACACAGGAAAGTTACCATCAGAGGTTCTCCTTAATCTAAAAAAATTGGGGCGCCCAGGTGGCTCAAGTGTTACACATCCAACTACCGCTCGGGCCGTGATCTCACAGTTGGCAGGTTCGAGCCCTGCGTGGGGCTCTGTGCTGACGGTGCGGAGCCTGCTTGGGATTCTCTCTCTCCCTCTCTTTCTGCCGCTCCCCAACTCACGCTTTCTCTCAAAATAAATGAGTGAGCTTAAAAATATATATATAAGAAACTTCTTAGCCTGGAAAACACATCATTTGGAAAGAAAGCGCCATTCGGGGGAGGAGGGGGCAGCTGCCGAACCCCGCTTTCTGAGGTCTCTGTGGCACGGGGCCTGAGTCCATCACTCCCCTGCACCCCGAGGACGGCGGGAGAAGGCAGGATGCGGGCGGGCGAGCCCGGGGCACCCCCCGCGCCGGCCTCACCTGGGTTTGGGAAGGCCTGAAGGCAGAGTCGAAGCCGTTCTGCAGGGAGTCGAGGAAGGGCTGGACCTTGTAGAGGCCGTGCGTGGTCTGGCTGGAGCGGAAGGCCACCACGTGGAAGTACTTGAGGATCTTCTCGAAGCGCGCCTGGCTCATGACCAGGGCGAGGCTCCGGTTGCTGTAGAAGCCGCCGCTCCAGATGCTGAGGACCGACTCGCAGTGGGAGATGCTGGTGGAGATCATGTAGCCCAGGAACGCCTTCATCTCCGTCAGCGTCACCTCGGCCCAGGCGCCGTCGCTGCCGAAGCGCTCCTGGAACTTCTTGGCGTACATGTTCGTCTGCACCACCATGTTCTTGAGCACGTTGTCCGGGACAAAGAGCTGGAAGAAGTCCATGGCACTGGCGCTGGGGGGCATCTTTCGGGTTGGACCTAAAACAAAGGCAGGCCGGGGATTCACGGCTGCAGCCACCACCGCAGGGGGCTCGGCGGGGTGCACCTTCCTGCACCCTTCCCCTGCCCCCTCCCGGCGCCGCCACCTCCCCCCACCGCGGAGCGTCGGTCCCTTTCCCTGGACAGCGGCTCGCACCACCCCTGCAGCCCGGGCCCGCACCTGCAGGTCCTCCCCCCACCGGGCACCCCGGCCCCGCCTTCTTCCTGGTCCGCAAATTCAGAGAAAGGGACGCGCCGAGCGGTGGGAAGAGACCCACGCAAGGACACACTGAACTTGACACAGGGGCTCCGCCGTGGCTTTCTGGCTTTCGCTTTCTGGCAAGTTGACCTCTGTGAGTAGGAGAGCTGTCACCCCTCGGGGCCTGAAAATGTCCACCCAGGAGAGAATGCAGTGTTTATTTCCTGGTGTTCCCCACTGGCAATTTGGAAGTTACTGGTGAAGGAATCTGAAGGGGCTTGTTTAGATAATTTCACCAATGTAATAAAAAGCTCACATTTCTGACTGATGCAGGGACAGCCTTTTGAAATACATCCACACACACATCCCCCCTTAAGAGACGGCTTTCAGTCCCATATAGTGTCCTAAGCCAGGCTAACGGCATGTAGAGGTTTGTAGGAGACAAGCTTTTTTTATTTTAAAAAAATTTTTAAAGTAATCTCTACACCCAACTTCGGGGCTTGAACTCACAACCGGAGACCACAGAGTGACCTTTCCACCGACGGAGCCAACCAGGTACCCCTTGAGGAGACTGGCTTTGCAATTTCTAATCAAAGCCAAGCATGTGCTTCAGATTTTTAACCAACCCCCCAACCTTTCTCTACCACTGATTTAGGCAGTCTCCGAAAAACAAGATTTTTCACAGCAAAATAAGACTGACAAGGTACACCCGATGGCCCAGGTTTCAGACCAGATAGAGTGGGGAGGTGAAACCCTGAATTTACGTCCAGCTAAATGCACAGTCTTAGATGAATTTCCTCTTTCCCACGTGGAAAGCGCAACACGTACTTTGCAAGGCTTTTGTGAAAACTTGGAAACCTTTACTGGGAGGTTATCAGCAGAAATCCACTGCCTTGGGCTCGGGGCTTTCGAATGCTCTCATTGCCCTCATTTTATAGAAGAGAAAACTGAAGCCTAGAGGGTGAAGTGACCACCATATTCACTGTCACCAGCCAGTTTTTGGAAGGGCACCAGGCGGTCCCGGTGCCGCTGGCGCCTAACAGCTCTCGGAGGTGGCGGCCCTGGCTGCCGGGACAGCGAGGCCAGGAGACAGAGGGGCCCCGGAGCAAGGATGGCCTGCGGCCCGCAGCCCCACACCCGCTCTTAGTGGAAATCATTTTATTTCAGAGCAGCCTCCGGTGGGTGAAGCCATAAATTATTCAGGGGTGGCTCTCAAAGAGGAGGAAAACCAGCATTTTAATTGCTACATCATGCTGAGTAAGCAGAATGAAATTTTCTCTTCTAAAAGTTATCTTTCAAGTAATTTTGCCTCCCAGGCTATTTCAAAATGGATTCTCACTGCAGACCCTGCCCTGGCCAACTGCTTAATGAAGAAACCGGCAAGTAGCGGGCTCCCTCTTATCTGTTTAGTTTGGATTTACAGGCATCCTCCGAGGCCCGTTTCAGCTGTTCTGAGTCTTTGTATTTGAAAGTGTTGGCACAGGCCACAGTCACTGGGAAGGAAGGGAGGGAAGGCAGGAGGGAGGAAGGGAGGGAGAAAATGCTATTCCGTAGATGCCACCATATCACCAACCTATTTAATAACACGGGCCTGGGGGTGGGCAGCACCCCCAGCCAAGACAAGACTCTACGTTTGCCTCATTCATAGGAGCTTTTCCAGATATTACCCCACGTGATCCTCACAGCATCCTTGCGAAGCATCACCCCCCGTTTGCAGGTAAAGAAGTAGAAGCCCAGAAGTCTAGGGATCCAGCCCAAGGTCACTGACTCGTAAGTGCCTCACAGTTGGGGCGACCTTCTTCCCACCTGGCCCAGAGCCAGTCTGAGGGCACCTCTGCCTGCTGTCATTATGGACGCGCCGCTTCTGCTCTCGCGAGTGGCCAAGAGGGAATGTGGCTGTCCTGCACGCAGCGCATGCACACAGCTCAAGCCAGGTGCGCGGCCTTCAAAGCCCGCGAGCTCCGTCGACCTCCGGCGTGCACACATTTCACAGCGGGCAAGGCAGGGTTATGCACAGCCAGAAGGACTTCTGAAGGGGAGAAAATGCCAAGGGAGCATGGAATTGGGGGTGGCGATGGGGACAGGCTGGTAGGAAGGACCTGCGGGAGGAAGAGCAGGTGTGCCCGGGTTTACCCTCGTGTCTGCGGAGCAGGGGCGGGGCTCTGCGTGTTGAGGATGCTTTGCCAGGCTAGAAACTCATACCACCCTCTCCCTTCTCTCCCCTCCCCACCCCACCATGTCACCATGTCACCATGTCACTCTTCAGGGCCCCACCCACCTCACCCACCTCACCCACCTGGCTCCCTCGGCCCCCAGGGGATGGCCTGATGGCCTGCTCCCTCAACCCCAGGACGCCACGGCAGGCCCACAGGGTACCATCAAGAATGGTTCAGTGATGCTCAGATCCCCCAAAGAGATCCCCCCCCACTCCCCCAAGGTAGAAACCGACCCCCTCTTTCCAGGAGTGGCATCTGCAAAAGCAGATGTCCTGTTCGGGGTGGGGTGGTTGTAATGCACAGGCAATTAGCACAACCACTTCTTGAGAGAACACTCTCGAGTGTCGTATTGATCCTGGGAATAGGAAGGAGTAAGACCCGATGCTCCTCCCCAGGAGTTCTCAGTGTAGAGGTAGGAGCAGGCAGCAGACAGTGACCCAGTGATGTCAGGCTGGGGGGAGGCCGGTGCTCACAAGAGGGACCCTGAGTCCAGACCCTGGGTGGGGGGAGCGTATGAGCCCCGTGAGACGGTTCTAAAGACTGGCAGCTGCAGAGGGGTGGGGGCAGGGAGGTTGCAGAGGATCTCAGGCACTGAGAACATCTCCCACAAAGGCCTTGCGTTTAGCGGACTGTGCAGGAGAGAAGACTGGCTGCAGGCACTGGCGGGGCGGCGGCCAGACTCCCCCCAGCGAGGCGAGAAGGGCTGTGAGCACCGCGGATCGTGCTCCAGCTTTAGGAGGGAGCGCTGCAGGCGGCGGTGTGCGGGGAGGGGCTGGGGCTGTCCCTGAGGCCAGTGAGCACCAGGGGGACCGGAGGGGTGGCCGCACAGCTTCCTCTCCCGGCTCCCTCACCTCTGCGCACCGCACCGTGCTCAATTTCCATACAGGAGTGCTGGGCAGGGGGAGCGGGCTGCGGGTGAGCCGGGAACTGCAGGGGACCCGAACCCTGGGGCCTCATCAATTTCTCGTTTCCACTTGAACCAGAACATGCAATAGGCTGGTACCTTACACCACGTGTGTCCAGGCTGAAACGCCAGATCCCTCACTGTCCTCTCCCTTTTTGCCCCTCCCCGCCAGCCCCCCAGACACCGAAACCACGGTGGGGTCCTCCCCTGCCAGGCCCCAAGTCCCGTCCATCGGCATGTCCTGACACTTCCACGCGGGTCTACACCCCCTGCTCTGGTCCAGGCTGCCACCACCTCTGGCCCGGAAGACAAAGACGGCCTCCCCCAAATGGTTCACAGCAACGAGAACAATTGTTAAAAGAATATAAACCAGGTCACTACAGTCCCCGGCTTAATGCAAACACTCCTGGGACTCCCCACTGCGTTCGAGCAAAGCCACATTCTGTACCAAGTGCACAGGGCCCTGCCCGGCCTGGTCACAGCCACCCACCCCCATCCTAGGCCGCTCTCCAAGGCCAGGCAAGCACGAGGTGTGCAGGAGGAGACGGGCTCTGGCTCCTTCCACCCCCGGGCCTGCCCCCACGCACACCCATGCAGGAAGCAAGCCCTCCTTGTGACAAAGCGTCCCCAGCCACAAGCAGAGGGCCGGTCCTGTCGACCTCTAGCCCGACTACGCTTCCCTCCCGCGTGTATCAGAGCCCCGGTTGTTCGGTTAGGGGCTCCTACACCTGTTTCGGTCTGCCTCCGCCGTCGCCCTCTGACCCGGCAGGACTGTGATGGCTGAGGTGAGGGCTGGCTCTTGCGGCGCTCTAAGCCCAGCCCACAGTATGTTGGACACACCCGTTGACAAGGTGGACAGAGTGGGTGAGTGGGGAGGGCAGATGCCACGGCCCACTCAGGAGGAAGGGCATCTTTGCTGCGCCCCATGGAAAGGATCCGGGTTCTTGGACAACAGCCCATGTTGATGTCTGATAAAAAGGGAAGGAGAGGGGCGCCTGGGTGACTCAGTCGCTTAAGCGACCAACTTCAGCTCAGGTCACGATCTCACCGTCCACGGGTCTGAGCCCCGCGTCGGGCTCTGTGCTGACAACTCGGAGCCTGGAGCCTGCTTCGGATTCTGGGTCTCCCTCTCTCTGCCCCTCCCCTGCTTGTGCTCTCACAAAAATAAGCAAACATTAAAAAAAAATTAAAGGGGTGCCTGGGTGGCTCAGGTCATGATCTCACGGTTCATGAGTTCGAGCCCCACGTTGGGCTCTGTGCTGATAGCTCAGAGCCTGGGGCCTGTCTTCAGATTCTGTGTCTCCCTCTCTTTCTGACCCTCCCCTGCTCACGCTGTCTCTCTCTCTCAAGAATAAATGAAACATTTAAAAAAATTTAATATAAAAAAATTTTTAAAAAAAGGGAGGCAAGCCAGACACATCGGTGTGGAGGAGAAAGGCTATATGCCCACGATGGATGAAGCTAGGGGTACAGTGTAGTTCAGCAGGGCTCCATTCGGCTAGCTGGGCAGGGGGCCAGGGGCTGGGCACAGCTCTGCACACACCTCCCTGAGGACCCCCATGAGGTCCAGGAAGCCAAGAAGGGGTGGCCTGTAAGTCCTGGGGTGGGAGACTGCCTGGGAATTTGGAACATTTGATCACTGGGCAGGACGTGGGTGGGGACGCATCACTGATGGCTACCAGGCCCCCAGCTCGCGTGGGCTGGCTCCCTGTCTTGTTTTGTTCAATTTGCTCCCTCCCTGAGTTGGTGGGAACACATCAGAGCTCTCCTTGGCCCTCTCTGTCTACAGCTGCTGGTTATGTGGCCGTGGCCAGGCCGCATAACCTCTCTGCACCCTGGTTTCCTTACCTATCCAGTGGGGTAAGAAGCACCACAGAGTGAATGAAAGCCAGAGGATTTTGCACACAGGCCACGGCCCGTCCCGGCCGGTCCACCATGAGCCCCACTGGGTGTGAGGGTCCTGTAGGAGCAGCCCTTGCCCACTTTCACGGTGCCCACTTCACGACCACAGCCGCATGTGGCCCTGATGCCCTCCTTCAAGCTGTCTGGAAGAAAAGTGTGTTTTTTTTTTCTTAAAGCTTTTTTTAACGTTTGTTTATTTTTGAGAGAGACAGAGACAGACAGACAGAGCACAAACAGGGGAGGGGCAGAGAGAAAGGGAGACGCAGACTCTGAAGCAGCTCCAGGCTCCAAGCTGTCAGCACAGAGCCTGACATGGGGCTTGAACCCACAGACTGTGAGATCAGGACCTGAGCCGAAGACAGACGCCTAACCGACTGAGCCACCCAGGAGCCCCAAAAAGTGTGGTTTTCTGAAGTCCAACCTTCTAGAGACAAAAGCATTCATTTTGGGATGAGAAGAGCATTTTGCATAAACTGGCATTTGGGGGCATCAATTGTCTGCAGCTCTGTGCCACAGATAAGGGTCCCTTCATATTCTGAATTAAGGGTTTAAAATAACGAAATAATTATCTCCAGGCAAAATCAAGCAGATACAAAAATATAAAAGAACATCGTGCATTATCACAAAAATATTCCTCTCAGCTGAGATGTGAAAAAACACATCGAGATATTACATTCTGTAAAAGGGTAACGTAGCAAAGAGCCAAGCCATTGTGCTCTGTGCCGGCTGCAGCTGGGCCTTTATCTTGGGCTAAACTAATCCTCACGTCTCTCCATTTCTTTCCTTCCTCCCTCCGCCCGTGGCTGACGTGCGGGACGAGCTGTCTGTCTGACGAGCTGCTGAGGCCCAGGTCTCGGCCGCACAATCCAGCCACACGGCCACTCGAGAACTCCCAGTTTAGCCTCGTGGCTCATGGCTACGTGACCGGTCACAAATTCGATTCGCAACCAGATCCAGGAACGTCCACGCAGGGGTGGGAGCCTCGGGTAGGAGTCCAGGCCGTGTTCCTGACCTCCCTGGGGCCCGGCCCCCCATGTGGGTGGCCCCGATGGGGTCACGCACACCTGTCTCACTGGGCAGCTGGGAGCCGCGTCCAGCTCCCCTTTCTGCTTAGGTCTGACCTGCAACGCTCACCCACGACACACCAACACAGGCTCAGATTCACGTTAGGCCTCGAAAAGGCGCCTTCCCACCGGACGACACGGGAAGCTCCAGGGCCTTGAGAGAACGTGCGGAAACCCGGCCAGGAAACCCAAGTACAGCATCAGTCTCGTAATTCATCGGTTGCAAGCCTTCCTTGTCAGGAACACGTAAGAGGAAGCTGTGCACACACGCACGCGTGTGCACGTGTGTGGCCTTCAAGCTAATACAACACGGTGACGGACGAAGAAACCAGCAATACAAAGACACAACTCTGGAACGTGACACCTGAGGGGACGCCGTTCACAGGAAACACGGGCCACGGAACAGTGGTGCGTGGCTCTGGCCGAGGACGGCTAGTGTGTTGGCTACTCCAGACATTAAATGTACACCCCTGACTGGGTATCACGTGACAAAGCGCTGCTCTGCAGAGAAGGGGTGGCATGCACCCACGCGTGACATAGAAAGGCTTTTCAAGACAGCTCCCCCTCAAAAACGAGGCACCGACAACAGTCTTACACGAAACACGCAATTTCATTGATGGTGATGGCCAGTTCGAGTGCCTGCCACCTGCGGGGGGGGGGGGTGCTCTGCTGGGCAGGGGGGACCCTGACCATTGCCACGTGCACTGAGCTAATGGGGAGCAGCTAGAGCAGCAAGGATCAGCTCTCACTGCCACACGCCTGGGCCTGACAACCCCCGTCCCCCCCCCCCCCAGCCGCTGGTGTCATCTCTCTCTGGGGCACTGGTGGTCCACATTCCAGGTCATGCGCACAAACTGTTCTCTGGACTTTGTTGGCGAACGCAGATCAGGTCACACAGGCGTGTACGGACAGAACTGGGAACTTCTACCGCTCCTGCCAGATCTGGTTTCGATGCAAGCAGCAAGGGGACAACAGGGGACGGGTTAGGAACCGTGTGCCCAGCACAGACATGGCCACAGACCGATAGCTCAGGCGATAAAGGAACGAATGAACACTGCCAGCTGCAAAGCTTCATTGTGACTTTGACTCCCTTAGTGGCAGTAGCCTATAGGCCAGGTGACAGGGCCATTCCGTGGCATCCGTGAGTCTGTGAGTCCTCCCGTGGCCAAGAGGGCCAGAGCCTTCGTGAGTCTGTGCAGCCTGGGAGGACAGCTGGTCCAGACTCAGGCCTCATGCCCGGGACCACACTCAGCCCCTGTGCCCCGGACCAGGCGCACCCACTAGGACACTTCCCCACCCAAACCACAGATTTCCCTTTGCCTTAGTGCTGAGCTACCACACAGCGGGGAGAGGGGCCTGTGAAGGCGGAGAGGCCGGGTGACCCCCGGCTGGGGATGGGGGTGGGTGGGAGCTGGTTCTGCTGCCGGCTCTTTCACCGTCTAACGGAGCCTCTGTGAAACTGCAGTTTCTTTGGGGTTCAGTTCCTCATTGGCGACTTTCCTCCTCTCCCTTCCAAGACTGATGAAACAGTAAAGACAATGATGGAAGTATTCTGAGAAATGTAAATAATGATAGAAAAGTCACCTATCCCGATTCTGAAATAGCTGCTGCCCAGCAGAGTCAAGGGCCTGCACTGGGCTCCAGCTCTGTGACTCATGAGGCGACTGACCTTGGCCGAGTTACTTCATCTCTTCATCTTAGTGCCTGTGGAATGCCATAGGCCGGGCGGCTCGAACGACAGCTTTCCTGCGGTTCTGGAGGTGAAGTCCAAGATCAGGGTGTTGACAGACTTGGTGTCTGGTGAAGGCCACTCCCTGGTTCACATAGGGCCGTCTTCTCGCTGTGTTTCCATGCAGGGAGATCTCTGGGGTCTCTTTTCTAAGATACTCACCCCATCGTGAGACCCCACCCTCATGACCTAAGCACCTGCCAAAGGCCCACCTCCTAATACCCTCACGTTGGCGATGAGGTGTGAGCATGTGGACTCCGGGGGGCACACAAATGTCCAGTCTATAGTGCTCGGTGACAGTCTCCACGTTGGTAGAGCGAAGACAAAGAACGGTACCGGGAGATTTCAGAGTCAGGGTGGGGATGACGTGGGACGATTCACAGCAAGAGCCTGAGGCGCCCAGTGATGGGATCTGATCACATGCCGGACAGCACCCGCCAGTCCCCTATCCCAGGCTTCTGTCCCACTTCCCGGAGCGGACTTACCAGATGGCTGTTACAGAGCAGATGCCTTAGCAACCACAGTTTACATTTCATTTAGACGCCGTGTCTGGCTTTCACAGGAGGCTGTATTTTTAAAGCCTCTGCTTGGAGCCACAAAGGGCAGCAGGATTGTGTTTCCCGCTTGGGAAGAACACGATGGGGAGGGGACGTGATGCTGAGGAGCTCTCGGGCCACTGTCTGGAGCCGGCCCACCGCAAAGGCCCCATTTCATGTGCAGTGACCAGTGGGGATGGGCCACCCGGAGAATTTGGTCATTTCCTCTATGACCTCACAGCTTTCTCCTGCTTCCCTTTTCTCTGCGCCAAGCACACCCGTTGCAGCTCTTCATGCCTAGCCAAACCAGGTTCATGGCCCATTTCCATCCGCCTGGTGCTGTTTCTTCCTCGGGCTCCTTCTCCAGACCTTCCTCCTCCTGCGCACTGGGCATTAGCTGAGCCCAGTGGCGTCCCCAACTTGCTGCCAGCCCTGGCCAGTCCCACGTGGCATCACAGTGCATGTTCCTCCAAGGAAAGCAACAGAGAAAGGGACCAAGTCCCAGGCACTCCGGGAGAGTGTGAACGATGAAAAGGATGGGCAGTCACCCTAGGCTTCAAGAAGTATATTTCAAGTATGCACCTGCTGGAATAGAAAACTCTGGTGTGCCTCACGAGGGTCTTCTTTGCATCAAGTGCTACACTGAGCAGTTACCTGACCACACTTGATTCTCGCAAGGGTCGACCCTAGAGGCGCTGGGACACCCGCTCTGCAGCTGTGGAAGCGAGATCCTGCGCCAGGTCACACGGGCTCGTGAATGAAGGAGTTGACGGTCTCTTCCCTCTGCCATGTGCATCCCACATACGTGGGCATGGACCCCCCCAGATGGCTGAGTCTTCCTAGCTTTGTGATTGCTTCCGATTTCCCAGGGGTGTGATGAAGTTCTGACCTGGAGAGGGTGAGGGGAGGCAGAGGACCAGCAGAGGAAGGAGGACAAAGGCTGTGGCAGGACAGGACAGGAGCTGAACTTGGGACTGGATTTGGGAGTTTCTTTCCTTGACTGAAATAAATTCTTAGAAAGAACTCTGAGCTGAGGCACAACACCTCTCCCCCCACCCCAAATGAGCAGTGATGGAGACAATGGGGTCCCAGCAGAGCACACACACCACCAATGGGTCCGGCTGCTGGAGTGCAAACAGGAAATCCTGGATAATTTGGGAGGAAGTCATAGGGATTTTATCATGATGGCGAATCCCTCGGGAGAGGTCCAGAAGGGGTGCGCGGAAGGGTCACGCGGATGGGAGTTTTGTCTGTTGGGTTCCCTGTTGGATCTTAGCCACCAAGAACAGTGTCTGGGCCATCGAGGTGCTGAGCAAGTGCGGGGGGGGGGGAAAAGGGAATGTATTCAAAGGCTAATGACCCTCCAGGTTTCAAGGTCATCAGCATCCTGCAGCTCACAGAGAAGGTCAGGGGCACTGAGGTGCTCACTAGAATATGATGGAGAGAAGACTAGACAAAGGGTCAGGCCCACAATGCCTGTGCAGGAGGTAAGGCCAGGGACCCCTTGCAGGCAGCCCGAGGTACGGGCAGGAGCAGCCTGTGCGCTCGCGCATGTGCATGCGTGAGCCTGAAGAGGGGGTAGGGGTTTGGGTGGGACCCACTCATCTACACCTCACATTCCTCAAGACCCTGGATTTAGACCTTTGTGCCTATCTACAAATGAGACTAAACACGGAGTTACAGAGATGCACAGACTGCGAGCACATAAAACGTGCCATGCGCACAATCCAGTCCTGGCATTTAAAAAATACCGGGAGCCCAAGGAATCAGACAAAAAGCAACGGGCACAGGCCCGTCACGACCTCTGCGATGCCTTCGCCACAGGCCAGAGGGAATGAGAGAGTCTGTGGAGGAGCCAGAAGCCTCTGTGAGGCCCCAGAAAGGGTCTGGCCCTTTCCAACCCAAAAGAGAAGGTAAAGGTCACACTGCAGCCCGGACCCAGTCGGTGGCATCAGAAGGGGGGCCTGGACCTCTGCTCTGGGGCTCAGGGGCCCTGCCCGAAAGGCAGCTCCCGTGTGGCAATGACAAGGGTCCGTGTTGACATGACGGTGGTTAGGTCAACGATGGGCATCAGAGGCGACTGCATGGAGTGGGCTGGACTCCCTCCCCAGAAAGACCTATTAGGACACAGGTGGTGGCCACACCTACCCCCTCCCCCACCCGGGGGAGTTCTCATCCCCCTTTCTAGTCCTCTGGGACACGCACGGCACCCTGTGCGTGGACAAGGGGACCAGGCGCTGTCTCGGCACAGCTGACCTAAGAACGAAGGCAAGTTGGAGGGGCTTTAGCCCTGCACCCTAACTACATCCCTCCAATGCCCTGCCCAGCCCGCCAGGCCCCAGGAGAGGGAATGCAAAATGAGAGGAGAAGGAAGACAAAGGGGAGCTGGGGTGCAGAAGCAGGTACCAGGGTGATGGCAGGAAAGAAGCGCCCCCTGGCAATGACCGTCCCCAGGAGAGGAAGCCAGAAGCAGCAGCAGGCCTTGGCATCCTCACCTGAAAATAAAGGCGGGCTGATGCCAGACAGGGCCAAGGACAAGGACAGAGCTGGCCGGGAAGCGGGAGAGGGGATCTGCATTCATGCTACGACTCACTGAATCGAGCCGGTGGGGGGAGCCGCTGGCATCCGCATTCAGTGGACTGTGGGAAGAGGCTGGCCCCGTCCCACCAGCCACCCTGCAGGCTCCGGGACCGGTGGCACCCGCAGCCCCACCTTCCCAAGAGGAAACAAGGCCCAGAGAAGGTCAATGTTATGGTCACTGAGTTGGGGCGGTTCTGGCCTCCAGGCTCCTATCCCCTTCTTCCCTGAGCCTTTCCTTTCTCAGGGTCACACATCCGGAGCCCAGCTCCACAAGTGTGCTGAGGTATTTTATTTATTTCTCAGTAAACAAAAAAGGGCGTTTATTTATTTAGCATACATGTACACATCACGTATGTTGCACGTGTGTTCTGCTTTATAAATGATAACTTGATTCGTTTACTCCTTGACGGTAACTCTGAGACATCTGTACCACTATCAACGTCCATTTGTCCAATGAGGAAACTGAGTCACAGACAGGTTAAGGGACTTGCCTGACGTCACACGACTAGCAAAGGGCAGAATCAGAATCCACACCTGATGGCCCAGCCTGAGTCCACGCCCCTGACCACCGCACTGCGGTAAATCCTACTGGAAGATTCTCCCAGTTCCAACGCCCCCCGCAACACGACCTCATGGCCCCAACACCCACGGCTAACAAAAGTGGAGGCCTCTACAGAGATGAGGGAGAGGAAGACAGCAGCCTCCCCAAGACCGCCCATCTGTGATCTGACCCCCCCGGCGTTTAGCTAGAACATAAGTCTCACAGGTGAGGGGCTCATTTGGCTTATTTTCCAGAATCCCACTGCTGGATCCCAGAGCTAGTTGGCTGAATAACATTTGCTGGGGTGTCACTGCGACCTCCTTTTCCCTTCTGGGTTTGGATGGGATCAGGCACTCACGGACACGGTCCAGAGTCACAGCCCAGCTCAGATCAGCGAGAACCGCCCCCGCCCCCGGCTGTCTGCAAGCTCTGACACTTGCCTGTGCGTTTTCTACACTGGGTTTAGACTTGCTAACACAAAAGCCATGCTAATTGCCCCATCTCGGGGTAGCATCATCTTTCCTAAACTTCAAGTTACGCAGCTTCAGGATGGGGCTTTTGTGAAAATGCAGTCGTCAACGGACAAAATACTCTTGAAGGAGACCAAGCTCCAGGGCAAGAGAGGCAGTTTTCATTTGGGAGAGTCAGCCTGTCCCTTGAATCAGTCCTGGGGGGCCAGCTTCTGGCCGGTGGAAAGAACCAGCTGAGACTTGAATTCCAAAGAATTCAGGGATGTTTAAGAAACACCTACTCTCTGAGGAAGACACAGGGGTGACCGCCACGTAGCCCCTGGCCACCGCATCGACGAACCCGAGAGTGGTGTTCTGTGCCCAACGGATCCATTCAAGTTGGACAAAAGCCAGATTAACTCCTTCAGGAAGGAAGCCTCTGAGGTCCGTTCCTTAATTTCACGAGGTACCTAAGTTTGGGGCGTCTGGTTCGGGAGAGGACACTAACCTCGATTCAGAGGTGATGATGTGCCTAGGGCCCACTAGGGGTTTAAGGCATTTGGGGACCACATTTCTTCCTTTCTTTCTTTTAATATAATTTATTGTCAAGTTGGCTAACATACAGTGTGTACACTGCGCTCTTGATTTTGGGGGTAGATTCCCGTGATTCATCGCTTACATACAACGCCCAGTGCTCATCCCAGCAAGTGCCCTTCTCCATGCCCAGCACCCACTTTCCCCTCCCCCTCCACCCCCCAATCAACCCTCAGCTTGTTCTCTGTATTTCAGAGTCTCTTAAGGTTTGCCTCCCTCCCTCTCTGTTTATAACTATTTTTTCCCCTTCCCTTCCCCCATGGTCTTCTGTTAAGTTTCTCAAGTTCCACAGATGAGTGAAAACATATGGTGTCTGTCTTTCTCTGACTGACTCATTTCACCAGCATAATACCCTCCAGTTCCATCCACGTTGCTGCAAATGGCTGGATTTCATTCTTTCTCGTTGCCAAGTAGTATTCCATTGTACATATAAACCACGTCTTCAGCCATTCCTCAGCTGATGGACATTTGGGCTCTTTCCATAATTTGGCTACTGTTGAAAGTGCTGCTATAAACATTGGGGTGCATGTGCCCCTATGCATCAGCCCTCCTGCATCCTTTGGACAAATTCCCAGCGGTGCTATTGCTGGGTCATAGGGTAATTCTATTTTTAATTTTGGGGGGAACCTCCACACTCTTTTCCAGAGCAGCTGCACCAGTTTGCATTCCCACCAACAGCACAGGCACACTTCTAAGGGAAGTTTCCCAGATGTGTAAACAGAGGTACAGAGCTTGGACCAACCATTCAAGGGTCAGAGCTTGAGAAGGAGCCCAAGCTGCTTCCATCCCCCAGATGGCCGCCTTACTGTGGAAAGAAGCGCACGACCAAGGACAGTGCCCTAAGTGCTAATCACAGTTAGGCACCGCACCTGCTGCCTAAGCACCAAGGAGGAGGGGGGCCTGGTGGGGGAGTGAGGAAGGGGATAAATGCTTCCCACTGGGAGGCAACCCTAGCCAGCCAGGGTGCAGCGACCAAGGTGCGTGTCGAGGTGTCTCATAGCGGATGCCATAAGTCCAGGAAAAAGCAGGGTCCTCTGCTGCTCAGCGCTCGCCTTCTGACAAATCAAATTACCCGAACTGGATTGCTCTGTGACCACGTTTAGACAGCAGTTTTGTAGCTCTCGGGTTTTCTCTAGTTTTCCTTTCTGGGCCAGGCGACGCCACGCTCGAAAGGTCAATTGCAAAGTGCATACACGACCGTTCCTAATCTTCACGCGTAAAAACAAAGAAACTGGCGTGAGCGATCAAAAGTGAACACTGTAAGGAGACACAGAACACTACACCGTACCTGACAAATGCCATAAAATGTCCTGCCCACCATCGGCCCACGAATGTTCTCTTTTTTGATAAAGAGCTTGCTTCTGGAGAGTAACCCACGGAAACGCTAAGAACACAGAGTGCTCCTCTCAACTGACACCCGTCAAATCGGGGTGGATATGGAAAGGCTGGCAAACTTCCATATAAACCCTAATTGTTTCACATCTTCCTTTTTTTTTTTTTTTAGTTTATTTTGAGAATGAGGAGAGAGAACCCCAAGCAGGCTCCATGCAGTCAGTGCGGAGCCCAGTGTGGGGCTCGAACTCACAAACCACGAGATCGTGACCTGAGCAGTAATCAAGGAGTTGGATGCTCAACCCACTGAGCCACCCAGGTGCCCCCCACATCTTCCTTGAAGAGAGATGTGTCTGCAACAGACTATTAGCTAAGTGGTAATGGAGACAGAGATGGAAATTACTGCCCCACTCATTCCTGTTGTAACACCAGACTACATTTGCTGGATGGATGCTGTTCGCCATACATGATGTGTGGGTCCCTTCCAGAAAGCCTCATGGCGGCCAACCACGGTATCAACGGAGGCGCGGGCAAGGAGGATTCAGGGCCCAGGCTTTCTCCATGGGGCACCTCCCCATCCACCTCCTCTTACCCAAACCCTGCCGCACTGCCAGGCTCTTGACTGAGAATTGAAGTACCAGCGAGTAATGCCTTCAGGTATGACCCATCCCAAGGGAGTTTTCATTTTAATAAATTTTCAATGACTATCAGAGGCTTCAACTCCTAAAATCGCTGGGGCTAAGACTTGTATTTTTCTTTAAGTTTTTATTTATTTTTGAGAAAGAGAGTGCAAGCGGGGGAGGGGCAGAGAGAGAGATGGGGGGACAGAGGATCTGAGGTCAGCTGGCTCAGTGCTGACAGCCGTGAGCCCAATTCGGGGCTCGAACTCACAAACTGTGAGATCCCAAGTTGGATGCGCAACCAACGGAGCCACCCAGGTGCCCCGAGACTTGTAGATCTTGGTCTTGCTCAGATGCCTATTGAAACACGGCACACGGTGCTTCCGAAACCAATCTGTGTGGATGCTTTACACCCCCGGCCCTTACACACACACACTCCCCTCTCCAGGAATGAATAAAGCAGAGGACTTTGCACACCTCTTCAGAAGAGGCATCGATCTTTGATCCAGAGTAGACAAATAGGTTTGGGCTCTCATGTCAGTTCGCATAGCTAGTCGCTGCCTGTACCTGTGTTAAGGAGGAGTCTGAAGCTGTGGCCGGGGGAAGGGTAGCGCCGTGACTGATGAGCGGCGCCTACTGGGGGTGAAGGTGGCCAGGGTGCAGCAAGGAGCCACATATTTGCCACGCTTAGTGGGAAAGGGCAAAACAAGACGACACTCTCCCCCAAACATTCGAGCACACTTAAAAGATCAGCCCCCAGTACTAGAGCTCACAGAAACATACTCTCTGTTTATCAAAGTATAAAAAGGCGTAACATTTCTAAGGGGCAAATTGCCTTTACAAATTGTTCACAAGCTTTCATGTTATTTTTTTTTTAAATGTTTATCTTTGAGAGGAAGAGAGAGAGGGAGAGAGACAGAGCGTGAGCAGGGGAGGGGCAGAGAGAGAGGGAGACACAGAATCAGAAGCAGGCTCCAGGCTCCGAGCTGTCGGCACAGAGCCCGAACGCAGGGCTCGAACTCATGAACTGCGAGATCATGACCTGAGCCGAAGTCAGACGCTTAACCGACTGAGCCACCCAGGCGCCCTGCTTTGATGTTATTCTAAGGAAATATTCAGAGATGCCCATATAGTTTGTAGAAGAAAAACAGTCCAAATAAACTACAAGTCCCCAAATAGGGAACATTCATGACGTGGAATTCTCTGTACGTTAAAAAGGAAGGTTCTTGAGGAGCATTTGAGAGCATAAGAAAACGTTCATGAGACCATCTTTAAAAAGATTAGAAAGCAGTACAAATGGTTTGGTACAAACTTAAATTTAAAAAGTGTGCCTGTAAACTCTAAATGACGGAAGAGATTTAAGTCAAAGGGGTCACCATGACCATGATGATCTTTTAGTGGTGGGATTACAAGTGATTTCCATTTTTTTCGTTATGCTTTTCTGAATACGGTTTCTGGAGATAAATGATATACCCAGATGGATGGCCTTTAGAAGCAGAAAAGAAAAGCACGTGATATTGTAAAGAAGGGGCACCTGAGGTCCTGATGTTCTTCCAACCGTCCCTTCAATGGAAAGGGTCGGTTTCATTTGCAAAACCAGAGGGAGGGATGAGATTTCCAGATCCGTACCCAGCAGTGATATCCTGTGCACTGCGTCTGTCTCAAGCAGCAGTTTCTGTTCCTTACACAGGAGGCCACAGGAGGCCGTGAGAAACAGAAGGGACCTGAATCCCAGGTCACCCTTCCAGAGCCTGCAGCCCCAGCCCCATGCCCGGAGTGCCCCCAGCCCTCCCCCCGGTGGTGAGGGGCCTGCAGTGAAATCTCTCCAGACAATTCCAAAGGCTTCCAGCTCCCATCTCTTCTTTGGGATTTCTTCCTCCCCCTTCCTAAATTTCTAAGAAGGAATAAGAACAGACAGACAAACACACCCTAAACTCAGGGAGACTGGAAAGAGTATAGACCGCAGGGGATGAATTTTTAACGAGGCTGCAAAAAAATAAAAGAATCCCCAAAATGTGAATATGGCAGTCCGATACCTGTTTGTGCTTTCCACTGGTTATAAATATCCCTCTTTGGGACCAGGGGTATTGTTTGTCAAGACTCTGGGAAGGAAAAACAGCTGTTAGCAAAACGCACCGCAAGGGCCCTGCCTGGAGGGCTGTGGGTACTAATGAGCCAGCGGAAGCGGGGAGGGGGCAGCTAAATGCCAAAGAGGCAAGGAAGCTCCTCCCACACGCTGTTCCAACTGCGAGTTGGTCCTAACCCCAGAGAGCAGGTGGGCAGGCTGCAATTTCCTCCTGGATGCTTGAGATGTACCAAGGAAAATAACCCCCCGTTTTCCTAATCCCTTACGTCGGAGACAAATAGATGGCCAGGCCAGACTTTGAGTTTCAAAGACACAAGCTCATCTGAGCTCGCTCTCTCTCTCAATCGATGGAAGAACCTCAAAATAAGATAGGAAGATACCCAGGAGGACGTGGAGAGACACCACCAAAGAGCATCTCTCTTCCCCTCTGCAAACCAGCGTCGGGAGTTGAGCTGCGGACACTTGCACGGCAGACGTCGTGTTTGATTAAATCCTGCCATCCTCCCAGGACAGCTCGTGGCGGACAGAGCAGATCCCGGCCCAACAGCCTGAGTGCGAATCTGCTGCTGGTTCGCCCTGGGACCTGGAGCCTCAGGCCACTACCCAGTAGCGCAGTTGGGCGGATTACATGAGCCAGGATGTAGCAGGATGCACTCGGGAACTACGGGCTATTCCTGCTCCTGATGTTGCTATTATTTCTGCTGTTGCTGCTGTTGTCATCGACAGCCTCGGGGTTTGACCTGATCACTAGAGAAGAGCATGGGCAGAGGGACAGGAGATGTCCAACCTGGAACGCGCAGCGTCCTTCCTTTCTGTGCAGTCCCGGTCCCAGGGGACACTTCAGAGGGGAGAAGCTGTGTGTAATTTTACGAGCACACTTCGTTAAAGAGAGAATTCCAGCCGCCCAGGAGGCGCTCTGCCCCCCGTGAGACCTTGTCCCAAGGGTCTCTGAGGAGTCCCATCCTCCCGGACTCTGGGTGCCTCACCCACTCGATCCACGCGCTGGGGATCTGCCCAGACTGACTACAGGAAATAGAGTGAGCATCCAAACCAGCAGCCGCATTGACAAGAGAGCCAAGGGAGCCTCTGCCCCCCGGCTTCCCCACCGGGTGGCCCCTGCCCTCTGTGGATCTGACCACATTACCATCACTCAGACTGTTCATGCTAACCCCATGTTAACACACAGCGCGGGGTCCGGACCTAGTACTGCGCCCGCTGCCTGCTGCCCAGGGTGGGCGCCGGAGGGGTGGTGCGGACGCCAGCAGGGCAGAGTAGAGGGCGGGGCAGCAGGTGGAGACAGGACCCCAGTCTGCCTTCGCCACTCATGAGCCGCCCGACGCCGGGCAAATGTCTTTTTTTCCTTGTGGGCAGAATAAAGGGGGTGGACGAAGACCTCTAAGGTTCTTTCTTAGAAGAAAGACCGTCGTCCCCAGTCAAGAAGCCAGCGCTCAATTCACTGTTACTGCCACGAGAAGGGGACAAACCTCTCCCGCTCACAGGACGGTCAGAAAGAGGGCTGTGGCGGTATTTGTACAGTTCTTAGCACCGCGCCCCGCACAGAGCAAGCTACAGGGACAATCTGCTAGGAAGCAGAGGAGCCCGCAGCCGCGGGGACTCTCGTTCGAAGTGAGGCGAAGAGCTGCCTTGCCTTCGGGGTGAAAGGGAAAACCCTCCCTAACTCCAAGTGCAATCACCCTGCCGTGGGATGAAACCCTGAACGCACAGGTGCGGGGCGCTGGGTTTTGATCCCCTTGCAGCAAATTCCTCGAGGTGAGGGGGGAATGGTGCTTTATCTCCAGATGATTCCATCTTGGCCCCGATGCGCTGTGCCGCTGGGGTTGCGGGATCAGAGAGGCGATTCTGCAATCCCAGCACACAAAGGAATGGGAACCCAAAGACAGGCGGATGCCAATGGCCCCAGGCATATGGGTGACAGGGATGCCAACAACACGATGAACAGGACGTGGTTCCCGGACATGGAAGGGCCTTTCTGAGTCCGCTCTGCCTGGGAACAGATCACTTGACCGCAGAGCCCAACCGAGCACGAGGCCGAATCACAGCAAAGTCTCCAAAAATGCTCTGCGCGAGGGAGCACCGGCAGGCAGACCTGACCCATCAAACGGGTGCTCCTTGGACAAGGTCCACGACCCCGCAAAGCTTCAGTTGCCCCATCTGCAAAGCGGGAATGATTACGGCACACCCCCCTCGAAGAGCAATCCTCAGGATGAAACGAAATGCTGTGCGTAAACCAGAGCGCAGCAGCCGGTAGGCACCAACGTGGACGCAGCACCTGTCATCGTTATTACTGCTGTCTGCCCAATGCTCGTGCTCAGCCACGTGCCTCCCAAAGCAAACGTGCTGCTCTGACTTACAGATTTTTCCTAAAGACCAGGGAGGCCAAATCAGGATGCACCTCGAGCTTGATTCTGAGTCTGAGGAGGAGGGAATTGAAGCTACATTTACAGAGATGAAAAAAAAAATGTAGACTCTCGGGGCGCCTGGGTGGCTCTGTCGCGTAAGCATCCGATGTCAGCTCAGGTCGTGATCTCACGGTTTGTGAGTTCAAGCCCCGCGTCGGGCTCTGTGCTGACAGCTCAGCTTCAGACGCTGCGTCTCCCTCCCTCTCTGCCCCTCCCCCTGCTCATGCTCTGCCTCTTTCTCTCTCAAAAATAAATAAGCATTAAAAAAAAAAAAAAAGCATAGACTCTTGAGGTCTCTTTCTGGCTACTCTTCCCAAATCCAAGTTCAAAGAGCCCAGGGAGCTCAAGCAAAAAAGTGCATCACAGGTTAACAAACACCAGATGCACCTTTACTTTTGGCCCCAAGGGCGACAGAATTATTTGGGGGACGTGCTGTTGGTGCCCGTCCCATTTCTGACTATGATTTTTAAATTACCACATGGGAAGTGGTATTTCCTTCTGCTCCCGCCATCCATCGCCTCTCTGTAGAGACAGGATCCAACAGAGCACCAAAGAGCCACATCAACACCTCCTTTGCAGGGATTATACTAAAAGGGTCATCGGGGAGTTGTTTTGTTAATAAGACTTGCTGTCAAGTTGACGCTGAGTGCAAAGGAGATAATGTGTCCCTTATTGCCAACCCCCTCCCCTCCGGGGTGATACCCGCCATTCCTTTTCTCTCTGCATTCAAAGCTCTCCCGCCCACCTGGAGCCACATGGCTAGTTCACCTACACGCCCCCATGCACACAGGAGGAGACGGCATGGAGGACAGCCTGGAATCGGTAGAGCTGGGCAAGCTCCTGACCCTGTGTGGTTCCCCACATGAAGGGGCTGCTCCTTTCTTCACCTCCACTGGAACCACCTGCCTGCTTCCTGTGTGCTCTACATAAACCCTGCAGGGACAAATGTCCCCGTAAAAGCTCTTCCTGAGCTGTCACACAGCCCTGAGCACCAAGACTTCCCGGCAGCCCGGCGGATCTCAGCCTGGCCCAGTGGGCACAGACCAGCAGGTCTGAGCAAAAGGAGGGGCCCTCTCACAGACCTCTCACAAGCATTCCTTTGGCCTTCTCCGTTACCGTGTGAGTAGGGCCGATTTTATCATCCTTGGTGGCTAAGGTCACTGGCGGGAGTCAACCCAAGAGACAGCGGTCGTCCAGGGTTCCTCGGTGACATACACACAAAATTGGAAGGATCCCACTGCCAAGCCACCAGGGGGTCCTTTTTCTGATCCGTAAAGCCGTCCGGGGAGGAGAGGGACCCTGAAGGAACCCAACCCACGTGCTGCCTCGCCACTGACCACAGTCCACGGTCAAGGACCTCCGCCTCTCACCCCAGCTCCAGCCGCCTTTCCGGGCTGACCACCTACTTGTCCACCTCTGGGGAGCACCTCACAGGTGACACCCTCAACTGCTGCTTCTGTTATCCCTGGAGGTGACCAGCACCCCCTCCCAGCCATACCCCGGGGGGCCCTGCTCTCACCCTGCCTCACTCGCCCTCCAGCACTGTCTTCCCAGAATGACCACACCCACCAGGCTCACTTGTACCTCCCCAGGTAAGGCTGAGAGCGCTGTCAAGTCTGTCTCCACCCTTATTATCTCCCTAGAGTTAATTTCTCTTAAATGTTTATTTATTTTTTGACGGAGAGTCTGTACACAAGCAGGGGAGGGGTGGAGAGAGAGGGAGACACACAGAATCCGAAGCAGGCTCCAGGCTCTCAGCTGTCGGCACAGAGCTCATGCGGGGCTTGAACCGACGGACTGTGAGATCATGACCTGAGCTGATAGACGCTTAACCGACTGAGCCCCCCAGGTGCCCCTAGAATCAGCTTTTAAAATGTGCCCCTCATTATGCTACAGCCCTTGTGGGAATGCTCCTTGGCCCCTCAGTGCCTACAGCATCAAGGTTGCCTTCATCTGGAAGGCTCTATAGGGCTGTTCTGCTGCCTCACCACTGCACGCCTGCCTTCACTTATGTACCCATTATTCCCAGAGCCCTCCTCACCAACTACGCGCGCTCACCAACAAGCCTTGTACTTCAGGCCCTCTTCCACACCTTCCTACTATCCTCCAATCCTTCAGCCCAACCAGCCCCTCGGGACCACAGGTCGTTACTCCTTTGCTTGCATTCCACTCCTCTCCTATGATCAAAAGAGCTGGCAGAGGAAAGGCACAAACTTCCAGTTACGAGACACATAAGTCCTGGGGACGTAATGGACAGCGTGGTGAACTGCAGTGAACAACGCACGCCCTGCAAAGCTGCTGAGACAGTAGGTCTTAGAAGTTCTCACGGCAAGAAGCAACTGTACGTGTGGCGGATTTCACCTACATTTATGTTAATCGCTTCACCATATGTACAGATACCAAGTCATTACCTTGTGCATCCGGAACCGTCACGTGCCAATGATACCTCATATTTTTTTTAAAAGCTGCCGCTTCCTTAGCATCTCCCAGTAGTACCTGGTGCTGCTCTAACCACTGATACGTATGAGTTCAGTTAATCTTCATCCTACCCTTTAAGATCTTACTATAGTCCCCACTTTATAGATGCAAGAAACTGAAACGCGATTCGGCAACTTGCCGAAGCGGCTGGAGTGAACTCGGAAAGGCTGGTTCCCGCGCCTCAGTTCTTAATTATTATTACCTTTATTACACTTGATTGCAATTACCGATTTCCGGTTCACCTGGGCAGTCCCGCAGGGCAGAGGGCACGGGCTATGTGTGATGCAGACCCAGAGCCCAGTGAGAGTCGTTGAAGGAGCCCGTGTCCCAGGGAAGGCAGGAGCCCAGTGCCAGACAGGTGCGTGTGCTTGATGCCTCCCAAGAGAATTAAACCAAACGGCCCGCCCTTGTAATCAAGGCCGGGAAAACAAAGCCGCATGTGGAAACGTGCCTTGTGGAGGAAACGAGCATTCTTTCAAGCCATTTTCCTCTACTTAATTATACAGAGAAATTAACCCTGCTGCGAGTTCCTAATTCAGACCAAACCAGTGTCATGGGCAGCGGCCAGGAGCTCCGCCCCCCTGTGCTGGGCCCTCAGGACAACGGAGGTCAGGGCACACCTAGGTCAGGCCTGCACCCTGCAGCACCCCTCCAGGCCAGAACGCCACCCAGCGCCCCCAGCTTCACGCCTGCCTCTTACTCTGGTTGCCAAGACTGTGCTTCAGCAGAAAGGAGAAAGGAGAGGGGATGGGACATCCATGCGGAGCATCCTGGGAGCAAAGGCACACCCAGTGGGGAAGGAGGCTGTGCCGGTCAGCACCCACACCTGTACCCAAGCCCCAGGGGCGGAGTCTCTGCTTGTGCAAAGGACTTAAGCTGTTAGGAAGAAGAGAGCACTTCAGTGGAATAAAGGTAAGAGCACTGACGAGGCCTGAGACAGCAATGGTTGAATCGAGCCAGGAACAGAAGAAAGTAGGGAAGATCACCAGTCCCCAGGGATGCAGACGGCTCTGCACAGAGCTGCAGGTGGGCGGCCCAGGGGCGGGTGAGTGTCTGTCTGTCTACTGCCAGCACAGCCCCTGTGATGTTCCTGCAGAGAGGGGCAATACTGAGGAACAGGCCCTCTGTGCGCACAGCGCTTTACAGTTTATAAGCTGCTGTCCCACACACGGTCTCCGACCGTTTTCACATCGAACCTCTGAAACAGCTATTGCTTTGCCCATGTTACAGACAAGGGAACTGAAAGCCGAATGACGTTGAGAAATTTACATGAACTAGAACTCATCCCGAATTTTCTGTCTCCCAGTCCAGAGTGCTCTTCTCGAATGGTGGACACACACACAGCCGTAGAATAATCGTGCTGCTCGAAAGGGCTCAGAAGACACATCGGGGCCGGCAGATGCCATCAGCTCCCCCTCTGGGTGTCCCTGGGAAAAGGGGCATGTGCTGCCCCAGCCTGGAGCCTGGGTCTTTCCCGGTGCTGCGGAGGTCACTGCCACGTCCCGATGGCCACCGCAGAGGGGTGGCACTTCTCGGGCACACCCAGTCTCCACTTCTTGGAGGCACTGGACCCGTGCCTCCCTGGACGTGCTATGCAGCCCCAAGCCCATGACATTCCCTCAGGCTGGAGTGGCCATTTGGCTCCTTCCCACAGTACACCTCCATTCTCCATACAGCCTGCAGAATCTAGCTCAGCTGGGACCCTCCTCACGACACTTGCCCTATGGTCTTCGTCTTTAAACAAAACGCACTCCGTCCTCTGGATTCCAAAGCACTTGATTTCGTTCTCCTACAAATGTTAGTGTTTCACCTTGGCCTCTTGCTATTTAGTGGGACAGTGTCAGCCTCCGTCCCGCCACTTCTTCCTTAGGAGCTCTCAGCATGTCCCCGGGAAATGCTCAAGAGTCGGCCCTGTAGGTGTCTGTGCAGAAAGACCCTCTGGTTGTGCAAGAAGGTGCTGGAAGCACATCCTGTTCACAGCCTCTGTGTGTCCCAGAGTGGGCGGAATATACTGCTGAGGGCAGAACTGGCCCAGGGCTCCTTTCCTGCCAAAAAGAAGGAGAGCTTCTTTGTCCCCACCGCCCCCCCACCCCCGCCTTCAGCCACCTGACCTGCGGGCCCAGCAGAGCCCGGCACAGCCTTCTGGCTTGCCCTGCATGGACACAGCCAGCCCGCTGGGCTCTGTAAGTTAGGGGTTCCTCCCAGAACCCAGGGGCCATCTGGGGCCAGCTTGGATTCTGCCTGTTTTGTCCTTTATTCTACTTCTGAATCTAAACCACACCAGCTCCTTAAAAAGCAACTAAATCAGGGTCAAGAGAGAAAAGTACTTTCAGTAAGGCTAATTTATTATTGTTGGCTCAGAAATAATGAATCCTGGAAATGAGGTTATAAGTAAGGTCATTTCAAAACATGACTGTCTTTAGAGCACACTTCTCGTCCATGTCCCTACCTGCTCTCCACTTAGAAATTTTAAAATTTTCATGGAAATGATACTCTATATACACAGACGTATACCAC
This sequence comes from Cryptoprocta ferox, assembly GCA_028646485.1. Classification (NCBI taxonomy): domain Eukaryota; kingdom Metazoa; phylum Chordata; class Mammalia; order Carnivora; family Eupleridae; genus Cryptoprocta; species Cryptoprocta ferox. Next base: position 1,486,904 of record CM053561.1, read on the forward strand.
TATTTGTCTGCTAGGCTATAAAGTTTACTTAAAAAATTAAAAGCTTGGGGCGCCTGAGTGGCTCAGTCAGTTAAGTGTCCAACTCTTGATTTCGGCTCAGGTCATGATCTCACGGTTCATCTCCACATCGGGCTCTGCACAGAGTGTGGAGTCTGCTTGGCATTCTCTCCCTCTCTCTGCCCCTCATCTGCTCACTCACTCTGTCTCAAAATAAATAAAAATAAACATAAAAAATTTTAAAGTTCTTCCAGCTCCATGCTCTTAAAAAAAAATCCAGCATTAAGAATAGAAGAGAATAGGAAATGCTCTATTGCCAAGTTCGGTGAGGTTCTCTGCATCCCTAAGGCACCAGGGACAGACTGTCTTGGCTTAGGTTTGTTCAGTCAGAATGTTAAACTCACTTCTTCCATAAGCAGTGATTTTCATGTTGGTTTAAGAGAAAAGGCTCTATAGTTACATTGCACGGATTCTCCCAATTCAGGCTTCCTTTCCCCCAAATCTCTTCCTGCACTTGGGGGATAATCAAATGCAGGGAAAAAACACCGTGTTGGAAATTGGAACTCTATTTGCAACACATTTCAAAGACATAATATCTAAACATACAAAGAGTTCTTACCTAATCAAGTAGAAAAATGACAAACCTTACTTCAGAGGAAAAACAAATGACCTAAACAATTTACATAATGAAGACAGAAGGCTAACAATTAAATGAATTCATGTTTAACCACACAAGTATCAGACAAATTAACCACTGGTGACAAGGTGCCATTTATTTTTATCAAACTATCAAAGATTTTCTTAATAAAGGGTAACTGCCAGAATCGGCATAGGAAAAATACCCATGATTTCTGATGGGAGGGAAATTTGGCAACTTTCATCAAAGATCTTCAGAGGGAGATCCTCTTCTACTTGGCATCCCAGGCAGATAATCAGACAAGGAGACAAGGACATTTGGTATACTGATGTTCACCACAGTACTAATGAAAAATTCATATAAAATCTCATAAGATAGACAATAAGAGATTGGTCATCTAAACTAGAGCACATTTATAAAATGGAGTATTAGGCAGCTGTTTAAGGTGATGTGGTTCAAGGGCACCGGAGTGGCTCTGTTGGGTAAGCATCTGACTCGGTTTCAGCTCAGGTCATGCTCTCATGGTTTCGTGAGTTCGAGCCCCACACCGGGCTCTGTGCTGAGAGTGTGGAACCTACCTGGGATTCCATCTTTCTCCCTCTGTCTCCATCCCTCCCCTGCACTCGCTGTCTCTCTCTCTAAATAAATAAACTTAAAAAATAAAATAACATAACATAAAATAAAATGATGTGGTTCCGTATTCCTTAAGCTCAAAAGTAAAAAGAAAATCACTAGGATCTTGTGAAAAATGCAGACTCTGAGGCCTGAGAATCTGCATTTCATAAGCTCCCAGGTGATGCCGCTGCTGGTCCAAGGACCACGCCTTGAAAAGAAGGATGGATGTATATTTACTGAAAACACTTGGTTACTATATGGTGTTAAATGGTGGGGGGTGGGGATCAGCTTACAAAAAATAGAGTAAAAGCTCATCTTTAAATACACGCATGCAGGCACGCACACGCCCACGCACACACATGCGCGCGCGCACACAGCATCTAGAAAGATATTTGCCAAGATGCAAACAGTGTTTAGCTCAGAGTGGTGGGAAATTTGAGTATTTTTCCTTTTGCTTATTTGTATTTCCTAAGTTTCCTAAGTTCCCCTACGATAAATAAGTCTTCCTTGGGCACCGTGAAAGAACCTGGCTGTGACTCAGCACACTTACAATGCATGGTGCCCATCCGTGATGGTCCTAACAATCGCTCCAGCCTTTCCCATCCTGCCTTCCCTTCAGCGGAATCTCAATCCAGCTTCCTTTCCAAAATCTCTTGTGCATCAGGAAGGGAGATGGACGTATATCAAAGGGCTCAATTCATTTTTCCTGTCACGTAAAAGTGTGGCTCTGGCTCTTTAAAATGCTGCTTCCATTTCTCTCTTAAAAAAACAAGGCGATTACTTGCCAATCCCCTACTGTAGGAAGGAAACCTTGTAATTACCAAGCATCTGTCTCTCTATTCAAAGTCAAGGCCCCACAGCCAGAAGACACTGTGATTCAGCAAACAGGAGGACAGAGCGAGCTCTGGGGGGAGCTACATCCAAATCCTGAAGTCCCACGTGCCAGAGACTAAAATTTCAAGCCCAAAGCTGGGCATGAATATATCATGAGAGAAAAAGAAAGCCCATTTCATTTGCATGCTAGGCTGATGGGCAAAATAAACACAGGACTTTAACTGTCACCTCTGCAAAGAGCAAAGTTGAGTTCAGGGACTAAAATCATATTTACTCAATGATGGTCCCTTAACCAGGGTCCCGGCTACAGCTCAGGGAAGAGTAACTAGGCCATGACACCTGGAAAGGCTCTGGACCAACACTGGTGTCTCTGGAAACAGATTTTTGTTCTGTTTTGGTTTTTGGTTTTTTTACTCCTGTTGTAACCATCAATTTCAGGTGTACAACCTAACGATTCCATATTTGTGTACACTGTAAAATGGTCACCACAGTGAGTCCAGCATCTCCGTTACCACAGAAAGTCACAAAATGTGCAATATATTATTGACTACGGTCACCTTGATGTATATTACATCCCCAGGACTTACTTGACTACAAGTCTGTACTTCTTGACTCCGTTTTTGCATCGCGCCCACCCCACCCCCCGAATCTCCTCTCCTCTGGAAAACTACCAATCAGTTCTCTACATCTATGAGATGATTTTTCTTTTTTAGAATCCATACATAAGTGCGATCATACAGTATTTGTCTTTCTCTGACTTATTTCACTCCGCATAATACCTTAAAGGTCCATCCATTTGTTCCAGATGGCAAGATTTCATTGTTTTTTACGGCTGAGTAGTCTCCCATTGTGTGTATACGTCACAACTTCACCCATTCATCCGTCAATGGACACTCAAGTTGCTTCCCTATCTTGGCTATTGTAAACAATACTGCATTAAGCATAGAGCGCGTGTATCTTCCCAATGTTTTCATCTTCCTCAGAGAAATACCTAGAAGTGAAACTGCTGGATCATATAAGAATTCTTTTTAGTTTTTCGAGGAACCTCCATACTGTTTTCCACAGTGGCTGCACCAATTTACATTCCCACCACCAATGCACAAGAATGGAATGACAAGTACCATTCTGAGAAGCGCGAGGTGGTATCTAATCACTGTGGTTTCGACTGGCATTTCCAAATGCCAACCAAATGATGTTTAAAGATGTTTAACATCTTGTCTTAGGCCTGTCGGCCATTTGTGTGTCTTATTTGGAAAAAATGCCCAGATTCTCTGCCCATTTTTATGTTAGATTGGTTTTTGTTATTGACTTCTAGGAATTCTTTATATATTTTGGATGTTAACCTTATTGGATATATGATTTGCCAATATCTTCTCCCATTTAGTAAGTTGCCTTTTTGTTTTGTTGATGGTTTCCTTGGCTGTGCAGAAGCTTTATCATTTGATAGAGGCCACGTGTTTATTTTTGCTTTTGTCGCCATTTCCTCTGGAGTCAGATCCTAAAAAATAATCCCAAGAACAACGTCAAGGAGCTTACTGCCTATGTTTTCTTCTAGGAGTTTTATGGATTTTGATATTATATTCAAGTCTTTATTCCAATTTGAGTAAATTTTGGGGCATGGAGTAAAACAGTGGCCCAGTCTTCCCAATACCATTTATGGAAGGGACTGTCCTCTCCCCAGTGCATAGTCTCAGTTCCTCTGTTCTAAATTAATTGACCATATATGCTTGGATTTATTTCAGGGCTCTCTATTCTGTTCCATTGATCTATGCATCGGACTTTATGCCCAAACCATACTGTTTTGATTACTATAGCTTTGTATACAGCTTAGTTATTTGAAATCAATGAGTGGGATGCCTCCATCACACTTCATTGTTGTTAAGATTGTTTTCACTATTCAGGAACTTTTGCAGTTCTATACAAATTTTAGATCTGTTCTATTTCTGTGAAAAATGCCATTGGAATTTTGTGAGGGACTGCCATCGAATATATAGATTGTTTTGGGTAACATGGACAATATTAATTCTCCCAAGCCATGAGCATAGAGTATCTTTCCATTTATCGGTATCTTTAATTTCTTTCATCAACGTCTTGTGGTTTACAGTGTATAGGTCTTTCCTGCTTAAATTTATAACCAGGTATTTCACTCGTTTTGATGCAACTGTAAATGGGATTGTTTTCTTAATTCCCTTTTCTGATAGTTCATTTTTATTGTATAAAAAAGTGCAAGACAGCTTTCTGTACACTGATTTTGTATCCTGCAACTTCACTGAATTTATTAACTCTAATAGTTTGTTGGTGGAGTCTTTAGGGTTTTCTAATATATAAAATGACATCATATGCAAATAATAATAGTTTTACTTCCCCCTTTCTAATTTGGAGGGCTTTTCTTTTTCTTGCTTAATTGCTCTGGCTAAAACTTCTGATACTATGTTGAATAAAACTGGCAAGAGTGGGTATCCTTGTCTTGTTCTTGATCTTGTGAAGCTTTCAACTTTTCACCATTGACTATAATGTTAGCTGTGGGCTTGTCACATACAGCTGTTATTACGTTGGTACATTCCCTCTATACTTGCTTTGTTGACAGTTTTTATTATAAATGGATACTGAACTTTGTCAGTTGCTTTTTTCTGAATCTATTGAGATGATCATATATTTTTATCCTTCATTTGGTTCATGCAGTGCAGTGTATCATGCTGATGGATTTGCAGCTGTCAAACCATCCTTGCATTCTTGGAACAGACACCCCTCCCCCCCTCCCCCGCCTTTGGATCATAGTGTATGATCTTTTTAATGTATTGCTGAATTCAGTTTACAATATTTGGGGAAGTTATTTTTGCATTTATGTTCATCAGAGATATTGGCCTATATTTCTTTTTTAGTTGTATCTTCATCTGGTTTTGGTATCAGTGTGATGCTGGCCCTGTAAAGTAAGTTTAGAAGCATTCCTTCTACTTTAATTGTTTGGAAGAGTTTGAGAAGGACAGGTATTAAAACTCTGAATGTTTGTTAGAATCCAACGGTGGAGCAGTCTGGTCCCTGACTTCTGTTTGTTGGGAACTTTTTGATTCCTGATTCAATCTCTGCTGATAATTAGTCTGTTCAGATTTTCTCTTTCTTTATAATTCCGTCTTAAAAGATTGTTTATATGAATGTATCCATTTTATTCTAGGTTGTTAAATTTGTTGACCTATAATTATTTATAGTTCTTATGATCTTTTGTACTTCTTTGGTATTGGCTGTAACTCCCCCTCTTTCATTTCTGGCTGCATTTACTTGAGTCCTTTTCCTCTTAATGAGTCTAAATACAGGTTTTTAAATTTTGTTTATCTAAAAACATAGCTCTTAGTTTTACTGATATTTTCTATCACTGTCTTAGTCTATTTATTGTGTTTCTTTTTCTATTTCCTTTAGGTGTAAAGTTAGATAGTTTGAGATTTTTCTCATTTCTTGAGGTAAGTGTGTATTGCTATGAACTTCCCTCTCAGAATTGCCTTGGCTATATCCCATAAGTTCCAGAATGTTGTATTTCTATTTTCATGTGTCTCAACGAATTTTTTATTTCTCCTTCAATTTCTTCATTGGCTCACTGATTGTTCAGTAGCATGTTGTTCAATCTCCACGTATTTGTGATTCTTCTAGTTTTCATTTTGTGATTGAGTTCCAGTTTTGTATCATTGTGGCCTGAAAAGATGCTTGAGAAGAATATGCATTACACTGCTTTTGAATGGAAAGTTCTGTACACATATCTATTAAGTCCATCTGGTCTAACATGTCATTTAATGCCAATGTTTCCTTACTGATTTTCTGTGAATGGTCTATCTACTGATGTATTAAAATCCCCTACTATGATTGTATTACTTTTGATTTCTCCCTCTAGGTCTGTTAATATTTGCTTTATATATTTAAATACTCATATCTTATGTACATAAATATTTACAAATGTTGTATCTTCTTGCTGGATTGATCCCTTGATTGTGGAATGTTCACCTTTGTCTTCTATCACAGTCTTCATTTTAAAGTCTGTCTGATGAAAGTACAGCTGCCTCAGCTTTCTTTTGGTTTCCATTTATATGAAGCACCTTTTTCTAAACTTTCACTTTCAGTCTACGTGCGTCTTTACAACTGAGGTGAGTCTCTTGTGGGCAGCATACAGATGGGTCTTCATTTGATTGGAGAATTGAGTCCATTTACATTTAAAGTAATTCTTGATAGGTACGTACTTATTGCCATTTTGTTCATTGCTTTCTCCCTGTTTTGTAGTTACTTGCTGTTCCTTTCTCTTATTCTCTACCTTTGTGGTTTGATGCCCTTCTTTGGTATCACATTTATATCCCGTTCTCTTTCGGGTTTCCACTTTAGGATTTTGTTTTGTTTTTACCACAAGACATACATATATCAGTCTTTCTCTATATAGACACATCAGTTTATTTTAAGTTGATAGCAAGTTAATTTTGAACTCATCTAAAATTCCAATGTTTTATGTTTTCAATGTCACATTTTAGTTTCTATTTTATGTATCTCTCTCTCGCGCGCGCTTTTTTTTTTAAGCATTTATTTATTTTGAGAGAGAGTGCTATGTGCAAGCAGGGAGGGGCGGAGATAGAGGGAGAGACAGAATCCCAAGCAGACTTCATGTATCAGCACAGAGAACTGTAAGATCATGACCCGAGCCAAAATCAAGAGTCAGACACTTAACTGGCTGAGCCACCCAGGTGCCCCTATTTTGTGTCTCTCTTAACTAACTGTTGTTAATTTTACTACTTTTGTCTGTTCCTCTTCATGCTAACTTTTTAAGTTATTAGTCCACTACTTTTACTCTAACTTTATCAGTGAGATTTTTACTCTCATATGTTTTCTTGTTACTAAATAGTGCCCTTTCTTTTCAGCTTAAAGAAGTCCTTTTAACATTTCTTGTAAGGCCAGTTTACTGGTAGTAATCTCCTTTACTTTTTGCTTGTCTAGAAAACTCTCTCTCTCCTTCAGTTCTGAATGATAATAGAATATTCTTGTTGGATTTTTTGCTTTCAGCAATTTGAATACATCATGCTATTCCCTTCTGGCTTGCAAAATTTCTGCTGAAAAGTCTGATAGTCTATGGGGATCCTCCCATATGAAACAAGCTGTTTTTCTCTTCTTTTAAAATTCTCTCTTTACCTTTTGACAATTTAATTATAACATGTCTCACTGTAGATCTCTCTGGGCTTCCTGGATATAATGTCTGCTTCCTTCCCCAGGTTAAGAAGTTGTTAATCATTATTTCTTCAAATGTGTTTTCTGTCCCCTTCTTTCTGTGTTCTCCTTCTGGGAGACTTACCATGGAATGTTGTTCCATTTGATGTTCTATTACACTTCTGTTGTGTCTCCTTACTTTCTAAAATTCTTTTTTCTTTTTGCTGCTCTGTGGGTGAGTTCCACTGCCCTATCTTCCAGGTCACTGATCCTTTCTGCTGCTTCATCTAGTCTGTTGAATCTCTCTGGTGTATTTGAATTCACCTATTGTATTTTCAGTTGCTGACACTTTTGTCTGGTACTTTCCTGTATTTTCTCTTTGTTCACCCATTCTTCTCCCAAGATCAGTAAGCACCTTTATGACCATTACTTTGAACTCTTTATCAGGTAAATTCTCTCCATTTCCTTAGGGTTTTTTTTTTTTTTCCTGGGGTTTTATCTTGTTCTTTCATTTGGAACATATTCCTCGGTTTCCTCATTTTGCTTCACTCTGGGTGTGTTTGTATGTATTAGGCAAAAGAGGGGTCAATTCCAGTCTTGAAAGGGTGGTCACAGGAAGACTGGGGTGTGTTTTGGTTGGCTGTCTACGCAGTGTCCTGGGGATGGTAACCTGCCAAGAACCACCTCTCCAATTGTTTCAGTTCTCTGGGGCCCAGTAACACAAGCCCCCGGGGGCCAGAGCCACATATTTACTCGCTGACTTTGGCAGGGATGCAGGGAGCACCAGGCTGGGACCCGCCTGACAGGTTTAGTGGTACGGGGCCATAGGGACGCACTGGGTCAAGGCAAATAGCACAAGCAAGACAGAGGGAAAAGTGTAAAAGCAGTGCTCGCCAGCGCCTCCATCCCTGGAGTGACTGACATCACAATCCTACCTCTCTAGAAGAGGCTTTAAGATTAGTCAATAAATCCCCTTCACATGTGGTCTAAGCACTTTTAAACATGTTCCTTTTGCACTGCATCCCAGGGAGAGTGGGTGTGTGCATGAGCCCTTTGAGAGCAGAGTCTCAGTTTCCCACAGTCCTACTGATTTTCAAGTAGGGTGTAAGTCCTGCTGATTTTCAAGGCCAGAGGTTCTGGGGCTCCTCTCCTCAGCGCAGTCCCAAGGGCTGGGGTGCCTGCTGTAGGATTCCAACCCCTCACTCCATGGGCCATGATGTGTTGTCTGTGAGATCCTTCCCACATATGGATCGCTGTGTCTTTGCCTCTCCAACCCATCTTGGCATGGCCTTTTTATTCTCTGTTGTAGAATAGCTGTTCAGCTAGCTTCCAAGCCTTTTTCGGAGGGAATGTTCCATACACGGCTGTAGATTTGGTGTGCTCCCGACGGGAGGTGAGTTCAGGGTCTTCTCATGCCTCCATTTTGAACTGCCCCTGGAAACAGCTTTTCACAAGACTGGTTGAGCACAAAAAGAAGAAAGGGAGGTGGGGAAGGGAACCTCAGCGTTCTTCTCCCCCATGAATCACTTCTATTCTGAAGCCAAAAAATGATACATGACCAATGGACCTGAGAGCCCTGTTCTGCCCTTACCATCTGTAGAACCCCGGATGAGTCACTTTTCTCCTCTAACTTTGTTTCTTTATTTATAAAATGTGCACGATGAAACTACTGCCCCTACCTGTGAAGCTGAATTGAGGGCACATACGGCGATTTTCTAGCAGAGTGCCTACCACATGTGTGTTCAGCAGAGGGAAGAACTAAGAGGAGGGATTATACTTTGCCCAAGAACCCCAGATCAGCATGCCAGAGGCAGGATTTGAATCCTGGGTCCATCTCTCTCCAGGATCGCTGCACACGATCTCATCGCATGGTGCCTGGTAGAAACCTGGCCAAGTCTCCAAAACATATATCCCTCCGAACCCCTCTCCTTCCCCCATCTTCCAGCCAGGAGGTAAAAAACCTGCATTTCACCGAGCTATCCAAAGTCAAAACATCAAAAATACCAACATACGTTCCCTCCTGCGACTGCTTTGCTTTCTTGTTTTTAGTAACATGACATTCAACAATAATCTTAAATTGGATCTAAGTGGTTGAAAGATGTGACCCAATACCTCCCCACTGATCATTTCCATTTCCCAAACCCTCTTCCCAAATAGTATTCCCCGAAGAAATCAGGACTCTTCCTGCCCGTGAAACAAACTGGCTCCTTTTAAGTCAGGAAGCTTTTTAACCGCTTGACTGGACACAAAAGTACGTTTGGCTGGAACGGAAAACCAGGATGCCATTTCCCCAAGCTCCTGACATCACGTGGGGCTGAGCCTGCTCCACCCATCTCCTCCTTGGCATCTCTCACTGCCAGGCTTCCACTCCCATCTCTGTCCACCCTGTCATCCCTCAAAGGCCTTGTCCCCAAGGCAGGAGCACACAGGGTGCCTTCCCACAGAATACGTTTCGTCTGAGAAGCCAGAAATGGAGGCAAAAGCCAGGGAAAGCCAGCTGATGGCCAAGTGCCTACACCCCTGCCAGGCCCCGAGCAGTGGAGCTCTCAAATATCCACAAGGCTCAGACCCCTTGAAAGGCCCCCTGGTCCCAGACACTGCCCCTGTGTCACTCTCAAGTTCAAGCACTGTTGAATTCTCCCAAGAGACGCTGAGATGGCGCGAAAGCATTGGCCAGACAGCGCCCCACCACACTCCAATCAGATGAAGTTCAAACAGAAGGCCAGTATCCTTGCAGTGAGGCAGTCCCAACAACTGGCCCCGTGCACGTGCTTTCAAAACGGGTACATCTCTCACCCTCTGGTGACCGACCACCCCACTCTGTCTAGGACTGACCGAGTTCTAGTGCCGAAAGTCCTGTGTCCCAGGAAACCCCTTAGTCTCGTGCAAGCCCGGAGGGCTCGTTGCCCTATGGCAACGGATCAGTGAACCGACTCCGTGAGATCAGCGGTGTCTGGGTTCTAAAAGCCGGAGCTTCACCTGGCCTGATCAGTAGAGACTGTTCAGTCTCGTTCAAATGCCCACAGGTGATGAACTACAAGCCTGGCACTCGCAGCTCTTCTCTTTACCAGGGCAAGTGTCTCACTACTAGAAATTCCGTCATTAAAATTTCACTCCTTCGGGATCAAGACCCTTGTACCTGGTTAAATATTAAAATACCCCGGAAGGGTATTATATTCCCAGGTAGAAAAATAAATTAGTAGCATAATGACTTTATGAGATCTCTCTCAAGTGTCAGGACAAGTTTTTGTAGGGAAGAAAGGAGGAGGGAGAAGAAATAGTTCGTAAGAGGGTGAGGTCAGTGTGGGACCCGGGCTCCCAACACGAACCCCACCTACCTCACAATAATACAACTCTACTTACCCCCAGCTGTAAGCAGGATGGCTGAGGCCTTCTTCGTGTATTTTACGTACGCTATCTTATCTCGAAAGGGCACCAAGAGAAATCTAGGACAGACAGGGCCCACTTCCCAGCATGCCTGCTGTTCCTCAGACACATTACCTTCACTGAATACACAGATGCACGATGGGGAGTGCTACTCAAACTGAGTGTGCCTAGAAACTTCTGTGGGACCTCATAATGCCAGTGGGTCTGCGGTGGGCCCACATCCGCCCTAGATCTGGATTCCAACCAGCCCCCAGGGAGTCACCTCCCACCCCTTTTATAAAGAAGGGAACTGGGGTCCAGGGGAGGCGGGAGGGTGAGAAAAGAGACCACAGCCCTCACGTTGCTGACACCCAGGCTGGGACATTCCCAGATGAACGTATGGTGCCCTAGAATGTAACGATCAGGGCATGAAGCCGTCTGGTAACGTGGGGAGACACCAGCCAGAGGAGCTCTCTGCAAACGTAAGAAGAACTAAATATCCCTTGTTCCGTCTACGACTGGCGGCCACTCCAGCCCATGACAGCCCTCTAGCTTCTAGATAAAGTGACCGGGACACTCTGTCACCGAGGGTCTGGACATCCCCCAGTGCAGCACTGGCCCCGGCTCCCTGAAAGCTGTCTTAGAATCACCCAGCAGAAGCTCAAGTCCCTCCTAGCAAGCCATCCAGTCTGGTGCACATTCTCACTGCAGGAAGTCAACCCACATGTGTTTGGCAACAGTTGTGTTCCGGGCTGTCTCTGCCGCCGGGCTTGGACAAGAGTGAGGGCAAACCAAGTCTGAGGCTGGTGTCTCCCCCAGAGCGGGGGTTTGGTCTCAGAACCCCCCTCCCACCTGCCCACTCCGGGGAGCCCAACCTGCTCCTGCACCTCGGTCACTGGGAGGCTGAGTCACAGGGTGTGGGTTTCAGCAGGGGCTCAGTGCCAGTTCCTCCACCTCCATTTCATACTGACTGGTCACAGTGACTGGGCTTAGTCCATCAGGAAAGCCCCGGGTGCATCGCCACGGGCAGGGTTTGCCCAAGTGTGTGTGTGTGTGTTGGGGGGCGTGGGGCGGACAGCCGTTGCCTGCCTGTCAGTCACTGGCGGCAAACATCTGGAACAGAGCAGATGAGGGTTAATTCACAACAGCGCAAAGTGAGGGTCTGAAACGGGGTCCTGACTCACTCTCCCATTTAGTCATCAAAACATTTAGGAAAGCTTCGGCAGCTGCATATGGTACTATCGTTAAGCAATTTTCCGATTTTGCCCCCACATTTTCTCCCCTAGGAACAAATACGATTGCTCTGTCCTTCCCCACAGGGATGTAATGGAGGTTTCCCAGGTAGACGACTGCTCAAATGGCATCATCATAAAATGGCATATACTATGGCTCCACCCGCAGAGGATGCTGGCATCCCTGAAAAATCGAACACCCAACACAAACGCTAACATCAGACCCCTCTCCTCCAGGTCAACACCGTACGTGCTAAGTCACTTCTTTGTACTAGAACAGCTTCTACGGCCAAACAAACAGCGGAGTCTGGTCACTGTGGAACACAGGCCCCGCAGGACTTGTGGTGCAATTAAGAGAGTGTGCTGTCTCCAAGAGAAGCAAACCTCATCCTCACCATTTCTAATAGCTGATAAATAAAATGAGCCTTACAATTATCGAGCAGCACCGAATGCCCGGCACTGGTCTTCATTTTACCATCGGATGAAAGAACGAAGCCACATACTGCACACCCTTCTTCTGGAGCCAGCGGCAGCCAGAGCCTGCGCCAGAGACGGGGGCCACTGGGAGCCACATGCGGGTGTCCTGCCGGGCACTGGCTCATTTAACGATGCGGTTAGAAAAGAGCCGAGATGAAATGAACTTTTTACAGGAAAAGGCAGGATTGATGCTTCCCAGGACGGGAAAGCGCAAACCTAGATCTCAAACCCATGTGAAAATCTTACTTCCTTTGAATTTTTTCTTTTAAAGTGCCTTGGTGAGCTTCCAAGGGGTTGAGCCCAGGCGGACAGCTGGCCCTCCTCGGCCTCAAAGGAGCGCCCACAGGGATGGGGCCAGGAGGAACTGAGCCTGCTGGAGGCGGGGTGGGGTGGGCGCGTTCCGGATTCGGGCCAAGTGAGGACCCTCCCCAAGTCAGTGGGAGGGAGGAGGCCGCTACATGCATTCGTGCTCAGGGCCTTTTCAATTTCACACACTGATGACAATGTAAAAAACAGAAGGGAATCCAAAAGGCTCCAAAGATTATTTTGCAGTAAGTCCCCTCCCCCACCAAGCCTCCACTGTGATTTTAATCATTGTAACGTGAAAAGGGTAGAAAGAATGCAAATGCAATCAAAACCACATGTAGTTTCAGACATTACCTCAGGGTTATTTTTTTCTTTAAAAAATTTTTAACAGTTATTCATTTTTAAAAATTCTTTTGACTTTTATTTATTTTTGAGAAACAGAGAAAGGCAGAGCGTGAGCGGGGGAGGGGCAGAGAGACAGGGAGAGACACAGGATCTGAAGCAGCTCCAGGCTCTGAGCTAGCAGTCAGCACAGAGCCCGACACGGGGCTCGAACCCACGAACTGTCAGATCATGACCCGAGCCAAAGTCGGACGCTCACATGACTGAGCCCCCCAGGAGCCCCAATATTTATCCATTTTTATGAGAGAGACACAGCACAGGTAGGGAAGGGTCAGGGAGAGAGGGAGACACAGACTCCAAAGGAGGGCTCCAGGCTCCAGGCTGTCAGCACAGAGCCGGATGCGGGGCTCGAACTGCTGAACCGTGAGATCATGACCCGAGTCAAAGTCGGACGCTCAACTGACTGAGCCCCGCAGGCGCCCGCTTACTTTTCCTCGTTAGCTATGGACCGACAGTAAGTTCAGTGTAGACCAGCAGCGGTTCGCCAGCTGGCACGTGGGAACCCTCACAGGAAGCAACACACGCCCCCTTGCTGCTACCCTGAGTGCCTTCTGGACCGTGTGGGCACAGCCACACGCTGAGGCGGCCGCGAGCCATGGAGTCAGGCCGGCTCTGCCCTTGAAGCGCGACCTCCCTGGGCCTCCACTCCCTTCCACCGGCAAGATGACGGGCTTCTATCTCCGCTATACTGAATGCTGGACCCCCGAGCCCAGACTGCCCAGACGAGCAATAGCTCCTCTTCTTGGTTGTGCGCTAACCGGGTACACCGGCTCCTTCACCCTGGGCGTGCAGGGCGGCACTCTGGCTGGGGCCCATCAACAGACGCCTTTCCGGCACAGACGACCCCTACCTACATCTGCATCAAACGCTGTTTCTGCGTCTGTATCCTGTCTCCCTTCACACACGCTGGGTCCTGAAAACTGGAGCAGAGAAGGTAACTGCCACTTATATTTCTACCAGGGAAGTTTCCATCGAAGGGCTCAAGGCAACACTGGGGAAAGTCTACCCCTGGGGTATGACTGCTGCAAGATGGGAAGAAGAGAAAACTCAGAAAGGAGAGAAGATACACCTTGGACTAGGTCTCGGACAACCACTTCTTGGCCCCTATTTCCCACAGGGGCTGCGCTTCAAGGTGTGGAGAGCCCGGTGTCATTGGAGGGTTGGCCCCCAAGGAGAAGGCCCCAGGGTTTCGGGATGCCAGGGGCCCACCTGTGCCCTGCACCAGAGTCTCAAGCTCAGGCTCGGATGACTTTGCACTCTACCCCACTAGGTGGGAGCAGGTGGCCGGGGAAGGCCAAAGCCCAGCTGAGGAGGCAGAAGGCTTTTGATGACAGGCCATTTGAGCCTGTTTTTTTTTTTAATGTTTATTTTTGAGAGAGAGAGTGAGAGAAAACGCGAGCATGAGTGGGGAAGGGGCAGAGAGAGAGGGAGACACAGGATCAGAAGCAGGCTCCAGGCTCTGAGCTGTCAGCACAGAGCCTGATGCGGGGCTCGAACCCATGGACCATGAGGTCATGACCTGAGCCGAAGTCGGACACTTAACTGACGGAGCCACCCAAGCGCCTCATGAGCCTGTTTTACGTTAAAGCTTCAAATGTCTTTTACTTCCAGGCAGCTCTTCCCCCATCCAAAGTCTGGTTGAAAAGTATCCAGAGCCTTCTCGTTTTCTCTGTCACTCACAAGAGCCTACGGGCATGGAGCCCAGGGCACCTGCCTCACGACTCCATCCACCCTTTTGTCCTCTTGTCCATCCCTTTCAGAGCTCCTCTGCCAGAGCATGGACCAGATTCCCTACCGCAAAAGCCTTTGCTCCATGGCCCCTATGGCCTCAGCTCCCACTGTGTCCACGGGGTCCCTGAGTCCAAGCATGACCTGTGTCCCCGGTGACTGAATGGCTCCCCAGCAGCTTCCATCCCTGACTGTGCTCCTGCTCCATCCTGGGATGCCATGCACAGCAATCCCCCGCCCCAAGCCTTGCCATTCACCCCATAGGGCCTGGAGAACAGGGCACCAGACCCCACGGAGCTGGGGAGCTCAGCCAAAGAGCCTGCAGCAGCAGGTGCGTGGTGAGAGACAGCTGGCCCCTCAGTTCTAGAGGGGTGGGGAGGAGGGGGTGTAGCCAGGAAGGCGGTGGATGGGGCGTTGGGGGGGATGGATGGTGGGCAAGGAGATGGAAATAAGAGGAGGGTGATGCTGGGGACTGGGAGGGGTTGGGGAGAAAAAGAGAGGAGGGGTGTGTGCTCTGGGACAGGTGCAAGGCCAGTGCTGTGGCAGGGGACGCCAGAACTCTGGAGACTGAGGGCCACAGGAGGAAAGGTGGAAGAAGAGATGTACACACTGAGGGACCCACTCGGCGACATCCTGTCACCCAGCCAGGCAGGTGTGGCAGTCCTAGAACATGGGTCACATCTGCTCTGAGAGGCTCTGGCCCAATCCCAGCATCCACGACAGGCTACGAACAGAGTTCAGAAAAGGGGAGCTGTCCCCCTGGGACCCCACTCAGTCCACATTCTGCTTAGAAACCCAGGTGGCTTTTAAAGGCTTTGCTCTGGCTGGGGGAGGATGGCAGGGCAGCACGGACACCCTGAGCTTGTCATCCCTAGACACAGCCAGATCGACACCAAACCATTTTGCACACCTAGGAAGTTGATCTGAGGATTAACAGAATGGCCTGCATAGCGTGAGCCACAGAACTCAGCAGGTACTCAGTGCAGAGAGGTTAGCTGGGGGAGGGAAAAGGCGCGGAGGGTAGGGAGATGTTTCTGCGGACAGAGGACAGAGAAAGGGGGAGCCGGTGCATTGGGATCGTGCAAGAAAAGCACTCCCCTGACAGTAGCTGGGGAAAAAGAGAGAGAATGCGTGAAAACACTCACAGGGGACTGAGCAGAAATCTGTCCCCCAAAACCACTGATGGGAAGAAAGGAGAGAGGTTCAACACCACCAGGATTCTATGAACAGTGGAGCGCAGAGTCTGAAGTTCCGGAGCTCAGTGCCTGGCAGTGCCCTGCTGAGGATATAGGGCGAATCCCCAGGAGCAGGCAGAGGGGTCCAAGGGGTCCGTGTGCCACATGGGGAGAAGCGGTTCCCTTGCTTGGAGAGCATTTGGTAGAGGCCATACGGCCTCCCCGCAGGCAAAGGTCCTGCAGGACCCTGGAGAGCAGCCGTGTTTGCAGGTACTGGGACAGACACCAGAGTGTGGTGAAACCTGGCGCGAGCCGTGTGCTGTGGTTTGCCGTAATCCCTGACCCTCTGCCGCTCTGCGATCACACAAACGTTTTCTGGGGCATGCGGGCACCTGGCCATTGCTCAGCGAGACCCTCCTTCAGAGAGTCGGCATGGATCCAACCCACAGGGGTCTCTGAAATGTGGGGTTTTGAAACATAACCTCATCTGAGATAAAACTCTGGAGGGAGGTGCTGCCTGGCAGGCAGATGGCCTGGACACAAACAGGGTCGACGTGGGGAGTGGACAAAGACCTGAGACAAAGAAGGGGTGCTTGATCGCGGGCTCCTGAGAACGAGAAGTTCCAGTGCCAGAGACTAGGGAGCTGGGTGAAGCCATTTCCACCTCTCCGCACATGCGCGTGCACACAACACTGATCCATGCCAGTTAGCTAAGCAGTGCCACCTACTGGGGAATGGAGCCATTACACCAACTGTGCCCTCCAAGCACATCCCCAGAAGACCAGCACAAGTCACTCCATCTGCTTAGTATACGGACCATAGAGTGCTTCATAGATTCAGTTCTAGGGGAGACTGAATGTGACTTCATTCAGGTTTTATTCTATTTGCTCGTTCATTAATTATTTTTTTCCTTCTATTTTTAAATTATTATTTTTTTCCTTTTTTTTTTTTGGATACAGAAAAAATTTTATTTTCTTTTAATTTTTACTTTTTTTACATTTTTTATTCTATTTCATTTTATTTCATTTTGTTCTATTTTATTATGTAAATTATCCTAATTTTTAAATTTTTCGTACCTTTTTCTTTTATTTTTTCCCCCTTTTTCTCTATTCTATCAAGCTTCTTTCAACAAGCAGACCAAAACACACCTAGGATCTAGATTCCTTTATTTTTTTATTTGTTCTTAATTTTTTAACTTTTATTTTATTAATTTTTTTTTTGCCTCCAAAATGACAAAACAAAGGAATTCACCCTAAAAGAAAGAACAGGAAGAAATGACAGCCAGGGGCTTAACACAGATACAAGGAAGATATCTTAACTAGAATCTAGAACTACGATAATAAGAATCCTAGCTGGGGCTGAAAAAGGCCTAAAACCCCTTTCTGTGGAGATAAAAGTATAATCTAATCAGGACGAAATTAAAAATGCTATAACCAAGATGCAATCTCGAATCGTCACCATGATGCAAGGATGGACGAAGTAGAGCAGCGAATCAGCGATATAGAAGACAAAATTATGGAGAATAATGAAGAAAAAGAGAGAAACAAAGGCAAAAGAGCATGCATGATACAAGACTACAGAACTCAGTGACTTATTAAAAAGGAATACCATCCGAATCATAGGAGTCCAAGAAGATGACAAGAGAGAAAAAGGGGTAGAAGGTTTATGTGAGCAAATTATAGTGGAAAACTTTCCTAATCTGGGGAAGGACACAGACATCAAAACCTAAGAAGCACAGAAAACTCCCATTATATTCAACAAAATGCGACCATCACCAAGGCATATCATAGTCAAATTCACAAAACACACAAACAAGGAAAGACTTATGAAAGCAGCAAGGGGGGAAAAGTCCTTAACCTGTAAGGGAAAACAGATCAGGTTTACAGCAGACCTATCCACAGAAACTTGGCAGGCCAGAAAGGAAGGGCAGGATATATTTGATGTGCTGAACTGGAAAAATATCCAGTCAAGAGTTCTTTCTTTTTTTATTTTGTTAACGTTTATTTATTTTTGAGAGAGAGAGAGAGAGAGAGAGAGAGACCAGAGTGTGAGCACAGGAGGGGCAGAGAGAGAGAGGGAGATACAGAATCCAAAGCAGGCTCCAGGCTCTAAGCTGTCAGCACAGAGCCTGACACGGAACTCAAACCCAGAGACTGAGAAATGAGGACCTGAGTTGAAGTCAGAAGCTCAACCAACTGAGCCACCCAGGTGCCTTGCAGCCAAGAATCTTTATCCAGCAAGGCTGTCATTCAAAATAGAAGGAGAGATAAAGAGTTTCCCAGACAAACAAATACTAAAGGAGTTTGTGACTACTACCCCAGCTCTGCAAGAAATTTTAAGGGGGACTCTTTGAGTGGAGGAAACACGAAACAAAAGAGACCAAAAGCAACAAAGACTAAAAAGGACCAGAGAACATCACCAGAAACACCAACTCTACAGGCAACACAATGGCACTAAATTCATATCTTTTAGTACTCACTCTAAATGTCAATGGACCAAACGCTCCAGTCAAAAGACACAGGGTATCAGAATGGATAAGAAAACAAGACCTATCTATATCCTGCTTACAACAGACCCATTTTAGACCTCAAGACACCTGCGTATTGAAAATAAGGGGATGGAGAACGACCTATCATACTAACGGTCATCAGAAGAAAGCTGGAGTAGCCACACTTATATCAGAAAAACTAGATCTTAAAGACTGTAACAAGAGATGAAGAAGGGAATTATTTTGTAATTAAAGGATCTGTCCACCAAAAAGATCTAACAGTTGTAAATAGTTATGCCCCCAATGTGAAGGCCCCAAATACATAAACCAATTAATCACAAACATAAAGAAACTCACTGATAATAATACCGTGATAGTAAGGGACTTCAACACCCCACTTACAGCAATGGACAGATCAAGTAAGCAGAAAATCAACAAGGAAATAATGGCTGTGATTGACACACAACCGGATGGATTTAATAGATATATTCAGAACATTTCATCCTAAAGCAACAGAACACACATTCTTCTCGAATGAACATGGAACATTCTCCCAAATAGATCACATACTGGGACAAAAATCAGCACTCAACAAGTATAAAAGATCGAGATCATACTGTGCATATTTTCAGGCCACAACACTATGAAACTGAAAATTGACCAAAAGAAAAAATTTGGAAACAAGAAGAATACTTGGAGATTAAAGAAAAACCTATTAAAGAATGAAGGGGTTAACTAAGAAATTAAAGAGGAAATTAAAATGTACACGGAAGCCAATGAAAATGACAACATGACAGCCCCAAATCTCTGGGATGCAGCTGCAGGTGATCATAAGAGGGAAGCATGTAGCGATCCAGGCCTTCCTAGAGAAGGAAAAAGGCCTCAGACACACAACCTAACCTGACACCTTAAAGAGCTGGAAAAAGAACAGCAAATAAAGCTCAAAACCAGCAGAAGACAGGAAATAATAAAGATTAGAGCAGAAGTCAACAATAGCAGGAAAAAAAAAAAAACAGAACAGATCAATGAAACCAGGGGCTGGCTCTTTGAAAGAATTAAAAAATTGATAACCCTTAGACAGTTTGACAAAAAAGAAAAAGGAAAGGACCCAAATAAATAAAATCAAGAATGATAAATAAAATCAAGAATGAAAGAGGAGAGAACACAACCAATAATGCAGAAATACAAATAATAAGAAAACATTATGAGGAATTATATGCCAATAAATTGGGCAATCTGGAAGAAATGGACAAATTCCTTTGTCCATTTGTCCAAAGCTATCAAAACTGAAACTGGAAGAAACAGAATATTTGAACAGACCCATAACCAGTAAAGAAATTGAATTAGTAATCAAAAATTTCCCAAAAATCAAGAGTCCAGGACCAGATACCTTTCTAGGGGAATTCTACCAAACATTTAAAGAAGAGTTAACACATTCTTTTGAAGCTGTTTCAAAAAACAGAAAGGGAAAGAAAACTTCCAAACTCATTCTATGAGGCCAGCATTGCCTTGATTCCAAAACCAGACAAAAATCCAGACTAAAAAGGAGAATTACAGAACAATTTCCCTGACGAACATGGATGCAAAAATTCTCAGCGATATACTAGAAAGCCAGATACAACAATACATTAAAAGAATTATTCAGAGACCCAATGTGGCAGAGAAGTAGGGGGACCCAAAGTTCCCTTGTCAGTCAAACACAGCAGTCTAGAGGCCAGAGGACTTCAAATTCCAAGAGTCTGGGCTGCAGAGTGACAGAGACATCTCCAGGGGCCAACAGGGACAACCTGACAGGTCATAGATGGGGCTTCAGGGAACGGACAGTGGACCCACAGTGAAGATGGGACTTGCCTACACCAAATCACATCCCTCCATGCCTGATAACTGGGTATCTACCAAAGCAAGATCGACGCTGACCAACCAGACAGCTCTTCCTCCCGACCAGCGCTGCCACAAGTTCCAAAGCATCCAGAGGGCTATTTCAACAGTCAATCAAAGCACACCTGGTGGAGGGTACAAAACATCACTACAAGTAGGGAGATAAAGCAACCAGAGTCACAACAACAGAGAACAAGTAGCACACCAAAAAACACCTCCTGAAGGGCCAGGTCCTGGACAGTGTATGACCCCTCTTTAATATAGTAGTGCTCGCAGGTGCAGGACACATAACAAGCTTTTGAAACACATAAGGGACAGAAAACTAGCCAAAATGATGAAACGGAAGTATTCCTCTCAAAAGAAATTTCCGGGAAGAAATGACAGTTAAAGAATTGATCAAAACAGATAGAAACAGTATATCTGATCAAGAATTTAGAATAACAGTCATAAAGTTAATCATAGGGCTCGAAAAAAATATAGAAGACAGCAGAGAATCTATTGCTGCAGAGATCAAGGAACTAAAAAAATAGTCATGATGAATTAAAAACGCAGTTAATGAGGTTCAAAATAAACTAGATGTGGTGAAAGTGAGGATTGAAGAAGCAGAGGGGGAGAATAAATGAAATAGAAGATAAATTTATGGAAAAAGATGAAGCTGAGAAAAAGAGAGAGAAAAAATTCTAGACCATAACGGGAGAATTAGAGAACTAAGTGATTCAATGAAACATAATAATATCCTCATCATAGAGGAGTTCCAGAAAAAGAAGAGAGAAAGAAAGTGGTGGAAGGTGTACTTGAACAAATCATAGCTGAGAACTTCTCCAAAATGGGGAAGGAAACAGATACTGAAATCCAGGAGGCACAGAGAATTCTCTTCAGACGTAACAGGAATCATCCTTTGGCACAACATATCATAGTGAAACTGGCAAAACACAAAGATAAAGAGAAATTCTGAAGCAGCTAGGGACAATGGGCCTTAACCTACAAGGGTTGACACATAAGGATAGTAGCAGACCTATCTACTGAAACTTGGCAGGCCAGTAGGGAGTGGCAGAAAATGTTCAATGTGTTGAATAGGAAAAATATGCAGCCAAGAATCCTTTATCCTGCAAGGCTGTCATTCAGAATAAAAGGAGAGATAAAGGTTTTCCCAGACAAACAAAAACTCAAGGAATTCATCACCAGATCGTAAGGGGGACTCTGGGAGTGGAATGTTGCAAAGACTACAAAGGATCAGAGACATCACTATAAGCATGAAACCTACAGATAACACAATGACACTAAATCCATATCTTTCAATAACAATATTGAATGTAAATGGACTAAATGCTCCAATCAAAAGACATAGAGTATCAGAGCGGATATTTGCTGTCTACAAGAGACCTATTTTAGACCTGACATTTTTCACCTTCAGACTGAAAGTGAGGGGATGGAGAATCATCTATCATGCCACTGGAAGTCAAAAGAAAACTGAAGTAGCCATACTTATATCAGACAAACTAGATTTTAGACTAAAGACTGTAACAAGAGATGAAGAAGGGCATTATACCATAATTATGGGGTCTATCCATCAAGAAGAACTAACAATTATAAATGTTTATGTACCCAACTTGGAGACAACTAAATATATGAAATAATCACAAACATAAGCAACCTTATTGATAAGAATGCGGTAATTACAGGGAACTTAAAATTGTTTTAAAAAATGTTTTACTTATTTTTGAGAGAGAGACAGAGCATGGGTGTGGGAGGGGTAGACACACACACACACACACACACACACACACATACACACACAGAATCCGAAGCAGACTCCAGGCTCCGAGATGTCAGCACAGAGGCTGATGTGGGGCTCGAACTCATGAACTGTGAGATCATGACCTGAGTCAAAATCAGATGCTTAACCGACTGAGCCACCCAGGCGCTCCTGCAGGGGACTTTTAGCACTCCACTTACAGCAATGAACAGATCATCCAGGCAGAAATAAAGGCATTAATAAGGAAACAATGGCCCTGAATGATACCCTGGACCAGATGGACTTGACAGATATATTCAGAACTTTTCATTCTAAAGCAGAATATGCATTCTTCTTGAGTACACATGGAACATTCTCCAAGAAAGATCACATACTGGGTCACAAAACAGCCCTCAATAAATATAAAAGAACTGAGATCATACCATGCACATTTTCAGATATTAATGCTATAAAACTTGAAATCAACCACAGAAAAAAGTTTAGAAAACCTCCAAATGCATGGAGGTGAAAGAACAACCTACTAAAGAATGAATGGGTCTACCAGGCAATTAAGAAGACATTTTAAAATATATGGAAGCAAATGAAAATGAAAACACAACAGTCCAAACCATTTGGGATGCAGAAAAGGCAGTCCTAAGAGGAAAATACATTGCAACCCAGGCTTATCTCAAGAAACAAGTAAAATCCCAAATACAAAATCTAACAGCACACCTAAAGGAACTAGGAGTAGAACAGCAAAGAAACCCCAAGGCCAGCAAAATAAGAGAACAGATCAATGAAACTAAGAGCTGGTTTTTGAAAAAATAAACAAAATTGATAAATCTCTAGCCAGACTTCTCAAAAGAGAAAGGACCCAAACCGATAAAATCATGAATCAAATTGGAGTTATCATAACCAATCCCTCAAAATACAATTATCAGAGAATACTATGAAAAATTATATGCCAACAAACTGGACAACTTGGAAGAAATGGACAAATTCCTAGACACCCACACAGTATCAAAACTCAAATGGGAAGAGATAGAAAATCTGAACAGACCCATAACTAATGAAGAAATTCAATCAATTATCAAAAATCTCCCAACAAATAAGAGTCCTGGGCCAGATGGCTTCCCAGGGGAATTCTACCAGGCATTTAAAGCAAAGTTAATACCTATCCTTCTCAAGCTGTTACGAAAAAATAAAAATGGAAGGAAAGCTTCTGGACTCATTCTATGAAGCCAGCATTACCTGATTCCCAAACCAGAGACCCTACAAAAATGGAGAATTACAGGCCAATATCCCTGATGAACATGGATGCAAAAATTCTAAACAAGATACTAGCAAATCGAATTCAACAGCATATAAAAAGAATTATTCACCATGATCAAGTGGGATTCATTCCTGGGCTGCAGGATTGGTTCAATATTTACAAATCATCAATGTGATGCATCACATTAATAAAAGAAAAGATAAGAACCATATAGTCCTGTCAATAGATACAGAAAAAGCATTTGACAACATACAGTATCCTTTCTTAATAAAAACCCTCAAGAAAGTCGGGATAGAAGGAATATACCTAAACATCATAAAAGCCATATAGGAAAAGCCCATAGCTAATATCAACCTCAATGGGAAGCACTGAGATCCCCCTGAGATCAGGAACATGACACCACTGTTGTTTCACATATGTTGGAAGTCCTAGCCTCAGCAATCAGACAACAAAATGAACTAAACTGAAATTTGCCAATTGTCAACATGGCAAAGAAGAAGTCGAACTTTCACTTTTCACAGATGACATGGTACTCTACATGGAAAACCTGAAAGACTCCACCAAAAAGCTGCTAGAACTGATACATGAATTTAGCAAAGTCACAGGGTACAAAATCAATGTACAGAAATCAGCTGCATTCCTATACACCACTAATGAAGCAACAGAAAGAGAAATCAAGAAATCGATCCCATTTACAGTTGTACCAAGAACCATAAAATACCTACGAGTAAACATAACCAAAGATGTAAAAGATCTGTATGCTGAAAACTATAGAAAACTTATGAAGGAAATTGAAGAAGACACAAAGAAATGGAAAAACAGCCCATGCTGATGGATTGGAAGAATAGATATTGCCAAAATATCAATTCTATGGGGCACCTGGGTGTCTCAGTCGGTTAAGCGTCTGACTTTGGCTCAGGTCATGATCTC
>CM053561.1:1511248-1648202 GCA_028646485.1 Cryptoprocta ferox
TCTGTCTCAATAATAAGTAAACATAAAAAATTTTTTAAAATATATCAATACCACCCAAAGCAAACTACACATTCAATGCAATCCCAATCAAAATTGCACCAGCATTCTTCTCAAAGCTAGAACAAACAATCCTAAAATTTGTATGGAACCACAAAAGACCCCAAATAGACAAAAGTAATATTGAAGAAGAAAATCAAAGTGGGAGGCATCATAATCCCAGACTTTAGCCTCTACCACAAAGCTGTAATCATCAAGACAGTATGGTATTGGCACAAGAACAGACACACAGACCAATGGAATAGAACAGAGAACCCAGAATTGGACCCACAGATGTATGACCAACTCATCTTTGACAAAGCAGGAAAGAGTATCCAATGGAAAAAAGACAGTCTCTTTAGCAAATGGTGCTGGGGAACTGGACAGCAACATGCAGAGGAATGAAACTAGACCATCTTCTTACACCATACACAAAGATAAACTCAAAATGGATGAAAGACCTAAATGTGACACAGGAAACTATCAAAATCCTAGAGGAGAAAACAGGCAACAACCTCTTTGACCTCAGCTGCAGCAATTTCTTGCTCAACACGTCTCCAAAGGCAAGGGAATTAAAAGCAAAAATGAACTACTGGGGCCTAATCAAAATAAAAACCTTCTGCACAGCAAAGGAAACAATCAACAAAATTAAAAGGCAACCAACAGAATGGGAGAAGAAATTTGCAAATGACATACTGGATAAAGGGCTAGTATCTGAAATCTATAAAGTACTTACCAAAGCCAATACCTGAAAAACAAATAATCCAGTGAAGACATGGGCAGAAGACATGAATAGACACTTTTCTAAAGACATCCAGATGGCCAACAGACACATGAAAAGATGCTCAACGTCACTCATCATCAGGGAAATACAAATCAAAACCACACTGATATATCACTTTACACCGGTCAGAGTGGCTAAAACGATGAATTCAGGAAACTATAGATGTTGGCGCGGATATGGAGAAAGAGGAACCCTCTTGCACTGTTGGTGGGAATGCAAACTGGTGCAGCTGCTCTGGAAAACAGTGTGGAGGTTCCTCAAAAAATTAAAAATGGAACTACCCTAGGACCCAGCAACAGCAGTGCTAGGTATTTATCCAAAGAACAAAGGAGTGCTGACTCATAGGGGCACATGTACCCCAATGTTCGTAGGGGCACTTTCAACAATAGCCAAAATAAGGAAAGAGCCTAAATGTCCATCAACTGATGAATGGATCAAGAAGATGTGGTTTATATACACAATGGAATACTACATGGCAACGAGAAAGAAGGAAATCCTGCCATTTGCAGCAACGTGGATGGAATTGGAGGGTTCACTTATGCTAAGTGAAATGAGTCAGGCAGAGAAGGACAGATAACATATGTTTTCACTCAAATGTGGAACTTGAGAAACTTAACAGAAGACCATGGGGGAAAGGAAGGGTAAAAAATAGTAACAAACAGAGCGGGAGGGAGGCAAACCATAAGAGACTCTTAAATACAGAGAACAAACTGAGGGTGGATTGGGGGGTGCTGGGTGGGGAGATGCGCATCAAGGAGGGCACTTGTCGGGATGAGCACTGAGTGTTATATGTAAGTGATGAATCACTAAATTCTATTCTTGAAAAAATATATATATCAATGTAAAAAAATAAGAAAAATAAAAGATCTTATATTAAAAAATCATGAGAAAAATATATTTATGGTACTGCATTTATAAAAACAAAACAAAACAAACCTGTGTATAAGTTTGAACCCATGAAGTTCAAACTTGTATTGATCGGGCATCAACTGTATTTATGGGTGGAATGACATGCTATCTGGGATTTGCTGAATCGTAATCTAAGGGGCAATGGGTAGGGTGGGGTGAAAATGAAACACGACTGGCCATGAGCAGATCACTGTGGAATTGGAGCAGGTAAGGATGTATCACACTCTTCTCTCCAGTCTGGAATATGCTTGAATTTCTATTAACAAAAAAGTTTTTAGAATGTGATGCTCATGCCGAGGCTGTTACATGAAAAGTGGGTGTGGATACATCGTGATCCTAGCTTTACGAACAACTATGGGAGCTATCCGCACAAAATACTGTCTGGGAGGAAAGCCACCAAGAGTTTATGTGTTTGTATATATATGTGTGTGTGTATATATATATATACATATATATATGTGTATATATATATATAGTGGAAATCGGAGTGATTTATTTTGTATGAGTTTTTCCACAATAAACATGGTAATTTAAAAAATATTATTGTTAATTAAAAAATAAAATTAAGAAACTAACAAAGGCTTTGCTCTGCGCCTGCAGGCTCATGGCTACAGAGTCCACCATCACAGCCCCCGGTCCCACCCCTGGCATCTGCCCGTTCCTTCCTTTCTTACTAACTCGGTCTCCCCGGCTGGACAGTACATCTTCCATAATCTCAGGCTTCTCGTATTCAAATCCTACCTGTGGTTCTTCAAAAGGACCAGTCCCACATCCTTTACCCGGGTCTTCAACAAAACCTGCTACTATTTTTTTTTTTTTTTTTTTATCTCCCTAGAGGCCACTGACCCCTTGGTCAGGATTATTTCCAAGGCACAACAGGTAAGGTGCTCCCTTCTGCGCCTGCGGCCCGGGGCCGCATGCGTGGTGAGCTCCGCCAACCGCCCGCACCGCCCCATGTACCTGCCTGTAGAACTGCCACAGGGACCCAAGGCCCCTGAATTCTGGGCCAGTGTTTCTGCGTGCCAGGAGGGCAGATGCTGGGCCCCTCAGCTCCTACCCCAACGCCTCTGGTCTCCTCACTCCTCCCCTTCTCTCCCAAAGCTCCTCCTCCAGTCCCCAAGCTCCTGCCCTCATCAGGGTCTCCAGCCTGGGGCTCGCAGGACTGTTTTTGCAATAGCAGGTGCTGAGCCCCCGGGGCTAAGGCGTGTTTGGGACGCCCACAGTGATACACAAAGTTACCGCTCCTCCTCATCCATACTGAGCTGGTGACCCTCCACACAGTCCCCGAAAGGCTCCAGGTAGACAGAGGACAGCACACACGAAGGGCGTCGTGTAAGACCCTAGGCTTCAGGGCTGCAAAACTCAGGGTGCACCTGACTTGCCGTGGCCTATGTGAGCCTCCACCATTTAAACAGGGCGACAGCTTACCCATGGGACCGCTGTGAGGCTCAGACAGGTTAGTGTAGCAAGCCTGTTTCTACAGTCCTACGTGAAACAATCACTCAGGTTCTAAAACCGGTAGCTCAGACGGGTGTCCTGAAACTTCACGCACCTACACACCATTTCTAGGGGTCTGCAGTCACGCTCTGGGGTCCTCCGTAAGATGACAGCTCGGAAGCACGTCGGTACTCCCAGAGACAGAGTTTTGTTGTGATTTACGCCAACTCTTCAGCTACGGCCCAGAGAGAGTTTCAAGACTCTACTGATGTCTACAGCCCCCACACAGCTGCACACACATGCACGTGCCTGTATGCTCACGTGAAACCTTCAACTTGGCCTCTGCGGATGAAATCTTTTCCTGTTGTGCCAGCTCAGACTTGTGCCAGGAGGCCCAGGATTCAAGCTGCACTGATTTGCTGGGTAGAACCGCCCTCTGGCTTGGTAACCTCCCCAGCTAACTTCCCAATTTAAGTTCAGGAAACTGTTTCCCTAACTATGGAGCCTAAAGCAAACGGTCCCCAATAGCATTCACATGGAAAAAAGCAGAAATTCTATAGTTTGAGATTCTTTTTTATTTAAGTTTATTTTCAGAGAGAGCGCACATGAGTGCATGAGCAGGGGAGGGGCAGAGAGAGGGCAGGGGAGAGAGAGAGAATTTCAAGCAGGCTCCATGCTATAAGCACAGAGCCTGACATGGGACTCAATCCCATGAACTGTGAGATCATGACCTGAGCTGAAATCAAGAGTCAGATGTTCCACCGACTGAGCCACCCAGGTGCCCCTCAAGCTCTAGAGAATAACAAAACCAATAACCTAGAATCAGGTTTTGCTCTTCTTCCCTCAAATTAACCCAAGTCTTCAAATTCCTAGTTTCTGACTGGCTGGGACAGATTTATGAATTATAATTACCCAAAGACGTCACTGCGATAAAAAGAGCTCTAGGATAAATTTTTTTTCGAAACCTCCTCCAGGAACACACGGGTGTGTACAGATGCAGGAATCCACTGAGCTGTGACTTAAGATTGTGCATCTCCTGCAGGGATGACACAGCTAAAACATGTAAAGAAGTTAGATCTCCTCGAGGAAGATCAATAGGCTCATAGCTTCTGAGCTGGGTGACATTTTCCTTGTGTGACTTGCCTTCTGTAGCGCTTAAACGCCAGATGCTGCCAGGAAAAGTCCTGCTCTAAAGCTGGGAGCCCACGGAAACAAAGGGCTGGCTCTGAGGGCAGAGTCCCCAGCACGGGCACCAGGCTTCTCCGGTCACCAACCACCAATGCCCAAAAGCCCTTACCAGGCCAGGGGCGGCACGGTGGACAGGAAGTCCTTCACCTCCTAGGATCACCCTCACATGTGACATGGTGCATCTGGTCCTGGGGAATCCCACAGGCTCCTGACAGTCCCAAAGGACTGAATGGCACAAGTGCGGAGGCCGCCTGAGCTCAACCCTGGAGTCTAGCCTGCCTGCCTTGGGGACTCACCTGTCTGTCCCACTTCCTCACAGAATGGTCTGTGGTCTGCTGGAGGTG
This sequence comes from Cryptoprocta ferox, assembly GCA_028646485.1. Lineage (NCBI taxonomy): Eukaryota > Metazoa > Chordata > Mammalia > Carnivora > Eupleridae > Cryptoprocta > Cryptoprocta ferox. The sequence continues at coordinate 1,515,947 of CM053561.1, forward strand.
CTATAATGAAGCACCGCAGACTGGGCGGCTGAAACCACAGGAATTACTGTCCCTCAGTTCCGGAAGCTGGAAGTCTGCGATCCCGGTGTTCGGCAGGGATGGCTTCTCCTGAGGCCTCTCTCCTTGGCTTGTAGATGGCTGTCTTCTCCCTGGGTCTTCACGCAGTTTTCCGTCTGTGTCTGCGTCCTAGTCTCTCCTCGTAAGGACACCAGTCGTACTGGATCTGGGCCCGCCCTAATGACTTCATTTTAACTTAATCATCTCTTTAGAGACTATCTCCAAATACAGTCATATTCTGAGGTGCCGGAAATTCAAGGACTTCAACTTCCAAATTTGAGGGGGGGATGTAATCAGCCCATACAGAGGGGAGGTGATATCTAGCAGAGTAAATGCTCAGGACAGGACTGGAAGCCGAGGTCTCCCCAGCAGAACAGACCATAAGCCCTTAGAGGGCAGAGCCAGCCCAAGGCCTCTGTGCTCCTGGCACCTGACTCCACCTCTACTGCTCCCAGTACTGGATTTGCAGGGGGCTGAAGACCCCAAGACTCAGCCCTCAGCATTGCCTCCCTTGGGGCCAGCAATGTCACGTCCTGTAGCATAAAACCCAGCAGGGGGCCAGCGCTTCATCCCCTGGGGCAACCTATCCAGGAAAACCAGCAGAGGAAGGGCAGGACGCACAGGGTGCTCTGACCAGAGCTCAGGACGAGGCCTTGACTCTCAGCCCAGACAAGGGACCCTGCCTTGAGCCAGGAACCTGGCAGAACCTTTTCCCCACAAGAGTAAATGGTTCTTTCAAAGCCTTGTTACTTGGCAACCCTGACACGTAACTAAGGTGGCGGACTCAGTCTCAGGTGCCGCCCATCAATTAGCAAGACACGCCAAGAGCGCGTCGCCAGATTTAGCAAATTAAAATACAGGATGCCTAGCTCAAGGTGAATTTCAGATCAACGACAAATAAGTTTCCCTATGAATATGCCCCTCGAAGTATTGGGGGGCAAACTTACACTAAAACATTCGTCATCATCTGAAATTCACATTGAATTGGCATCCTATATTCTACCTGGCAACCCTAATCCAAAAAAAAAAAAAAAATCCCTCCTTGTCTGGCTGAATGTGCACTTGGTACATCCTCAGGCAACTACTCAAGGAGCAGAAGATTCTGCTCAGAGACGCGAGACGCCCAGGGGAGCCATTCTTCTCAGGAGAGGTCCATCAGCCGAGCTAACCCCTCTCCCTGGCCTCTCTTCCAGAGCCTCTCCCACTGGTCCAGTGACTCCAGCATGGGCTCACCTGAGAGAGGAGATAAGCCCACCTCCTTGATGCCTAGGGAGTCAGCCTTAAGGGGCAACGTCCACCAAAACATCTATACTGGCCCTCAAAGAGCTGTTATCGATATTGCTACCCCCATCACCAGTAATAATAATATGCGGTAGGCAGAGGGTAAATGACAACAATGTCAGGGTGCGGCCGACGGCATCTTCACTCGATACTAAATCCACACTTTCAGCAAAGTGATGCCTATGTTTTTTCCGTCGATATTGGTGGCAAGTCGTCCAACAGTCAACTCCGAGGGTCGGAGCATCCACTCCATCCAAGTACCCAGCTGGATCTAATTTCAAAACACATCTGGAATGGGTACAGCTCACAGCCTCTGCTCCCCCGCCATTTCCTGTAGACCCGTGGCAGTGACCGGATCCTCTGCTTGCCCTCCTGCGCTCTGTTCTCAACTCACACTCAGAGTAGCTCTTCAAAAGTTATGCCGAGAGGCACCTTGGTGGCTCAGATGGTTCAGCGTCTGACTCTTGATTTCAGTTCCGGTTGTGATGCCCGGCTTGTGGAATCGAGCCCCTCATCGGGCTCCATGCTGGGTGTGGAGCCTGCTTAAGATTCCCTCTCACTCTCCCTCTGCCCCTCTCCCATTCTTGCACATGCGCGCACTCTCAAAAAAAAAAAACAATATTACACTAGGCCACGTTACCCCTTGCTAAAAACACTCCAAAGGCACCCATTTCACTCAAAGTAAAATCCATGTCCTTATGATGGCCCAAAAGGCCCCCCATGATCCACCTCCACCCCTTACCCTTGTGACCTCTTCCTCTTCCTCCTCCTCCCCACCTTCCTCAACAACTTGCTCCTCCTGGTACCCGCCCTCCCGGCACACTTCTACCTGGGCTTTACACTGGTCACGCCCCCCCCCCCCTAGATGGGAGGATACCCTCCCATCCCAAATACCCTCTTGGCCAACTCCCTCAGGTCCTGAAAGCCTTGCGCAGATCTGCAGATCTTATCTTCTCAATGGGGCCTATCTTGTCTGCCCTATTTAACTCCAGGACAACGTACCCTCCTCCCCTGCTCCATCATTCCCAAGCCCCTCCACCCAGTCCTGTCTAGTGTTCCTTTCCTCTGAAACACCTCCATTGTAAGATGCCGTCTGTTGGTCCCAATTATCGCTTGTTGTCTGCTTCCCCCTCTAGAAGGCAAGAAACCTGCTCTGTTCCAACACTTACTGAGTACCTCGTACGTGCCAGGCACCAGGAAAGAGACGTTATAAATGTTAGACTAGTGAATGCCCCCAGCCATCCTCTGATCAGGTTAATGTTTGTGTATGAGAAAACGCTCGGAGAGGTCACCCAGCTGTGAGGAAACAGGGTCGGGATTCTGACAGACATCAAAGCCCAGGCGATCTTATCGTGACCCTGAGAAACATAAGTACTGTTCACAGTGACCTTGGAAGCACCACTGTCCCCGCCACCTGATTCCTGATACCTGCCAGTAGTCTGGGCCATGCTCACTTTTAGGGAGCTTGTATGGTATGAGGAAAGGAAGCTGGCCTTGGCCCTGGGTCACAGGTGCCCCTGGGTCACAGACACCCCTGGGTCATAAGGAGCAACCCAGTGGGTCACAGGCACCCCAGGTCATGAGCATCCCCTGGGTCACAGGTGCACATCTTGGCGGCATCCATTCTGGGGAGGGTCATGGGAGCGCGCTGGTGCACCCACTAGACACGGCAATGCTGACGGCCAGTGGGGGGTGGGTAACGGTCCTCAGCATGCAAAGGCGCTCTGTGACAGCTGTTGACATTGAGGTGGCTCTTCTCACAGGGAACTCCTGACTGTCCCACGGAGGACCTCAGGACCAAAGGCCCACTGTTGGGGCAAGAGAGAAAGAAGGGTGAGCCGCAAAGGGCACGGAGGGGGCTCCAAGAAAGCACGGAGAGCAGACCACCGTCACACAGCCAGTTCAAAGGGCAGAGCAGAGCAGTGGTGCCAGAGGGGCTCGGTCAGGGCCAGCAGGCCCTGCCACAGGCAGGCGGGGGGGGGGGCTGCCGGGGGTGTCAAGATTGGTGAGCCCCCGGCTGCAGCACAAGGTACTTTCCTTCTGAAGGTGCCGGTGGCTGCCGGACCCAGAAGGAAGAAAAAAAAAACCCGTATGAGATTTTCACGCTCCTTTCATTTCCAGAGGATAAAAGGAACGGCCAGCACGCTGGCATTAGTAAGTAGTCAGGTTTCACGCTTCCTCGTTTTCCGACCTGGGATTTCCGCAGCCCGGCATGTCCCGAACTAGAGACGGCAGGCCCCCAGCTACATGTGCTGCTGCTGGTCACGGGCATGTCGCCTCTGCACCGGGGCTCCCCTGGGTGTGGAGCCCACTGGTTCGGAGCGCTCGCGTCCCCCCCCATAGCACGGTGCTAACACCTGCCAGGCCCAGACAAGGCAGGAGATGACCTGGACAGGAGCATGGTGTACAAGGAGTGGGGTGGGCGGTGGGGGCCAGGGCGAGCTGTCTCACACTGTGAAATAGCAGGAGCCCAGCCCCTGAAGCTATTGCCAGGAGCAAGGGCTCGTGGGAGCGTGGGGGGTCTGCCTTTGGGCCAGCTAAGACCTTGACTTCTCAGCTTCCCCCAGTCTTCCCTGGAAAAAAGAAATGATTAATGCCAACTATTCCTAATCATATTCTATAACCAAACCTCACGAGCAACAGATTCCCCGAGAACTGATTCTAAGAGACACCGACACCCACATACACACGAGTTATCAGCTCAAAGGGAGTGAGCCTGCCGTGTGTTCACTGACCAACCGTGCCCCGTATATACTGTCTCCATGGCCCAGCATCTCTCCTCTTCACCCTTAAGAAAAGCCCAGAAAGGTCCAAGGGACAGACGGGGGCGGGAGGGGCAGCGGGAGGAAGGGACTAAGGCTCGTGGAGGGTTTTGACATCATTGATGCTTTACAAACATGTGGTCCCTTCCAACAAGGCAGTGAGGTGGTGACTATTCTCCCATTTTACAGATTCAAAAACTGAGGTTCAGGTAAAGTTACTTTGCCAAGCGAATCGGTAGAGGCTGGGAAGTCTGCGAATCCGAGGATTTGGCTGGACTCAAAGGAGACTGAGGAATGTTGATTCAAAAGTCTATTCTTTACACTCTCAAACTTAACCCAGTGTTACGTCAGGAACTGCGCCGGTTCCCTCAGATCTGGCACCTGCTGTCTGGCAGATGCTGACACGCGGGGTAGGCAAAGGTCTCAGGGCCTAGCCGAGCCTGCTCCAGAAAACCACACCCGTCTCCTCTTGGCCCTGAGGATCTGGTCCTTTTACCTGCGGGTCGGAAGGGAGGAAAATAGGTCAAAAGCATCTGAAGCTATCCTGAAAGTCCAAAGCCGAAGTCTTTTGTGACAGCAAGAGCAACATCTTAACATGTCTCCCTCACGTAACATTTAGCCTGAGCAGACGGCACGCAACCCCCGCCAGGGGCGGCTGCAGGCATCTGCTTACGTGGTCACTGACTGTGGTATTCCAGAACAAGGTTCTTCACCGAGACGTCCGCCCTTGCATTCACCCACGCGACCACCAGACCAAGTCCCTGTCAGACGGTGTGGCATAATGGAGGCCCTGAACGTAAATCCCATAGGAAAGAAAGGCGTTGCTCCAGCGTTTCCCCAGAGCACCCAAGGTTTGTAATCGTGAAGGCGGCCGAGTAGCCCAACACGCAACAGCTAACATTAAGCGCTTCCTGAAGGCCGGGCGCCCCCTGGCCTCTCCTCTCAGAGACACAGGGAGCTGAAGAAGCACCCCGGGTTCACCTCCTGGGTCCACCGCCATCACCTACTGGGCCGGTCACTTCATCTCCCAGTCTGCTTCACGGCTACAATGGGGACAATACTTATTTAAGTGTGAAATGCAAGAACTCCAGTAGGGTGCTGCCTACTAAATCCTTATTCTCGTCCTCGAGACAGAGGATTTTACATTTCTCCTTGAAAGAAGACGGCGACCCCAGCATCGCCTTCTCGTCACATCCGCCCCCCCTCTGCCTCTCCAGCGCTGAGACCCACAGGCGCCCGGGTGCGTACGCTGGGGCTCCAGGCAGGGGGGCCAGCAGACTTTCTCTGCCCCGGGCTGGAGGGACCAGCCCTGCAGCCCCAGGACCAGGAGGCCTGAAGACCTAGCCGGCAGGTCAGCACTGGCTCTGTGCTCTGCCGAGACTCCCAGGCTCCAGAGGGAGAGAGAAGGCTGAAAGAGGCGACACCCCCTGCCCCTGAGCCTCAGAGAATGAGCAGGGGCACCAGGAGGGAGCTGCGGATGTCAGCTGTGGACACGGGGAGGGAGGGCGGCTTTCTCTCTCCCCCTTGGCTTCTGCACTAGACCCAGCCCATGAGCCCACAAAGAAAGATGAGCCCCCTTCCAAAGGTCTCACAGCACAGAGAGTAAGATGGCTCAGAAGAAACGGAACACACAACCAACAAGAAATGGCCATGGACAACATGAATTTTAATTACACAATAACCATAGGACTCAAAGAGATTCAATTACAGCACACACAGGAAAAAAAAAATTCCTGGAACTAAGACAAAAGAAAAACCACCATGAATTTCCGACTAAGCTCTTCTCACAACGGCAAGGTGAAGGTAGTCATACATGCTCCCTGAATCGCTGACTCAGAAGATCAAGTTCAAGAAATAAAGCAGAGATTACCAGCATGAAGAGATGGAAATCGTAAAGGATCAGATAGGAGACTCTCGGGCTATATCCTGAGCCCGAGCAAGAAAAGGGACGATGAAGGAAAGGGAATAAAGGGCCAGTTCTGGACAGAAGCGATAAGAAACATACACAAAGGCAAAAGCTAGTGACGTTGCTGAGCCTAAGGATAAAGGGGAAGGACAGAAGAAAAAAAAAAAGACAATCCTTCAGGCAGAATGAACTCATACCCAAGATGGAAATGGATACAGACAGGCTGAGGACAACGCAGTAACACTGTCGGAGCAGCCCTGGGTGGTGAGACAGCTCCGTGCGCCACAGAACATGAGAACAGCTTCCCCAGGCAAGATGTCATTCCACCAGCGAGAAAAAAAGAGAAGATATTGGAAGAAAAGAATTCAGAGTACACACCTCTAGGCACCTAGCATCATAGCAGAGGAAAACAAGAAAGAAAAGGATCTATCTACCCAAACCGAGACTCCATGCAGAGGAAACTGATGGCCTTGGCAAGGATGAATGGCTGGTGCCTACTTCGGGGTCCTTTCTGACACCCGTGAATTGATGGGTGATCGCCGGCATCTGATCGCGTAGACTCCCACCATGCCTAAGCAGTATGACCACCTCAGAGATATGCGCAAGACCTGTAATTCAGATTTGTTATTAGTACCTGAGCATTCACTTTCACGTTCGAGACAGCATTCAAGGTGTAACTTGGGCTGAAAATACAACCTTTACGTGCTTTCTATGTTAAAGTTCTAGAAGTTAAAGTATAAATGTGTAATTATTATGGTAACAGTAAAAGGCTGCAATAAAGATCGGAAGAGCTGATAACTTTACAGACAGAAAGAGAAGATTAAGGGCTTTCAAACTCTTACATTGAGAGACAGAAGGACAGTTAATCCGAATATGACAAATATTAAGAGTATGTTGTCCAGAGCACTTTAGAAAGAATATTCTCCCTTTTAGAACGGACAGTCAATGGGCAGTCCAAGATGAGGCACAGGACGACCGTGAACTCACCTCCTCCCAAAGACACACCGTACCTACAGCCAGGTATCAAACAACTCCCTTTGAAAAAGACCTGGACGCTAACTGCACAGTTCTTCCACAGCTGAGGAGAACAGGCCATCTGGCGGTGGGTAGGAGAGGCAGAGACGGGGTCTTGCCCCAGACCCCACCCCAGTGCCGTAACCCACGCCAGGAGGCCTCTCACAAAGCAGGAGCTTCTCCCTGGGGAGCAAGGTCCCTTGGGACCTGCTCCAGGGAGCTGAGCCCCGAAAATGTCTGGCTTTGGAAAACAACAGGGCTGTTAAGTCTACAAGACCCAAAAGGCTGTGGGGAACTGAGACCGCACTCTTGGGCTTGTGCACAGACCCACTCACCCCAGGGACCAGCGTAAAAGCAGTAGTTTGAAAAGTGCCTAGACTATTTGTGAAAAAGATCCCTTTGCTAATCTTAAAGGGTCGGCCAGAGGGCCAGGGCCTGATGGGACTCTCTCCCGGATGGGGGCACTGGTGGGCGCCGTTTTTGCATTCTCCTCCGGCCTTGCTGGGGCAGGCAGGTGCATGCGGTTCCCGCCATCTTCGGCTGCCCTGCCACCGTGGGGGGGGGGGGGGCCTGCTTCTACACTTCCAGCTGCTGCACTAATGCCAGTGAGTGAGCACAGATCCCACAGGGGACTCTCCGTGATCGCCTGGCTCTAGTGGCCCAGGGCAGGGGGGTGGGGGGCGGGGGGCTTATATTCCTGAAACAATCGGAGAAACAATCTTGGCAGGCTTCCAACCCCAGGCCACTGCACACACAGCCCACTGAAACACACCCCCAGTCTTCCTGTGAAAAAAAGCCCCTTTACTTGTCCTCAGAGCTTCAGCCGGAGGGGCAGACTTCAGGTTTGCCACACGCCTAGAGGCTATGCAGGTGCTCCCGGGGAACATAGGCCTGGGGACACCATCTTTACTCTCCCTAGGCCTCGCTAGAGCTCGCCAGTACCCCCCAGAAAAGGGCTGATACGTTCATCTGGGGTCCCGATTTTTGCAACTGCCACCCAGGTCCCAAGGGCAGGGATGCCTGCTGTGGGGCACAAACCCCTCACTCCTCAGGGAGAAACTCCACTTTGTAAACCTCCAGACTGCCTAGTCTGGAAGCCAAAAGGGTTTACAAGTGCAATCCCATGGGGCTGTCTATATCTGCTTACTTTAAAAGCTGCAGTCTGAGGTTCCAATCAGCCTGAAACTAGGACCTGACCGAGATCCCCCCGCCCCTCTGGAACAGTGGCAGGTCGATCACGTGCAAACTGGACTGCTTCAGCAATCACAGAGGTTCGAGAGCCAAAGGAGAGCTAGGGCAAAGCTGACCTACAAGATTCACCTCCTAGGGTGTCATGCTAAGTGAAATAAGTCAGGCAGAGAAGGACAGATACCATATGTTTTCACTCATATGTGGAACAGGAGAAACTTCACAGAGGACCATGGGGGAGGGAAAAGGGAAAAAGAGGGAGAGGGAGGGAAGCAAACCATGAGAGACTCTTAAATACTGAGAACAAACTGAGGGTGGATGGGGGTGGGGGAGAGGGGAAAATGGGTGATGGGCATGGAGGAGGGCACTTGTTGAGATGAACACTGGGTGTTATATGAAAACGAACTTGACAATAAACTAAAAAAATTAAAAAATAAATAAATAAATTTTTAAAAAAATTTTAAAATAAAAAGTTAAAAGATTCACCTCCTATACAAGCCCACTCCTTCAAGACTAGGAGAGGGAACTGTTTTGCCTAATACATGAAGTCAAACACAGAAAGCCAAGCAAAATGAGGAAACAGAGGAATATATTCCAAACAACAAGATAAAACCTCAGGAAAAAAAAAAAAAAAACCTTAATAAAACTGAGATGAGTAAGTGACCTGATAAAGAGTTCAAAGTCATGGTCCTAAAGATGCTCACTGAACTCGGGAGAAGAATGGATGAACACAGTGAGAACCTCAAAAAGGATGTAGAAAATATACGGAACTGATGAATACTGTCAACTGAGAAATACACTAGAATGTTCAACTGCAGCCTAGATGAAGCAGGAGAAAGGATCAGTGACCTGGAAGACGCAGCAGTGGAACTCAACCACAGAGCAGCACAGAGAAAAACGTAATCTTAAAAAGTGAAGAAAGGTTGAGAGAGACCAATGGGACAACATCAAATGGAATAACATTCACATTATGGAGTCCCAGAAAGAAAAGAGAGAAAAAGGGGGCAGAAAATTTATTTGAGGAAATAATAGCTAAGCACTTCCCTAACCTCGAGAAGGAAACCGATATCCAGGTTAACAAAGCCTAGGGAGTTCCAAAACAGATGAACCCAAAAGAGAGCCACACCAAGACATATTATAATGAAAATGTCAGAAGTTAGAACTGACAGTTATAAAATGTAAGTAATGATACAAGGCAGACTACTAGAGTTTGGATTATATCATAATTATAATCTTTGCACACTTACTTCATATACTAGCTTTCATCATACTAAGCAAATACCCTAAAGAATTTGATATTCTAGTCATTTAATTTAGTTCGGGGTATGTGTATTTCAAGAAAAAGTCCTATTTGGGAATTCTTCATCTATTGAAGATAAATTAATATCAGGAAGTCAACTCTGCCACCTTAAAAATCCAGGAACAGAAAAAAAAAAAATCCACAATCATGTATAACACCATCCACAATATAGTATTTTCAACCCAGCCCTGAAAAATACTACACGGTGTATGCAGACAGTGTTATAGAAAAGTTTGTTTTCATTAATTACACTTTAAAATAACAAGCCTTACAAGAATGCCCTTTAAGAAGACAATTCGTTGTGGTTTTAAGTCGACAGAAACTAATGCTACACTCAAAATGCGTGTTGGAATGATTACTGTAGACTAACAACCACTTTCAGCAGTCAGAGGGTGAGAAATTGTCAAGAGGTACCCAAACTATGAATCCCGGTTACAATATTCCTCTTGGAAAATGTGTTACTGAAAAAATCTCCCCCTGAATTAATGTGCTCTTTCTGTATCTTGTACAGCAGACATCTGGATGTGCAAACAAATCCAGAAGGGCTTTGAGGGCTGACAGCCTGCTGGAGTAATGAGGAATTCATCCGTGTTTCTGCCTTTCTGGCTGGCTCGGAGAATCCTGGGTAACCAAACTGACGTGTCAGGAGAGTACAAGTGCTCCTTACACAATACGTATCGTCTCCCCAGGGAAGACACCCAAACCCATGCTCGTATACCAAAATCTGAGATGCATGCAGAAATTAAGAAGTGATTTTGTTCTCCTGAAAGAAAAACACACTGTTCCAAGGGCCACATTCCTAGATTTTCCTCAAGTGCCGGCAGGAAGTAGTGATCGCAGTCAGGAACATCAGAAGTAAACATGGTAAGTGAGGGCAACACCGGAAGTTTATTCCTGAAAATATTCAGAGAACACCTGTGAGCAGTAAACCAAGGTTTAGTTCATGCGATTGTGTCAATGAAATTGCATCATCCCCTTACTGGCCAAATCCTCACGTCTAGGAGATGAAAAGAACGGAAGTCTTTGCCTTCCAGAGCTTCTATTAAGGAGGAAGGTCATCAAGACGACACTGACGGAAGTCCCGTCAGAACTCACTGCAAGCAGACACCTCATTTAACAATGCGTAGCAGAGTGACTATGGTTACAGGAGAGACAGTAGGAGCATGAGATTGTTACTCCTGCTACCCCGTCAACTTTCTCAATTCTGACACCTAAAAGTTTTAATAAAATAGAAATGCTTTGTTTAAAGAAACCCTTCAGGGGCGCCTGGGGGGCTCAGTCGGTTGAGCGTCCGACTTCGGCTCAGGTCGTGACCTCACGATTCGTGGGTTCGAGCCCCGCGTCGGGCTCTGTGCTCACAGCTCAGAGCCTGGAGCTGCTTCGGATTCTGTGTCTCCCTCTCTCTCTGCCGCTCTCCTGCTCACGCTCTGTCTCTCTCAGTCTCTCAAAAATAAATAAACATTAAAAAAAAATAAAAATAAAATAAAGAAACCTTCAGATTATATCTTTATCCTACATGCTCACCCTTCAATTGGATTCAGTCTTAAGCAAACATTTAGCCATTTGGACAAAATCTATATTTGGTGCTTCGTGCGTGTGCGCGCGCATGCACGCATGTGTAAAATAAAAGGACAGAAATAAATCTTTAGGATTGTGTATAATAAAAGTGAAATGAAGACTCTGGATACAAAAGGTCCTGTTCTGATGTGGAGCCTGCTTGGGATTCTCTCTCTCTCTCTCTCTCTCTCTCTGCCCATGCTCACCCTCTCTCTCTTTCTCAAAATAAATTTTTTAAAAAGCACAGTTTGGAGAGAAGATATAAAAGGTATAACTATATATACATCAAACAATATGGCAACTAAAGACTAAAAATACAAGAACATGGTAACAATTTAGCTCTTCAAATTTAGCTCTTGTTCTGGGGAAAAGAGTTGGGAAAACAGCATGTTGTTTTCAAGTGACAGTAGAAAAAAACACATTCAATTATGAGAGGGGAAAAAACAAAGAGACAGAATATTATTAAAATGGAAAATAAATTACACTCAATTGAATTCCGACAAGGATGCCAACCCATTACATGGGGAAAGGATAGTATTTTCAATAAGTGGTTGAACTTTCAACAAGTGGTTGAATAACTCAATATCCACATGCAAATGAATGAAAGTGGAACCCCGCCTAACACCATATAGAAAAAATAACTCAAACTGCATCAAAGACATACATGTAAGAACTAAATTATTAGGTTCTTAGAAGAAAACGTAAGGGTAAACGTTAGTGATCTCGAACTTATTCTTACAAGGAACCCACACCCAGGGGCACCTGGGTGGCTCAGTTAAACGTCTGACTTCAGTTCAGGTCATGATCCCCCAGTTCAAGGGTTCAAGCCCTGTGTCGGGCTCTGTGCTGACAGCTCGGAGCTCAGAGTCGGGAGCCTGCTTTGGATTCTGTGTCTCCCTCTCTCTCTGTGCCCCTCCCCCACTCGCTCTGTCTCTCTCTCTCTCTCTCTCTCTCTTAAAAATAAACATTAAAAAAAAATTTAAAAAAAGGAACACATACCCAGACTCCCAGACTATATAAAGAATTCTTACAACTCAATAATAAAGACAAATAACCCAACTAAAAAATTGGCAAAGGACTTGAATACACATTTCTCCAATATGCATATACATACACGGTTAATAAACACATGAAAAGATACTCAACATCACTAACCATTAAGGAAATGCAAATCAAAACCACAATGAGTGAGATACCACCTCCAGCCCCCGTGGAGGACTGCTATCAAAAAAATAAATAAAACAAGTGTTGGCACGGATGTGGGGAAACTGGGAGCTTTGTACATTGCTGTTGGGACTGTAAAATGGTGCCGCCACTTTAGAAACAGCTCAGTAGGTCCTCAAAATGTTGAACACAGAGTCACCACATGACCCACCAATACCACGCGTGGGCAGCATATGCCCAAGAAAAATGAAAGCTATGTCCACACAAAAACCCGTATGTGAAGGTTTGGGGTTTACTCATAATAGCAAAAAAGGCAAAAACAACCCGAATGTTCATCTGCTGATGGATAGGTAAATGTGATCTATCAAGTCAATGGAACATTATTCAGCCTTAAAAAGGAATGAAATTTTGATCCATGCAACAACACGAATGGGCCTTGAAAACATTCTAATTGAATGTTAATTCAATTAAATTGAATTGAATGAAAGAAGCCAGTCACAAAAGACCACAGATTGCAGAATTTAATGAATACGAAATTGTCACAATAGATAAATCTATGGAGACAGAAAGTAGCAGTTGCCTAGGGCTGCGGGTGATGGCTAAATATTGCTTTTGGGGGTGATGAAAATGTTCTGCAACCACACTGAGGGCTGCACGAACTGTGATATACTAAAAGCCATTAAATTATATAATATTTTTTAAAAAGATTTTAAAGTAATCTCTATACCCAACGTGGGGCTTGAACCTACAACCCCGAGGTCAAGAGTCTCATGCTCCACTGAGCCCCTCAATTGTATACAGTAAACAGGTGAGTCAATGTGAAGTATATCCCAGTGAAGCCAAAATATGGAAAGAACTTCTATATTTATCAAGTAGAAGAAGAATGAACTGGATTAAAACCTCAAAAATGGGGAAAAGACAAGAAAAGCAAAAGAAAATAAGATGGAAGAACTAAACTCATGCCTGTTTGTCATGACTTCCAACGTATACAGACTGGTTTCTCCAACTAAATTAGAGTGCCTATCAGGTTGTGTTAAAAATACACATCCGCACTGTTCAAGAAACATACTTAAAATGGCAAATGTGTTGAAGAGAATGTAGCAGGCAAGGCGGTATGAGGCAAAGAGAGAGAAGGAATGGCAACATTAACAGCGGACCCGCTGGATCTAAGATTAAAGGCACTAAGGTCAAGAGAACCTTATTAAAAGCACTGTCTGGGGGCGCCTGGCTGGCTCAGTCGGTTAGGCATCTGACTCTTGGTTTCGGCTCCAGTCATGATCTCACAGTTTATGAGTTCAAGCCCCGTGTAGGGCTCTGAGCTGATGGTGGAGTCTGCTTGGGCTTCTCTCTCTCTCTCTCCCTCTCTCTCTCTGTTCGCCCTGCCCTTTCTCTTTCAAAATAAATGAATTTTTAAAAAAAGCGCCGTTTGGAGAGAAGATATAAAAGGTATAATTATATATACATCAAACAGTATGGCAGCCAAAGACTAAAAACACAAGAACATGGTAACAATTTAGCTCTTCAAATGGGAACATCTACTAGAGACAAAGAAAAACAAAAATACAAAGAAAACAGACACCATCACTTCCCTCAAATAATAAAACATACACTTTTTTCTTATACCTGTGAATGCCACATATGAAAAAATTGCATATCTGACAACAAAGAAAACCTTCACAAGCCTTTTGAATTAGAGATTTAAAGGCCAGCTCTTTGATCCCAACCCAATAAAATCAGAATTAAATAATTAGGTAATGAACAGTCATAACTACACAGAAATTAAGAAATACACTCTTAGATCAAAGAAGAAATCAGAGATACTAAAGAAAATCTTGAAAGCAATAGAAAGAATATTTCATGTGAAAACTTATAGGAGACACTAGAAGTTATACTCTAAGAAGATGTTTGTGTCAAATGCTTTCAATTCCAAAGGTATTTTTTTAATAAAAGAAACTTTGTGCTCATTTAAACCAATTAGAAAAGGGCAGCTCAATAAATCAAAAGAAAGGAAATGGTTGTAATAAAGATGTAATTTTAAACTAATAAAAAATATAAGAGGGACAAATAAACTCAAAGTTGGTTCTGTAAAAAGACAAATAATAAAAGATCTCACATGTCCCATTAAGCATGAGAGAGAGGGAAAATGGGGCGGGGCGGGGGAGGTGGGGAATGAGAAGGAGAGAAGGTTTCGAGGAGAGACAGACAGACGTGTGCAAAACAGGTAAAATAAGGATTGGGAACAGAAATATAAAAGCAAATGCACGCTACAAAGGCAAATAAAAGAATCCTTCAGCTGCATGGCATTTTATGTTAACACATTTGATAACCTAGAAGAAATGATGATTTCCTAGGAAAACAAAATCAGAATGATTCAAGAAGTGGAAAATTCAGGGGCGCCTGGGTGGCTCAGCTAAGCATCCAACTTCGGCTCAGGTCATGATCTCACAATTTGTGGGTTCGAGCCCCGCGTCGGGCTGTGTGCTGACAGCTCAGAGCCTGGAGCTGCTTCGGATTCTGGGTCTCCCTCTGTGTCTCCGCCTCTCCCCTGCTTGTGTTCTGTGTCTCTCGGTCTCTCAGAAATAAATAAATGTTAAAAGAAAAATTTTTAAAAAGTGGGAAATTCAGAAAAAAAGTACAAAGACCAGACAGGTTTGCAGCTGAATACCCAGTCATTCTACTGTTAAATGGCAACAGGCAATTAAAAAATAATAAGCCAATTCATTTTGTGAAGCTGAGCATAATTTTAATTCCCAAACCTGAGAGGGATGAGAAGGGAAACTATTAACGAATCTGGCTTATGATAGATTAGTTACAGAAGCTGAACTAATATTAGCAAATAACAGAAGTCAGCCACCTATCAAAGGGACAGAAACTGAGACCAACCTGGATTTATTCCAGGAAAATAAAGGGAGCTCAATACCAGAAAATCAATAAAAGTTACTTCGTCACTAAATTAACTGCGCAAAATTATAAGACCATGGCAATAGGTGCATTTGATAAAAATAAAGCCATTCGATTAAAGGTTAGCAGCCACTCCTTATATAAATTAAGAGAGGCACAGAAGGAATTTATTCATGAAATATTATTAAACAGGAAGAGCCTGATGAAAAGGTATAGAAGACGAGCCCGTATCTGTTACACAATGACGAGCACGCGTGTGTAGGTACGAACGCGTTTATGGATGAGAGCCAAGCTGTCAACAGCGATTCTAGGGACAGAGGCAGCGGTTAGGACGGGAGAATTTTAACAAACAGGGAAGACGGTAAAACAAAGACCGCAGGTAAAAATCAGGTGTGATGTACATCAACGCATGCAGATAAAACTGGACACCTTCACAGGTACCGTTTTTAAAAGACCGCACAGCACCACCAGGGAAAAAAGATACCCTTGTTTCCACCTCCACAGCCCTCCCGCGCTTTCCCAGCAGCAAGGTGCGGGTACGGTACCTCGGGTCACGGACGTCACTTTCCGTCGCGCTCCGCAACGTTAACGTGAATCAGAGCAGGGGCCGCAGGGTCAGAACTTGGGCACAGCGACCCCTCCTCCCATCCAGAGCCAAACGCCCGGCTTGCCACGCTCCGGTCGTCTCGACGGGGGCAGCTGGAGCTGGTAGGAGCAGGGATTTGAGCAATTCCGTGGTTTCCACGGCGCCATGCGCACCTCCACCGGGTCCGCCACGTCTCTGCCCCACCCCCAAGTGTTCCCTCAGCATCTAGGACGCCCTGCTTCTGACAGCACCTGTCACTTGGCATCGCGACGATCGGAGAGCCACCCGTGCTCATCACTAGACTCTACCCTGGCTGAGGACTGGAACCTTCTCCCGGTAACTTCGCAAGCCGGGGATGCTACTGCAGCACCTGGCGCGGCGTACGCCCTCTGTCAGTATCTGCCAAACGAATGAAACGTATTCAAACCATGGTGTGAAGTCTGCACTCAGCATCTTCTGTTTGCTGCCATTTGCTTTAGATTCCCGGGCAATTTAAAAATTTTCCAACCTTGCTGCCAATAACCTGATGGGGTGAAGGAATGTTGGCATACCCCGTGGAGCACGTGACTCTGGTTGGTCCTTTGGCAGCAGGGACATTGATACCACACTTAGGAACCCAGCAAGACGGTGGAAGGGGTACTTTGCTGAGTACCTCCCATGTCTGACCCAGTATGATACCACCCGGTGCCTGCAGCTGCCCTCTAGAAGATGTCACTTTATTTTAAGTTTATTTAATTGAAAGAGAGAGAGAGTGAGAGAGCATGCAAGCGAGCAAGCCTGAGCTGGGGAAGGGCAGAGAGAGAGGGAGAGAGAAAATCCCGAGCAGGTTCTGTGCTGTCAGCACCGGAGCCCAATGCCGCGCTCGATCCCCCAACCGTGAGATCGTGACCTGAGCCAAAATCAACGGTCAGATGCTTAACTAAGTCACTCAAGCACCCCCAGGAGGTGTCCCTTCAGAGGCCGCGTTGGGACAGGCACCCAAGCAAGCGTGTGCCCAGGGCTTTGGAGACACACAGACACATGCTGGGGTGCCCGTCCCAACTCTGCCTCTAAAGTGACACCTCTTGGGCACCTGGGTGGCTCAGCTGGTTGGGCGTCAGACTCCTGATCATGGCTCAGGTCATGATCTCACTGTTCCATGGGTTCAAGCCCTGCGTCAGGCTCTGTGCTGCCTGATTGGGTTTCTCTCTCTCCCTCTCCCTCTGTCTCTCTCAAAATAAAATAAACTTAAAATTTTCTAAAAGTAAAGTGACACCTCCTGGAGGTGCTTGGGTGGCTTAGTCAGTTAAGCGTCTGACTCCTGATTTCAGCTCAGGTCGCGATCCCACATTTGGAGGATCGAGCCCCGCACTGGGCTCCCGTGGTTACAGCACGGAAGTCTCCAGAGCCCTCTGAGAAGCAGAATCAAAGACATCTGCAGACCAGGGCACCTGGGTGCCTCAGTCAGTTAAGCGTCCGACTTCGGCTCAGGTCATGATCTCACCGCTCGTGGGTTCAAGCCTCGCGTCGGGCTCTTTGCTGACAGCTCAGAGCCTGGAGCCTGCTTCGCATCCTGTGCCTTCCCCACTCGCATTCTATCTCCCTCAAAAATGAGTAAATGTTAAAAAAATTTTTTTTTAAAAGACAACTGCAGACCTTCATTCCTTCCCACCAAAGTATCCCATGCACCGTGTTCAGAGGTTTGGGCCATACTCTCTAGCCCTTCCAGTTTCTCTGGTGTCATTTGCCATCTCCCTGAATGTACCTGTATCTTTTCCAGAACGTACTTCTTTCTTACCTGCCAGCCTTCTTGAAGATAATGAGCCTATACATTTTCGACAGTGGGGATTTACTCTTGCTAATGTTTGCATAACATGCACCTCTTTCAATCTGGACGAAAAGCTTCTCACTACAGTTGTCTCCACTTTCCAATGAGGTTCTGCTCCAGGATTCCACCAGAGTTGTGCAAGCGTGTCCCCTAGCATGCCGTCAACTGTGGTCCAGTTTCCCAGCCAGCCAAAGAAAACACACTGGACATTCTGTTGGAATACTAATAGTTAAGGGCAAATCGAAGAGGGCATGCTTATTTGCCTTGAATGCTGGGACCGGAGGAAAACAAGTTTCAAACGAGGGAGGAGGTGTAGACTGTTTCTGTGAATTCTGGAGTGAACAATTTACTCACTCACAGAACCTCACAATCTTTACGCAGTACACCACCACCCCCTCCCCCAAACTCAGCTGTGGAATTCTCAGGAAAACTTAAATTTAAGATGTTGCTAATTCTCCATCTTCCCCAAAAGTAAGAGGAACGTATATAAGCAAGACTCCCAACTACTCTCGAGACAATTCCATTTGTTCACATTTTTTGTCTTCCCAGAAAACATCCTTTATTCTGATCCCCTATCTCTTCTTTTCCAACCACGAAAAGAGGCATCCTCCCCACTCTAGTTCCATCTAAAATAATTCAACTTTTTATTGCTTTTGCCACATGGACGCTTTTTGGTGGCTCTGAAATGTCAGAATTGCACGGGGCAGGGCACTTCTCAGAGGTCTCAGTCACCTGCCTGCCCACGGGGTCTCTCTCCCCTTCTGACCTGGGTCGCCGATGAAGGCCCCCGACTGAAGAGTGTGAGGTGGATTCTCGAACTGTGTCATGTGGTGCCTCATGGGACACCTCAGGAACTGAGGGGTCTTAGGGAGGGTGGGGGCAGCGGGAGGCGGGGGGGAGGGGCGGACTCGGGGGCCTGTCCTCGTACTCCGAAGACAGCCGCCCGCTTTCCCCTGGTTCATATACGTACCCTGGGTTTTTCCTTTCTACAGTTCCTGCTTGCTAAAAAGTTTTGAAAACCTCCTCAGTAGCACAATATCCATCCTGTGCATTTGGGCCCCGCAAGACAACAGGGATCAAGGTCAAGGAGCCTGTAATGTAGCACCAGCTCTGTGCTTCCACACACGTCTTTACGGATTCTCACAACTCGGGGAAGGCGCTCACTGCTTAGATGATGGACTCCACGGAGCCGCCTGCCCCAAATCACAGGGCAAACACATGGCAGGACCCAGGCCGTCCGCCCCGGGTCCCCTCCAGCCGTAAACTGACCATCAAACCCCTTCCAAATCAACTACAGCTTCAAACCATCGACGTGCAATTCAACAACCGTGTCTAGATCACCCATGCACGTGGCCTATCTGCGTCATCTTACCTGTCCACGTCCAACGTTACCGCAAGGATTTCACTGAGAGAATTCCATTAATTCATTTTTTAAAGTTTTATCTATTTTGAGAGACTGTGTGTGAGCAGGGGAGGGGCGGGGGGGGGGAAGAGAGAGAGAGAGAGAGAGAGAGAGAGAGAGAGAGAGAGAGAATCCCAAGCAGGCTCTGCACTGGCAGCATAGAGCCCAATGCAGGGCTTGAACTCACAAACCGTGAGATCATGACCTGAGTCGAAACTAAGAGTCAGATGCTCAATTGACTGAGCCATCCAGGCCCCCCCCCAAGAATACATTTTTATTCTCCAGGTTGTTTTCTATCATTTCCTCCCATGCGTCCTTCTCACACAGTGATCCAGCATGTGGCCCCACTGACTTGAATCCACTTGTCCCCATCAATCCTCTTTAGCGTCAGTTAAGCTGGTTGTACTAACAACCCCCCAACCCCCCACCAAACGTACAATGAATCAAAAGGAAAGAAGTTCATCTCTTGCCCACAGAAATTTAGTCCACAACAAACAGGATTGATGTGTGAGTGGCTTCCCCCAAATGGTGATTTATTTTTATTTTTAATGTCTGTCTATTTTCAACAGAGAGAAAAACAGAACACGAGCTGGTGGGGGGGGGGGGAGTGACACAGAACCTGAAACAGGCTCCAGGTTCTGAGCTGTCAGCACAGAGCCTGACACGGGGCTCGAATCCACAAACCATGAGACCATGACCTGAGCCAAAGTCAGACGTGTCCGCCCAACCAACTGAACCACCCCTGCGCCCCCCTCACCGATGGTGATTTAGATACAAGATCCTTTCATCTGCTGGCCCCCAACATCTTTGACACATGGCCCAGAAGAGCCTCCACGTGGCCAAATCTGAGAGTGGGGTCCACACGTTGGCTCATTTTCCACCGCCCTGAATCTAGGCAGTGGCCCCATCTCCCTGCAAGGGGTGCTGGGAAATTATGCGCAGCCACTGCCCGGGAAGAGAGGGAACAAGTGAAACAGATTTAGAAAAGCACACTGGTCTTCAATTCAAGAGCCCCTTGCAAGGGACGTGTCGTTAATTAAGTTGATCTGACCAGCATATACTGTGTTCCATACGTACAGTGTGTATGGACCAGCATATACCGTGTTTCAGCATATACGGTGTCCCCTAATCAAAGGAACCAGTCTACCCCAGATCACTTAACTGTGACTCGGTTTCCTTATATTAAAAATAGGGATAACAACACCTCGCAAGATTGCTTTGAGGATGACACACATTCGAGAGTGCTCAGAACACTATGTGGCACATAGTATATGACACCCAAGCACTCGAACACCAAATAAAGGGGTACAAGAAGCAAAGTTCCCCTGTAAAGTTCGAATGGACTCCTGTCTCGGGGGGCTCTGTCTCTTGGGAAGAGGGCAGGCTGCAAAAGCCCAAGGGTTGGAGAGTGCCTCCGAGGCCAAGTTCAGCTTCCCATGCAGGAGGGAAAGCCCTGTAAAATACATCCCAGACTTGATTTAGCGCCTTCCTAGTAAAGGATTCATTCCCTCAAGAGCTGCCCCAACCTGTCTTCCACTATTTCGGATGTGGAAAATGCTTAGCTCCTTGTAGATATTTTATTGGTACAGATTCCCATCCCCATTTAAAAAAAAAAAATCTAGTTCTGGGGCACCTGGGTGGCTCAGTCAGTTAGGCATCCGACTATAGGTTTCGGCTCAGGACATGATCTCACAGTTCGCGAGTTCAAGTCCCATGTTGGGCTCTGTGCTGACAGCTGGGAGCCTGCTTGGGATCCTCTCTCTGTCCCTCCTCCCACTCTCTCTTGCGAAATAAATAAACTTAAAAAAAAAAATCTACCTTTGTGTCCATCTATTCTTTTTGCACTCCTTTATTCAATAAACATTGAGGGCTTACCATGTTCTAACTGTGACCAAGACATCCCAGGTCTCAGCCCCCATGGGAAATGTATTAGCTTATGTGGCTGCTAAGAGGGACGGAGGGAAGGTGGTGATTTTAGATTCTTGGAGACAGTGACATTTGAGCCAAGACCAAACTAGCAAGCAAGGGCTGCCATGAAGCACATTCCTGGTATGGGCCCCACAGGCACAAAGGCTCTGAGATGGATAGATTCTGTGGCTAGAGCGTGTGGATGGCAGGACAGGTGACAAAAGGGGACACTAGAAAGGAAGGCTACAGAGCACCTATGGGTGCTGGAGGCCTGTGAAGGACTCCGGAATTCCCTTTGGCCTGAATTGGAAGCCACTCAAAGGCTTAGGCAGAGGCGTTTATGTTGGTAAAAGATCGCTCCTCTTTCACCAGAGAAATGGGGACAGGGAGGGGGTGTCAACGAGACTGGCAGCTAGAAATCCAAACAGATGAACTTTCCAACATCCTGGCAAGGGGTGATGTTGTCCCGGTTAAAGTGTAAAGATCTGTGCTTCTAAACTTTTTAGTAGAGTGATTTCTTAAATATATACCCTAAATATGGCCAGGGGTTCATATTTTTGTAATCATTCTTCCTGACACCCACAAAAGGGAGAAAGGCTCTTTATATCATGTGCCAGTCTAGGCAGAACATCGCCTTTACATTACGGGATATTTTAGGTAGCCTATTATTCTTTTAGGATAACACATCCCCTACCCCAAGATAATACCGTAATTCCTCCAGCCAAGAAAGGTTTTGACCAGATTACCTTTAGTTGTCATTTTTCCTCTTGGCTTCCTTAAAAGGAAAGCATCAGTGCTTCTCCACAGATTCCATCCTCTCTAGGTTCTTATTTCTCCTCAAACCTGCCAAATTCCCCTCTCCAGGGGATCCAGCATCTGTTGGATGAATCTATATCCACGCCTGAGTTCAGATTCCAGCTCCAGTCAGTTGCAATGGTAACACTTACATAATGTCAAATTTCAAGACATTTTCACTAAGAAGGCCTCAAGGAAGGATGATCAGTTGAGGGAAAGCGTGGGACCGCCCATGGGCAAAATGGCTTCTCTCCCCTCCTGGCCTTTGCCCAAATTACCCCCTTGTTTGGGAGGCCCTTTTCCTTCCTCGTCACCTGACTGAACTTTACTCGTTCTTCAAGATGCAGCTTAGGGGCTGTGTCCCCAGAGGTACTGCTCCTTCCCCGTCCCAGCTGGGTCGGGGTGCGCCCCCTGAATCCCATATCCATGTTTACCTTGATCGCAGTGTTAGCTAGACACTCTTCCCCCTTTTCTTCACTTCCCCCCTCTCCTGCTGGACCCCAGGAGATGTGTCTTATTTATCGTTTTATCCCAGCGGGGTTGAATATCCTTGAGGAATTAACACATGACACATCTTATACATTGTTGGTGGGTGTATGAACTGGAAAACTGTTGGACAGTATCTACTAAAGCAGTCGTTCTCAACGGCAGGTGAGTTTGGTCCCTAGGGGCCATGTGGCAACGCCTGGAGAAATGTTTGGTTGTCGTTACCAGAGGAAAGGGTGCCCCTGGGCATTCAGTGGGTAGCGGTCAGAGATGCTGCTAACATCCGGCAATTCACACAACAGGCCTGCCTAACAAATTCACCCAGCCCATAAGGTCCATGGTGTAGAGGTTGAGACACGCATTGAATCTATGACCCGCAAACCTATTCCAGGGTATACGTGCCCAAGAGAAATGACATAGAAGGCTGTCAAGAACACAAGAACATCTCGGGGCGCCTGGATGGCTCAGAAAGTTGAGCGGCCGACTCTTGATTTCAGCTCAGGTCATGATCTCATGGTGGTGAGATCAAGCCCCGAGTCAGGTTCTGTGCAGACAGCGAGGAGCCTGCTAGGGATTCTCTCTCTCCCTCTCTCTCTCTCTCTCTCTCTCTCTCTCAAAATAAATAAACTTTCAAAAAGAAAAAACCCAAAAACACAAGAACGTCTGTAGCAGCTGTATCCATAGAAGCCCCGAACCGGAAACAATGTAAAAGACCATAGTATTTCTGTGATGGGATTCTCCAGGCAACATGAAATTAAAGACTGCTACCCATGATAATAAGAATGGATCTCACAGATCTGCTGATGAACAAACAACCAGACCAAAGTAACAGGCAAAATTCACCGACGGTGAGGGAATGGAAGTCGGAATAATGGTTACCCCTGGAGACAGGGAGCTAGTGACTGGGAAGGAGCAGGAGGGAATCTCTGGGGGTGCTGGGAACATTCCTGATCTTCATCTGGGGAGCAGTCATACACTCATGTGCCGAGTGTGTATTACACCTCAAAAAGCTTTATTAAATGAACAGTCCTCTCAGAGTGCCCCACCGGCAGAAATCACACACTGATGCGCTGCCCATAAGCCAGGTTTTCTAACTGACTTTCGAGTATACTGCTGGCGGAATGTATGCAGCTGCATTTCTGGAAGGCTCTTTCACAACAGATATCAAAAACCTTACAATGTGTCCTTAATTCAATTCCGGTTTGGTCATTTTGGTGCTAAGGAATGTTCGAAGGATGTGCACACGAACTTAAACTCCAAGAATATTTATCATAGCATAATAAGTATGGGGGGGGGGCAGTGAACTCAATGCCCCCCCCAAAGGGAACTGTGTCATATCATGGGTTCATTAAAATGACATTTTTAAATTCAAATGGAAGACATTTACGATTTATTAATTAGAATTAAAAAGCAGATCACCCACCAAGATGTAATCTAAGATAAACAAAGGATACACTCAATAGGTTAACTATGATTATCTAGTGTAATGAGAGACTATGGGATTTCTTAAAATTTTATCTTCCCCCCCTAAATATACGTGTATATATTTGTTAATAAGAAAAAGCATACAATCACAGTTTTTAAAAATAAAGGTGAGTTTTCGATTTTAAAACTGTGTACCAGACCTCACACAACCCCCAGGTTGCCAATGTATTCAAAGCCCTGCTACCCTAAGGAAAACTCTAAAGTCTCATCACAATGGCTGCGGTGTAGCAGGGATTAAATAAAAATATAAAATGCTAGATTTTTCTGTCTCCCATCTGGTTGTGGGATAGGTCACACAAGCCCATACATGCATGGAACCACACAGAACTTCACAGCCCCCGAAAAGAAAAGTTAAAAGCAATTCCATGTAGAAATATGAAAATAAATATTTCTGACTGAAAAAGGTTTTAGATGCTGTAAAGGAAACCAATAAAAAGGCACGTCCCTCCCTGGGGCGCCTGGGGGGTTCAGTTAGTTAGGAGTCTGACTTCGGCTCAGGTCATGATCTCACAGTTCATGGGTTCCAGCCCCGTGTCGGGCTCTGTGCTGACAGCTCAGAGCCTGGAGCTGCTTCGGATTCTGTGTCTCCCTCTCTCTCTGCCCCTCCCCTGCTTGCACTCCGTCTCTCTCAAAAATAAATAAATGTTTAAAAAAAAGGGGGGGGGGCATGACCTTCCCTGAATGATCAAGTTCACCTAGGTGATCTCATCAGCCCAGACCCTGACCGAGAAGTCAAGTCCGTGTGTCTCTGTCAAGTGCAGGCAATGCCCCCTCTGGCAGAGCGACTGCAATGGTGGAAAAGCGCACCACACACGGGGACTGCTGGGTGTGAGCAGCGTCACCCCCGCCACCTGAACGAAACCTCTCTCCACGAAGCTCCCGTCTCTGCGCGGCGGCTGGTGGCGGCATGTGCTCCCTCACGAGGTGGGACGGCACGAGATCCACCTCAGAGCTCGCCCAGCCTCGGGGCTCCTCCTGGAGCCGCAGCACGTGCGACAGCGGTGGCAGCGTCCGCTCATCCTCGACGCCGCTGACAGGGAGCCCCCGTGGCCCAGCTCGCAAATCCATCCTGAGAGTCTGCGGTCGACTCTGGTTTTAAGGGAAAGCTGTTTCTCCCCCCCACTCGTTAGCCCAAAAGACCTGCGGCCGATTGAACAACAAAACCCCGAGACAAAACGTCTAACGATGTCACTTTTCAAAGCCCTATGGCCCCGTCCAGCTTCTCAAGGTCACCCGTCCCTGCCCAGGGCTTGCGCAGCGGTGCGGACACGGGGAAACAGCCCTATGGAGGCCACCCCGCAGCTGGCAGCCGGCGGCGACAAAGGACCGACGGAGCCGAACACACGGGCGCCCCTGAGCGTCTGTGAAGCTGCCTCCTCAGAGAGAACGAATCACAAGACTGCTCAGAATAAGAAACCAAAAGGGCAGAAGCCCCAGGAAGCAGCCGGGCCTGGATTTCACGCCGCTTCCAGAGAGCGAGCTCGCGTGCTGGGTCGCTTATTTGCACAGTGGGCAGGCGGGGCGGACGGCTTGGGGGGGTGACTTCAGGGGGGACGGCTGCCAGTCCGATTCTCCTCGAGCCGCTTCTGGGCCCTGAGCTCCCAGTAAGCATCTTCGGCTCCCGGGCTGACCCCCCACTCACACAGGGCTTAAGAGCCGGTCAGCCAGCCCAGCAAGCATGGTCTTTGTACTTAAGCCATCTCACGGGGACCCACGTCTCCAGGCACAACGAGAACCCGGGAAAGGACTGAGAAGGGAGGTGAGAGGGAGGACCCCTCCACCCATAATTGCTGGCTGCACTTCTGATCCAGGAAGCTAAATACATGGGGCAGGGGTGGGGGTGGGGGGACACCAGAAAAAAGAGCCTGGAAGACTAGGATAGCCGGACGAGCAGCGAGAGGAATCTCAACCTTAAGCGCAGAGATGCTTCTGCCTCCCTTCCCTCCTCCCCTCCGCTGGGCATCAAGTGCCTTCCTACTGTGTGCACTCCAAATGCAGATCAAAGCACAGCGTCTACACCACTCTCTTGCCCAGGGATTCTCGGTCATCAGAGGGCCCCCAGACAGCAGCTGTAATCTCTCTCTAATTAAAACAAACAAACGAAAAACCCTAACCAGCGCACACCAGCGCAAGCAATACACAAGTCGAACACGCATTTACGTATGTGCCTATTTACACACATACATATACATATGTTTTTACAGCAGAAGGCAGGCAGAAAGCCGGTTCCCCAAGTCTAGAATCCTCTGCCTTCCTCATCTGATTCTAGCAGCAACAGCCATTTCTGCCACGAGCTTTTCTTCTGTGGGGGCTGATGCCACCCCTCCGGTGTGCCTCCCCATCCCACACCACCACCAGCCCAGTGAGATCCGTTAACAAACCAGGGAACAAAGACGGAAGAGAGGCCCAGCCTGCATTCCTTGAAAGTGGGGTTAGATTCCATACTTCGATAAGCCTCCGAGCCTGAACCTCTTTGCTCTCAGAGGGGCCTGGGTGCAGCTCTCAGCCTCTTAATAAACAAGCCCGCCTGTCTCCCCGCCACTAGGCACAAGGGCTTTCTCTGCCCAGCATCTATTCTCAGCCCCCATAAATCATATTCCATTGTTTGAGGGAATCTGAACTCACGCTTAATAAACCATCAACCTCACTCCTCCGCCACCACCCCAAATTTCCCTCAGGGAAAGACGGTTTCGAGGAGGAAAGGAAATTCTTAATTAGGGCTGGATTTTAAAGGCAAGCTTCCACAAAAAAACAGAAAAAAAAAAACCTGGGTCTGAACACCATAACCGCTGATGACTAAAGCGCTGGACTGTGATTCTCAGGTCCAGGTGGGACTTCAGTGAACGTCGGAAGGAAGCAGAATTTGAACCTAATGCCAAATGACACACGATCGGGCACTTCATGGCAGTGTCGGTGCTGCAGTGGCTAGATTAAATTGCTCTCATGCAGAATTTCTCCCAAGTATAGGTTACCAAGCAACATAATATTGCTTTAAAATTTACTTAGGTGTGTTCACCCTTCTCACACCAGCAGTCATGAATCTTAATCATAACCAGGCTTAACCTAACACAATTCCCCTATTTTTCCCGAAGATGCAGGGAAACAAGCAGCCGTGTAGCTCATGTTCCAAGATCAAAAACCAGATCACAGCACTCACGGCATAAAGTCTGCCAAACCAGGGCTCTGGGTACACACAATTCTTAAGGAGCTCATTTAATGGAAAACAGCTGTCTGGGACAGGAAACCCTTCTGACTTTCTGGAAAATGTAAGGGGTTTCAAAGGATTAGGCAGAGGGACGTGACTTTTGAAAATTCCCAAACTCTTAACCGAAGCCCAAACGAGAACAGGTTTTTAAATTTACCCGTGGCAAGACACTGCAGGGGTCACTTGGACCCTGCAAGCCCAGCTGGAGCTCAGCGCGGCCTGCCTGTTGGAGGTTTGCAGACCACTCCCTGCTGACAGAGTCGGGCCACCCCCACCAGGCTACCAGCAGGCTGCAACACCACGTCCAGATCCAAGCGAGGGCAGCAGCCGGCCGTGGGGGGAGGGGAGGGTCCCCTGGGCCTGCCCTCCTACCCGCTCTATTCCTGGCTGGCTGAACAATGATCGGGGAGAGAGCCCGGGGAAGAGCCGCATCATGCCCAGTACGCCACTCCCCGGTCCTCAACAACACCGGTTGCACACTCTTCCACCCATGAAGACGGCGTGCGCCTGCCCCTGAAGGAGGCGAGGAACAAAGGCGTCAGGCACAGGTGGCCCCGGCTGGTCTCCACCTGCCCCGGAGGGCAAAGGCCACAGAGCTCCTGCAGGGTAGGCACAGATGCTGTAAAACCCAACGGAAAAGGAGGCAGTGAAAGGGGACCTCCGGCAGCCACGGCCGCCAGCACTCGCGACCTCCACACACCAGGCGCTTGACCATGGTCCTAGCGGGAAGCGGAACGCACAAGAAAAGTGCCTTCCGGCCTAAGAGCAGACTCCTTAACGCGGCTAAACTTGTCGTTTCGCTTCTCTCAGCTCTTAGCAAGTGATCCTGAAAGGCACGGACAGAGAAAGTTTCTCGGATTAGCTGCAGAACACACCCGCCAGTGAGGACACCCCGGGGGACCTCCCCGGGGCCTCTCACTGCTACTTGCCCCACCCCTGCACCTGAGTAAGGCTTGCCATGGGGTCATCAATACAAACTGATTTACCACCGCCACCACCTCCTCCCCCCCCCCCCCAAGCTGTGCCAGGTTTTGCGAATCCCTTTAACTAGGCTAACTCAAACGCGCCCCTAAGGCGCGACCCCACAGGTGTGAGTGGCCGGGCCACACCCAGCCAGCGAGGGAGGACACCCCCACCCCCACGTCCTTGCCGGCCCCCGCCCCCTCCTCCCCACCCGCGGGGAAGTCGGAGCCCCCCACGCAGTCAGGGCACTTGCAATCCCCGCCGCCGCGGCCCCATTCGAGTCCAGAAACGGACGGCGGCCCCCGGAGCGCCCGGAGTCCTCCCAGCCGGGCGCCCCCGCCTCCCCCGGCCGCGCCCGCCCCCGCGGGCCGCGCCTTACCGCCGGTGTCCTCGAAGCGCGGGGGCGGGCGGTCCCGCAGCGTGGCGCTCCAGCCCGCGCCAGCCTCGTCCTCCTCGGCGTCCTGCGCGTCGGGGGCCCCGGGCGGCGGCGGCGGCGGCGGGGGGCCGGGGCGCTCGTGCTCGTCGTCCGAGGAGGCGGCCGAGGAGGAGCGCGAGGCGGCCGACGTGCTGTAGAAGGGGTTCCCGCCGCTGTCCGGGCCCGACTCGCCGAACACGTCGTCCGAGATGTGCAGGCTCTCGTAGCGCGCGCGGGCCGCCTCGAGCAGCGCCGGCGCCCTCCTCCGCGCGCCCCCGCCGCCCTCGGCCATCGTCCCGGCCGCCGCCCGCGCGCCCGCCCCCCACAGCGCCTCCCAGCCGCACGCGCCGGGCCCCGGGCCCGCGCCGCGGCCCGCCGCCCCCCACCAGCGCAGCCCGCAGCACAGCGCCCGCCGCCCCGCGCCCTGCCGGCCCGCCGTCTTGGCCGCCTCGGGCCCTGCGCCCGGGGAAGCGCCCTCGGAGCTCGGGCGCCGCCGGCTGCGGGCCGCGGCTGGAGGCAGGGCGCGCGGGCGCGAGGCTGGGGCTGCGGCCGGGCCCAGGCGCCGCCGCTCCTGTCGCCGCTGCGTCTCCTCGGCGCCCGCCGCGTCCCCGCGCGCCCTCCCGCGGCGCCCCGCGCTCCCCGGCCGACCTTCCCGGGCGCGAGCCACCGGAGGCGGGCCCCGCCTCCTCGCACCTCCGGCCCGCCGGCCAATCGGGAGCCGGGCCGGGGCGGGGCCGGCGCGGGGCACGCCCACCTCCCCCAGCCGGGCGGGGCGAGGAGCGAGGCGGCGGCTCGAGCCCGTCCCCTCGCCTGCAGGGACGTGCGGCCCGGGACGGCCACCCGCAGGCCCCGCGCTTGCTCCGCGCGGGCAAGGGAGGAGCCGAGCGGGTGCCGGCGGGGGAGAGGACGCAGCCGATTCTCCCCGCCTCCCCGGCCCGACCGGCGCTCCCGTCCCGCGAGCGGAAGGCGCCCCGCGCCGGGAGCTGTCCGCCCCTGTGGTCCTGAGCCAGGCGCGGCGGAAACTCCAGGTAGGCGGCGGGCCCGAGCCTCACAATTCCCCTGCCTATTGCTGCTGCTGCTGCTGCTGCTGCTGCTGCTGCTTCCCGTGGCACACAGCCGGCTGCGCCTCTTGCTCCTACAAGCACAAGAGCTGTCTGGCTTCCGGGAATCTTGCTCTAATTAGGAGCTGGCCTCGCCCGTCCATTTCTGGGGTCAGATGCTAACTCAGTCTCGCCTGAGTAATTTGAGGGTGGCAGCATCTGGTCTTAGTCATTCCTCTCATCTTTGACGTTTGACCTCTTTTAAACTCAGAATATTCATTGCCTCCCAAATATTGATTACTCTGACACCACTATTGCCACATCTTTACTTACACATTTGACACACTCATCTATTAAAATATAGCACAATCACCCAGGCGTCAGGGCTCTGGTAAACAATGGCCCTGGAAGGTTTCATCCACCTCTCTTGCTCGGCCGGGAGTGTGTGGCACTCATTCTGTTGATGGCGCTACATATATGATCAGTCTGTCTCCTTGCTCCCCTCTCCCTCCCACAAATAGTGCAATAAGTCACAATGATGGTAATTGGGCCATAAAGTCACTTGCACTCAGAAATAAAATAAATCCACAGAGATGTGAAGAGCTTACAAATCCTGTTGGGTATTAACTAAATAATGATTGCACAAGAGGGAAAGGCATGTTGCTATTTCTAAGCATGCATAAAGGATGAAGATGATGGGACTGTTCTGCCACCAACTGAGGTCAATTCAACAGCAGGCTGGCAGCTTCTGCTCTTGCCCTCCCCTCTCAGGCCCGTGTTTCCTCCTCCGGCCAGAGCCTCTGTACAGGCGTAAATTCCTGATAATCACTGAAAGAAAATATATAGAAAGAAAGAGATTCACATGACATTGCTCTCTATGTGGATTGGCTGATATTTGTGAAATTGTTTGCAAAGCATTTCAACTCTGTTGGAAGAATTATGCCACAGAAAAAAACTGGCTTCTGGCATATCCATATACTGTGCTAACCAGCAAAAGATTTTGAAGTGAGTACATACAGGTAATCAGACTTACCACAAAAGCATAGATGAAGCATAGATCGAAGATGCAAAATAAGACTCCATAGCTCAAGTTCAAATTCTGCAAGTAGGAATTCTGTAATACTCCTGTAAGTTTTTATGTTATCTCTTAAAAATAATAATTGAACGGGATCTAGAGGGTGAAGTCTGTAGACAAGTTCCTTCTTTTCTCCAGATAGCCATGAAAAAGTCAGCAGCTAAAGTGAGTGTGCGTTTTAAAAACAATGGCTTGCTTTGCTGCCCGTAGGAAGCACACAATAGAGCAATAACAGTTACAAGGATGGACACAGCCTTCCATTGTCTCAAATTTGCATTTGCATGGTGCTTATCTCAAAGAAACCTTAGAGCCTTTGTGTTATGAGCTCACAAGTACTTGTAGCTCACACAGCATGCAACATTGGAGAGAGGATTATATGGTCACAAAAGAAACAGACCGGGAAATCAAATTGTTATCCAAAAGCTTGCCAAACAAAAATTAGATGGCTATTTCAGTTTAGAATCAAGTGTTTAGCAACCAAGGGTTACTTTGTTTAGGCAAGTGATGCCAACTAAGAAAAGTAAAAATACAGCAGCCTTTCAAGACAGGCGGCTGATTCTCCTGGAAGGAGAGAAAAGGGCAGAAAACAATCAGAAAACAAAACCAAAAAACTTCCCCATCTGCCTGGCAACCTACTACTATCATGGTTTTACATCATTAACTTTTATAAGTAATGTTATCTGTAAGGATAATTATGGAACCAGTATCATACTGATATGCTTTCAACTTCGAGTCATTTAAATACATCTTCCAAATAATATAGCTTTGTGATATGATTAAATAATTTTAGATGAATACTGACCTTTTAGTTTATACTCTGCACAATGGGCTCCGGGTAGTAAAAGCAAACCATTTGTGTAGGAGAGGCCTTAGGTTTTGTTAAGCCAGGGGGTTGCGCTTTTAAGTAACTGGAGCTGGTAGTCATATTTCATTGAGTCTTGGCCTCCTTTTAATAAGAAAGAATAATGTTACCATTCAAACTATGATACAATGTTTTCTTTTCATTTTTTCATTTAAATGCATTGAAAAATCTTTGAAAAGTATTTAGACACATTTTTATCATGTATCACCTTAATGCATACATAAAAATGAAAGTTAAAATAGTTGATTAATGTTTTCCCAGAACTTGACATTCAGAATCTCACTATTCTTATTTACCTTCTGAGAGTTTTCACTGCCCAGATTTTTCCCACAATATGTTCCTCTCAGCCACCCAGAGCTTCTGTCATACTGCACTTAAAACAATTTTATTTATTATTGACACTTAGCTGACCTTCAATGCTGTGTCAGCTTCAGGTGTACAGCATAGTTGACAATTCTACACATTTCTCAGTGCTCACCACGATAAGTGTATCATCATCTGTCACCACACAAACTTATTACAATGTTATCGACGGTATTCCCAGTGTTGTACTTTTCATCCCCAGAAGGGAACAGGAAATTATTTTATTTATTTTATAATGGGAAATTTCTACCTCTTAATCTCCTTTGCCTATTTCACCCATTCCCCCATCCACCTCCCCTCTGGCAACCACCCATTTGTTCTTTGAGTCTGTTT
This sequence comes from Cryptoprocta ferox, assembly GCA_028646485.1. Lineage (NCBI taxonomy): Eukaryota > Metazoa > Chordata > Mammalia > Carnivora > Eupleridae > Cryptoprocta > Cryptoprocta ferox. The sequence continues at coordinate 1,547,802 of CM053561.1, forward strand.
CTGTTTTTTGTTTTGTTTGTGGAATATCATATAGATTCCACATATGATATTTGCCTCTCTCCGTCTGACTTATTTCACATAGAATAATGCCCTCTAGGTCCATCCAGGTTGTCACAAATGGCGAGATCTTATTCTTTTTTATGACTGAGTAATATCCACTGCATGTATATACCACACCTTTATCCATTCATCCATTGATGGATACTTGAGCTGCTTCCATGTCTTGTCTATTGTAAATAATGCTGCAGTAAACAGAGAGTGCATATATCTTTCTGAATTAGTGTTTTTATATCCTTAGGGTAAATACCGAGTGGTAGAATTGCTGTATAATTCTATTCTTAATTTTTCGAGGAACCTCCATACTGTTTTCCACAGTAGTTTACACCAATTTACATTCCCACCAACAATGCACAAGGGTTCCCTTTTCCCCACCTCCTGGCTAACACACGTGTTCTTTTTTGTCTTTTTAATACTAGCCATTCTGACAGATATAAGATGATAGATCTCAATGTGGTTTTGATTTTATTTCCCTGATGATTACCGATGTTGGACATCTTTACACGTGTCTGTTGGACATCTATATGTATTTTTTGGAAATTTGTCTATTTAGGTCCTCTGCTCATTTTTTCAATTGGAATATTTGGGGGTTTTTTTTGTATTAAGTTCTTTACATATTTTGGATATTAATTCCTTATCAGATGTACCATTCACTACTATCTTCTCCATCCAGTAGGTTCCCTTTTGGCTTTGTTGTTGGTTTCCTTTGCTGTGCAAAAGCTTTTTATTTTGATATTGTCCCAGTAGTTTATTTTTGCTTTTGTTTCCCTTACCTGAACAGACGTATCCATGAATATGTTGCTAAGGCCAATGTCCAAGAGATTACTACCTGTTTTCTTTTAGGAGTTTTATGGTTTCAGGTCTCACACTTATTTTTTTTAGGTAAGCTCACAACCCCAAGATCAAGTGATGCATGCTTCATGGACTGAGCCAGCCAGGCGCCCCTCAGATCTCACATTTAGATGTTTAATCCATTTTGAATTTATATGTATGGTGAAGGAAAGTAGTCTAGTTTCATTCTTTTGCATGCAACTGTCCAGTTTTTCCAATCCTGTGTTTGAAGAAACTGTCATTTTTCTATTACATATTCTTGCCTCCTTTGTCAAAGATTAATTAACCATACAATTGTGGATTTCTTTCCAGGCTCTCTATCCTGTTTCCGTTGATTTATGTGTCTATCTTTTTGCAAGTACCCTACTGTTTTGATTAGTATAGCTTTGTAGTATATCTCGAAATCTGGGATTGCGATGCCTCCAGCTTTGTTCTTCTTTCTCAAGATTGCTTTGCATGCTGCACTTTTTATAAAAGTACTCTGTGGTCATCCAAGTTGCTGTCCCTCCATTTGCGTGGCTTGGTGCTGGTGGGGTTTTTTTGGTAACCTGATCCAAGATTTTCATATAATAACCAGTTTGTTTTTCTTCTTCAAATGATCCTTTTTGCACTTGTTTGCACTTGTTTCCCTGAACATTTTTTTTCCTTCAAATGATCCTCTTTGTACTTTTCCAGTGCAAAGACCTGTGGCCTGGCATGCTGAGGGGTGTAGATGGCCAGGCATGTCCTAGGAATAGTAACTAAGTTGGCGCAGGCTCAGGCTGTGGTAACTTTAGGGACTTCCACCTGCTCAGCACCAACTATAAGACAATTCCTGATGTTGGAGATGAGAAAGAAAATGGGGACGGAGTATCGTTGAAGCCATAAGATATAGTATATTGCTTCCTGTCTGTACTTCTACAGTTTTTGATTTTGCAAATGGCCAAACCACTGCAGGGAACAAAAATGAACAAAAATCCTAAGGTGGCAGGGACTGACCTGGCCAGCCCCATACTGCGCAGGCTGGATCAGGTTTGGGAAGTCTATGCGATGCTTGGTGACTGTGAAAGGAGAAGGCAGAGGCGAGGTAACGGCAGCCGCTGCTTCTCCCTACATTGCCTTCATCACCCACAAGGAGGGGGGCAGAGTCAAACAGAATCTCCTGGAACTGAGACAGGGGAGGGGAAAAGAAAGAGTCACAGCTGCTGAACCATGACCAACATATGGGGGAGAATGTGGAGACAAATGTGGCCTGGCACAGTGTGACATTTGAGTCATATCTGACATAGAAACTTAAGGATCCAATCTTGCTCAAAATGATTGTTGTGATGAATTTATCTACTAGTCAACCCAGAGATGCAGAGAGAGAACAAAATAGGACAATGCTATAGAAAACTTTTGGGAAAAATCTCTCTTGTTGGGACTGAGATACCCTTCCTTGATGGATTGATTCATTCATTCATTTATTCATTTAATTAATTCATTCAACAAATATATACTGAATACTTTTTATGTGCCAAATCCTCATCTAGGTATTGAGAATAAATCAGAAAAAAACACAAATACCCTGTTTTTGTTGCACCTATACTCAAGTAGAGGAGAGAGAAGAGAAAAAAAATAAACATTAAATAATAAATATGTAATATGTCAGCTGTTGTTAAGGGGTAAAAAGTAGGGGGACAGATTATGTTGGTAGTGATGGTAATGCTGGTGGTGCTGCTGCTTGTGGGTGTGGTCAGGGGAAGTTACTCTGATAAGAATCCTTAAATGGGTTAAGAGAACAAGCCAGGTGCATTTAGGAAGAGGAAACAAGTGCAAAGCCCCTGGGGCAGGCACACACCTGCTGTACTCTATAAACACTAAGGAAGTTGGTGTAGCTTAGGCACAGAGAGCTGAGTGATGTGGTAGGAGATGAATTGAAAAGGAAGTTGAGTGTTACATTTTGTTAGACTGGATTTTATTGTGAGTGAAGTGGGGAGCCACTGGAGATCTTAGAGCAGAGAAATAACAAGATCTGACTTGTGTCTTAAATGGATTGCTCTAAACTGCTGAGTAGAAAATAAACTAGAACAGAGCAAGAATGGAGTCTGGAAGACCAGATAGAATACTATAACAATAGCCCAGACTGTAGAAGACAGTGTTTTGGGCCAGATTAAAAGTGATAGAGGTGATGAGAACTAGTCAGACTGAGAATATATTTTGAAGGTAGAACCCACAGCTTTTTACCAAAGAATTAAATATGGGAAGTGAGAGAAAGAGATGGATCAAGAATGACTCTATAGTTGTCTCTCTGAGCTACTTCAAGATCAGTAGAGTTGGAGTTGGAGAAGAATAAGAGCTTGGATTTGAACATGTTGGGTTTAACACACCTAAGTGGATCTGGAAAGCAGACAGTTGGAAAGAGTTCAAGAATCTCAGGTCTGGATCGGAGGGAGAAGTGTGGGTCATCAGCAGATAGATGGGAGAAAATGGATGAAGTCACCAAGGACTGAGTATAGAGAGGGGAGAGGTCTGAGGACGGGACCTGGAGCACATTCACACAGAGAGATCAGGGAAGTACGAAGAAACCCCCGAAGGAGACTGAGAACATTAAGGAACTGAGATAGACTTTTAGGGGCTAGAAAGTGTTTCAAGGAGAGAGTAACCATGGTGAATGCTGGGGACGGATCTAGTAAGATGAGGACTGGGAAGTAACCACTAGGTTTGGCAAAGGGGGATAAAAATGGGATTAGAGTGGGTTTCAAAGCATGGGAGAAGAAATGAGGTTTTGAGTAAAGACAAATTTTGAGGATTTTTGCTACAAAGGGAAGAGATAAAAGGGTGGGTTGGAGGCTGGGAAGAGATTTCTGAGGATCAGGTGATATTTGAATGGATGTGGGGATGATTCCATAGGAAGGGTGCAGTAGAGATGCCAGACAGCTGGACAGAGAGGGAGCAGTTGCTAAAACAAGGTCCTTCGTTGCTTGGAGGTAGTGGATTGGAATGCACGAGTGGAGGGGCTGGTCCTCACTCAGAAGGGATTGGGGTAAGGGGCCCGTACAGGTAGATTTAGTGGGAGTCTATGAGTCTTCTTCCCTTCCTGATTTGATTTTCTCAGTGAAGTCCTCAGAGAGGTCATCAGCTGTATCTGAGGAAGGTGTTCATTTCTCAATCCCGACTGTACGTTAGAATCATCTGGAGACTTTTAAAAGAACACTCCTATCCAGGCCCTACACCAATTAAATCGGAGTCTCTGGAAGTGGACCTGGGCACTGGAATATTTTAAAGGTTTCCAGGTGATTCAAAAGTGTGGCCAGAGTTGAGAATCCCCGGGTTAGGGGTTTGAGGAAGGAAGATGTGAAATAGTCAAAATATTTCACCAGTAGAGTGGCAACTCAGTCGATTGGAGAAACATACTTGGATTTGTGGTTGAGAATTTAGTGTGAAACCTGCCACAATGGTTGCATTTTTTCTATTTTTATTTATTTGAAAAAGAGAGAGAGAGAGCAAGAGCACACAAGTGGGAAGGGGCAGAGAGAGAGAGAGAGACAGAGACAGAGAGAGGGAGGGAGGGAGAATGAGGATCCCAAGCAGGCTCTGAGCAAGGGGCCTGACATAGGGCTCAAACCCATGAACCATGAGATCAAGAGCCAAAATCAGGAGTTAGACACTTAACTGACTGAGCCACCCAGGCATCCCAGGATGGTTGCATTTTTCTCCAACTATGTTCAGCTGCCAGGGGCAGACACGGGGTGGACAGAGGGTTGGGTTTTACCAAGGTGGGTTTTTCTCCGGTGTATATATATGATGGAGGTGAGAGTACCAGACAGTGATTATAATGATCGACCTGCACTCTGTATCACCTAAGGAGGTATGTGAGAATTTGGGGGAAGGATTAAGGGATGTTGAAAAGGAAGTAGGTAAATGGCTTCTTCTGAGTGGTTTTGATAATTAATATTTCCAAGAAATATTTAGTGCAGCCAGACCCCTGCAAAGCAGCACAAACAACTCTGATTAGGGCTTCAACCTACCTTTTCTTCCCAGGGTCTCAATCAATTGCTCTCAATGAGTGGACATTGTGAGATATTTAAAGCAAAGAAAAAATACACATTGAAAGTTAGCTTTTCACATTCTTAGAAACCAGGATTTTGCACAGTTGTTTCATGTACTTTTTCTGTACCCCTTGGTGACATTTTCCCTTTTGAAGCACACCCAACCCTCACTCCACCTGTTCTCCAATAAAAGAAAGGGATCCGAGTGCCGTCCTTGAAGTTCAACAGCCTTTAAAGGAGAAACAGCCCTGGGCAGTTGATGTTTTACACAAAAGAATGGATTGCTTAGTCATAGAAACTCAGGTAGTCTAAGAAACGGGGAGAGATGTTCCCTGCTAGAAAGGGGACCTTCTCAGCATTTCTAAAGTCAGATACCCGTAGCTGGCCCTGACAGAACTGAAAAATAAATTAGACTTTCAGGGTCAAAGTCTATGTAGATTGTTGAACTGATGTATTGTTGCAGGCTTAGTGTTTAACCCCCATCTGTCCTTCAGTTTTCTTACAGTGACAACGATGATTCTTTTTTTTAATTTTAATGTTTATTTTTGAGAGAGAAAGAGAGAGATTGTGAGTTGGCGGGAAAGGGACAGCGATAGAGGGGAACATTGTGTTCTAAATGGGCTCTGTGCTGATAGCACAGAGCCCGATATGGGGCTTGAACTCACAAACTGTGAGATAGCAACCGGAGCTGAAGTCAGACGCTTAGTGGACTGAGCCACCCAGGCGCCCCCTGACAACGATGGTTCTTAGAAGATCGTCTGTGAAAGGCTGAGCACCCTACAAAACCACGCAGCACACCGGAGCCATCCCCTAAGTAGAGTGGATTATGCACTCTAATCATAGGAGAAAAAAGAGAGAGACACAAGAAGAAACACTCACGTCAGGGCTTTCATTAAATTGATTGCAACCTCTCACCAATTCTATATCTTCATTTGCAGTAATTTTTTATAAACATTAATGTTGAAATACCTTTGGTTACAATGAGCAACTCAATTATCAGAAAAACATTAGTCTCTAACGTTTGTTCTAATTACTAAAACAGAGGAGCTAACAGTGGTGCCTGGGTGGCTCAGTTGGTTGAGTCACAGACTCTTGATTTCTGCTCTGGTCATTATCTCATGTTCATGAGATCAAGTCCCGAATCACACTCTGAGCTGACAGTGCCTGCTTGGGATTCTCTCTCTCTCTCTCTCTGCCCCTCCCCTACTCATCTGTGTGCTCTCTCTTTCTCTCTCTCAAAAATAAGTAAATAAATAAAATAAAAAAGAAGAGCTGACAGAGTTTAGAAAATTTTCAACAAGATTTAAACAAAAAGGATTTTCCACTTTATTGTAATCGGGGCAACATACATACCACTTTCCCATAACATTGCAAGGAATTGGGTATTTTTCAAAGATATCATTTGGTTCTTTATAGAAGGCTAAAAGTTGGAGGTCCATAAAAATGACTAGTCAACTTTTATGTATGCCTTCTGTATGCCAGCAACTATGCTAAATGGTTTACCAGGAACATCTAATTTATTCCTCAAAACCAGCCCTATGAGGTCAGTATTCTCGTTATTCTTACTTACTCCATGCGTGACAAAGCTGATGCTTCAGGAGGTGAGCTCAGTTTTCCAAGTTCGTACAGCTAGTAACTGATGGGATTAGTATTCAAATGCAGCCAGTCTAATTCCAGGTCAGACCCCTAATGGCAGCTACCATAGTTTTTTGACTGTCACCTGCTCCCCAGCTCCACTCCTGTTTAGGGATGATCGGTAATACCTAAAACACAGTGGCTGTGTGTGAGGTGTGGCCACTGGTTTTAATTATTTCTATCCAGGGAGGAAGGGCTGCCTCATACGTTCTGCTTCAGCTCTTTCTTCTGCCCAGGAAAGTATCCATCCTCCAAAGCATCAGTATTAATTGTTGTTCAGGGATAAATTAAGCTTCCGGGGTCACACACTGTTTACTATGTCATCCATATTTCTTCCAGAAAGCCTAAGTAGTGTTCACTTGAAGACAAGAAGAAATGATGGGGGGGGGGGTGTTAAGAGGGACTCCCAGAAATGTTTCTGGACCCGTCATGATCACCAGCTCTTATGCTACTCTTGGAGTCACTTTACTTGTGCTGAGATGTGTGAATTTGCCCTAGGATGACTTGGCCCCTCATAATAATCAAAAGCTCCCAGGTTGGGTCAAGATATTACCCCATTTGCTGTAATTCTGCAGGTTATATGTATTTCTCAGCCCTTTCCTGAGAATGCTATTATAGGGCAAGAGTTGGGCGATGGCTAAGGGGGCAGAAACATATCAGGTGGGAGGGAGCCTATGACATTTGTATGAAGGAGAAACCAGCTTTCCTGGATGATGGAGCATTTATTCTGCTCTCAGACTCCTGCCCAACCAGGGCCAATAGGGTGCCTCCTCCTTTGGACAACAGGACTCTTTCTAAATCTTTTTTTTTTTTTGGTCCAAGAAGAAAGGGCAATCAAGACTTCCCTTCATCTTTTCAGCTTTGTCTCCCTGGCCACAAACACTCAGCCTAACCTCCCCTCCCCGCCCCGCCCCCCCCCTTTGGGCTGGCTGCTAGGCTGTGGCGAGAGGCCACATGCTGAGTGTACAACCTTAGTCACAGTGATTGGACTTCACTGAACCTTAACGCTAACATCTGAAAGGTGGGGATGTTGTGAGGATTAATTAAGACAATGTTAAGTTGTTATCATGGAGATGAGGAAAATCTCTTGAACGAAATGTGTTTCAGCTTACTGAACTAGAAGGCAAAACAGTATTTTAAACAGTATTTTTATTTCGTACGTATATATGTAAATACAGAATTAAATGTATACACAGAAATATAATATTTAAATACATTTGATGTATATTTACGTGTATCCTAAGATGCATCTCTACCCTTCTCAGCAATGCGAGAGAGGTGGGTTTTTGCAGAGAATCACAAAACAACTTGACCTACTTGAAAGGCCAGCTTTGCACTGCTTTGTAAGAGAAAGCCTTCAACTGGGAGGGGTTGACAAATACCGAGAAAAACCAGTCAATTAATATTGAAAAAACACTATCCAACCACAGCTATAAAACAATTAGACATAATTCTTTAGTTTTGATTTTACTCTTCATGAAGGTCCTTGGGGAAAGGGAGAGGCGGAAAAGGCAGGGCCAGACTCATTGCAGGCCAACTCTGCAGTTTGGCCCAGCCCTGCCTGCTGAGGGACACTCCGTGGAGGCCCTGTCCCCCCACTCCAAGGCTCCATCCCATAAGGCCCTTAAAAGCCCCACCCAGAAGGCCCCATCCCCATCAGACCCTGCCCCCCCCCCCCGGAAGACCCCGCCCCTGGAAGGTTCCCACGGTGCTTATAATGCTCTGCTGTTACTGTCTGGTAATTCTTCAGTTTTATTTTTGAACTTGAGTTTTGTGAGTGGAGGGGATGGGACCGTGGAGCACGCACATGAGCCGAGGAGACCGCCCAGTATGCGTGTCCACCATTCCTTGCCTCCTCATGTTCAAATACTGTTCTCCTGCCTGGTGAGTGCAGCTCGGAAGTGACACCCAGTGCGTGGGGCTCAGCAAGAGAAGCTAAGCACTTTACATCTATGACCGAGTCAACAGGAGCACACTTTCCCTACGACGCAGAGCTTGCTTTGAGCACGGACAGAAGGCAACGGCCTCTGGTGAACAACCCAGAACCTGGTCATATCCTTTCTCACTCACCTTACCTCCCTGGGTTAGCCCAGCACTTAGGCTGACAGCGGTGACTTAGAAGCAAAGGAAAAGAAAGGGCAGCCCGCTGCCCCCTGTCCTTTCAAGTTCCTTACTCACCAGTAAGCTGAGGGCGGGAGGGTTGGTGGAACACGCTTGTGTGTCACCAGGTAAAGGAAAGACAGCTGAGTTGGTCTTGTGCAGGATCTCCGCTGTCCTGGTGAGAATAGGGTGCATATGCCCTACCAGCTGCCACTGCCACGTGCGGATTTTTTAAAACTGGCATTGCACCCTACATTCATCTTTGAATGGTAAAATTCATGCTCATAACTAGGTTTTTAAATTTTTATTTACGTAAAATGATATTAAATGCAAAGCGAAAACACCAGCCATGACACGTGGACAGAAGGACCATGGAGGAAATGAGCTTTCTATTTTAGTGCCTTTAACAATCCTTTGTCTATGCTGTTGAACAAAAGATCCCGTATCTTCATTTTGCACTGGGCCTGCAAATTATGTAGCCAGCCCTGGGAACAGTTGTGCAGTGTCTCAATGACCTAGTCCTGTGAATGCCATGAGCCCCTGCCCTGTCATGGTAGCATCTCCAGCTGAAAGAGAACTTTAGAACCTAGTTGGGGGAGGTCCTCAAATTTCTGAATCATAGGTGCTCTGCTCCGACTGCCATAACAAAATAGCAAGAGCTGGGTGGCTTAGACAACGTAAACTATTTTCTCACAGTTCTGGAGGCTGAAAGTCCAGGATCAAGGTGTCAGGAGGGTTCGATTCTTCAGAGGTCTCTCTCCTTGGCTTGCAGATAGCTGTCTTCTCCACTGTGTCGTCAGACAATTCCCCTTCACTGTGTATGGTCTGTGTCCTAATCTCCTCTTCTTATAAGCACACCAGTCATGCTGAATTGGAGCCCACCCCCAATGAGCTCATTTTACCTTAATCACTTATTTTTTAAAAAATTTTTAATGTTTATTTTTGAGAGAGAGAGAGAGAGAGAGAGAGTGCAAGCAGGGGAGGGCCAGACAGGGAGGGAGACACAGAATCTGAAGCAGGCTCCAGGCTCTGAGCTGTCAGCACAGAGCCCGATGCAGGGCTTGAACCCATGAACCATGAGATCATGCCTGAGCCAAAGTCGGATGCTTAACCAACCAACTGAGCCACCCAGGCGCCCTTTATTTATTTATTTATTTATTTATTTATTTAAAGTAGGCTTCATGCCCAGGGCAGAGCCCAATGCAGAGTTGAACTCACAACCCTGAGATCAAGACCTGAGCTGAGCTCAAGAGTCAGATGCGTGACTCACCGAGCCACCCAGGCGCCCCCCCTTAATCACCTCTTCAAGGATCTAGGGTCTGAATACAGTTACATTCTGAAGTGCTGGGTGTTAGGACCTCAACATGGGAATCTGGCGGCACACTCAACTGAGCCCAAAACAATAGGCAAAACGGGATCTGAAACAGAAATTGAGACACACTTTAAAGTGCTAAAAGTATATTTTTGTGCACCTTTACTAGACTAATATGTATTTGCAAACTTGTAGTCAAACATCCTTTGGAGTGATCAAACAGAGGTCTATGTAATTCCACACATCCACAATTAAAACAAACCCCAAAGCGTTCTAATTTGGGATTTGGCTGCTTGACGCTCAGTGGCAACCAAAACCTGCCCAGGACTTTTCTTTTGTTTTAGCGGAAAAGTAACAGGAAGAGGAACTGAACATTTAGACATCTTGCTGGTGTTTGTATTTAATCATACTCTACATTGTTGTCCAAACCTAATTAAGCTCTTGGCTCCACAGAGGAGAGATGATGTTCATTACATGTCATTGGCCACAATGTGCCTTTTTTAAAAATTATTGTTAATATTTGTGTTATTTTTAGATGTAAGAGACAAGCTTTATTGTAGTTTGGGCTGTTGTGACAAAAAGCACCATAGGTTGCATGGTTTAAACAACAGACATTTATTTCTCATACTCCTGGAGGCTCGGAAGTCTAAGCTCAAGGCACTGGCAGACTCCATGTCTATTCGAGGGTCACTTCCTGGGTCACAGATGACCATCTTCTCCCCATAACCTCCCTTGATGGAGGGGGCAAGGGATCTCTGTGGGGTCTCTTTTATGAAGATGATAGTCTTGTCCATGAGGGCTCCACGTCATGGCCTAAACATCTCCCAAAGACCCCACCTCCCACTACTGTCACCTTGCGTGTTAAGTTTTCAACATACGAATTCTGGAGGGACACAAACATTCAGTCTACAGCAGGCTTCACTGAGCGTTTTCTATGTCCAAGGCACTATTTTTTGTCAAAATCAACCACTTCCTACACATCCTTTGAGGTGAGAGTATTTCTCCACTTTGTCTTCCCTTAGAACTTTTGTCCAGGGAGGATCCTAAAAAGTTCAGAAAAGATTCAGAAGAAACCCACTGGCAGCTAGCTAACTCATTTTTCACAGGAGAACCGAATTCAGTCTAGAGCAGGTTAATCTTGGAAATCCAGGCAAAGAGAAGTTGCTTTAAAGTCTTCTCGGGGCACCTGGGTGGCTCGGTCAGTTAAGTGTCCCACTTCAGCGCAGGTCGTGATCTCACGGTTCGTGAGTTCGGGCCCCACATTAGGCTCTGTGCTGATGGCTCAGAGCCTGGAGCCTGCTTCGGATTCTCTCTCTCTCTCTCTCTCTCTCTCAAAAATAAATAAACATTATGGGGCCCCCGGGGGACTCAGTTGGTTGCACATTCAACTTCAGCTCAGGTCATGATCTCACGGTTTGTGAGTTCGAGCCTCGCATCAGGCTACGTGCTGACAGCTCAGAGTCTGAAGCCTGCTTCGGATTCTGTGTCTCCCTCTCTCTCTCTGCTCCTCCTTCACTTGCATTCTGTCTCTCTTTCTCAAAAATAAATAAACATTTAAATACTTTTAATAAATAAATTAACATTAAAAAACATCTTCTCAAATTATGAGTTTTGTTAGTATGAATAACAATAACTATCATATCAATTTTCTTTTTTGTCAAGGGCCCGCTATGTGCCAGGTTCTGCTGAGCACCTGAGGTGAATGGTCTCATGGTCCTCACAACAGCCCACTGAGAGTCACACTGTTTTCTCTTCCATATTATGGATGAACATTAAGTCTTGGTGAGAAGTCACACACCACTCCCAAAAGCCACATTGCTACCGAGGGGCCAGCTGGGATCTGCGCCCACTCTGGTGCCAGAGCCTGGGGTTGCACACGTGGGCTGCACTAACTGTTCGGGAGGAAGGACTGCTCATGGGGGTGACGGCAAACCCAGGAGGCGGCCCTTTTCTCCTAAGGTAACCCCAGCGCAGCCTGCAGTGACTGCTTGAGTGAAGGATGAGAGCTGGTGCTGTACAGAGCATATTTCAGGGAGCAGATGTGGCGCTAAAGGAGGCCTAATGATGCACAGAATCAACAGAAGGAAAGATATTTAGGGAAATCTCTGGATCCCTGGAGCCGTGATCTCCAAACATTTATTACGGTGAGCCTCTCTTCAGAAAAAAAAAAGTTTTGAGGATATGCCACCAAGGTAAGTATATTTATTTATAAATTATAGACTGTACTATATTAAATTATTAGGTGGATTATAAATGATATGCAAAAGGTAAACATTTAAATTTTTTATGTTTTATTTTATATTTGAGAGAGAGAGAGAGAGAGAGAGTGCCAGCAGGGGCGCGGCAGAGAGATGAAGACAGAATCTGAAACAGACTCCAGGCTCCGAGCTGTCAGCACAGAGCCTGACGTGGGGCCCCAACTCACAAACCATGAGATCATGACCTGAGCCAGGTGGGACGCTTAACCCAGGCGCCCCGGAATAGGTAAATGTTTAAACGGATGACCTGAAATACAAATCAAACTTCTCGTATTTTCTTCCTGTCCCTTACTGGACTATATCTCTCAAACTCATCTTGGAGAAGATTTTTTACAAGAGAGATAGGACACTTCAATTTGTACCGTTCATTCCTAGGCTTAATCTCTAAAGTGGGAAAAATGGAGATGGTTTCTAAAGAAATACGCCATGGCTATGAAAGCAGACAGGAGTCCACCAGTTCCCGCTCTGCTCACCCGTGATGCATCCAACCGAGTCTTGAAACTACAGATGTAGAATTGCTCCTCTCACCCCAGACTCGCCAACTGATCTCACTTCGATCAGTATCGTCACAAAATTCTTACAGCCATTCGTGCTCCGAATATCAAATGTTTGCAGCCTCCTTCCAAGTTGACAATACTGATAAACCAAACTTTAGGGGAAAAAACGGAACTTGACAGGAAGGAGGAAGCAAGATCATGGCACGTGGCAGCAAGATTAGTTCGAGAGAGCTGTTCGGAGAGCGCTGCCAGAAGGCTTAAGGTAGAGGCAGAAAACAAAGGGATGTAGTGCCCAAAACTGTCTGAGTTTCATCATTTGCCCCAGGACCTTCTGGGTGGAGAGGAGAGCATTGAGGGGGGTCAGAGCGAGAGGGAATGAGAAGCGCACACACGTGTGTGAGCAGCTCTTCTCCTGTCTCCTATGGGAGAGGAAAAGAGAATGGATTTGCTCCAGAAGGACGGCCATGAGTTGGTGAGGCAAGCGAGGTAGATGTCTGGACACCTGAAAAGGCCAGGGAAGGGGGCCTCCTGCCGTCTTGTCGGCATCTATGTGCAAGGCTCCCTTAAGGGGCTGCCAAATAATTGGGATGTACAAATCACATTAGCGGCAGCCATGTATAACTGTTCAGGTTGCGCATGGCACAATGCCCCTCAACAAAGGGGATGCCCTTAACACTACAGACATCTTTATATCTTTATTATTTTAAATACTAAAAAAATATTTTATATTTGTTGACCCCAAAAAGGCAATCGATTGCTTATTATGACAATTTTTTGAGAGACGGCGTAAAACTGCCTTCATTGTTGTGAAAATCAGTATGTTATAACAATTTTATGAAAGATGGAAATAAAGTGCCTCCTTCCAGGGACGTCTGGGTGGCTCAGTCAGTGAAGCGTTGGACTTGGGCGTGGGGCACGATCTCATGGTTGGTGAGCTTGAGCCCCGCATCAGGCTCCATGCTAGCAGTGCAGAGCCTGCCTGGGATTCTCCCTCTGCCCCTCCCCCCCCCCACACGTTTTCTCTCTCTTCTCAAAAGAAGTAAACTTAAAAATAAATAAAGTGCCTCCTTCCAGCGGGGTCAGTACACAAGGGTACGCTATGGATTGGTTTTGCAGTCGAGCCCAACACTTACAGAATGTACGTGTTTCTCAGTGTAACGATGTTTGCTCACGTGCATCTGGAGAACATTCCAAAAGCTGGTCCAGATTGCAGATGGAACCCTCACTTTTTCTGGCAAAGCATAACAAAGAGCGTTTCTACAAATAATATGTGGTTACAGAAGAAATCAGCACTGCAATTTGTGGCTGATTTCAAAGGCTCTAATAGCCGCAGGCTATGACTCTAGCAGAGGAAGCCGACTTGGAAGAGAAAGCAAAAAAGAAGTCAGAAAGCTCCCCAACTCTCCTGCTATGGGGTTATTGGCCACTGGGTTCGAGAAAGACTGCGGTGAAGACCTGGAAGAGCATCAGATCGAACCCGTGGACGCTGGAGGTTTAAAATGTCATAAGCAACGCTATCCTTGTTTTTGACACGAGTCCAAAGGATGGAAAGCTTTGCTTTTAAAAATGGCCTCAGGGCACCTGGGTGGCTCAGTCGGGGCACCTGACTTTGGCTCATGTCATGATCTCGAGGTTTGTGAGTTCAAGTCCCGCATGGGGCTCTGTGCTGACAGCCTCCTTTCTGTGTATCCCTCACTCTCTGCCCCTCTCCCACTCATGTATGTGTGTGCTCTCTCTCTCTCTCTCTCTCTCAAAAGTAATAAATACTTAAAAAATAAAATAGACAAAAATGGCCTCATGTCTCTGTAGCACCCAATAATGAAATTTATACAAATAAATGCTGAGAGTGTAAGCGAGCTCTCCTTGGCAATTTTTTCAGCCCGTAGTGTCACCTACCTTCTCTGAAGATGTATCTGGAGCCAAGCATGTCTACAGCAGGAGCTCATTAAGTGTTTTTTTTTTTAATTTTTTAAAAATGTTTTATTTATTTTTGAGAGAGAGAGAGAGAGAGAGAGACAGCGTGAGCAGGAAAGGGTCAGAAAGAGAGGGAGACACAGAATCCGAAGACAGGCTCCAGGCTCTGAGCTAGCCGTCAGCACAGAGCCTGACGCGGGGCTCAAACCCACGAACCGCGAGATCATGACCTGAGCTGAAGCTGGATGCTCAACCGACTGAGCCACCCAGGCGCCCCAAGTTTTGTTAGCTCCAAGTGTCCACGTCCCTTGGTAAGTAGCATTGTAGGAAATTGTCTTAACTTACTGCAAACTTCTGTCTGCATTTTCTCGATCAGAGTCATTTGTTGATGTCTGTTATTTGCTGTGTTGTATTACAAATGTAATACTGCGCGCAAACTGCGTGCTATGGAATACAGAGCAAGCATATTAATTGTTAGATGATCGGAAAAATGTTTTAAGCATTTCGTATCCCTTCATGAGTTTGTGACTTACATGTAAGCATTTTACTGTGTTTTAGGAAGTTGTTTGGGATTTTCTGTTGACATATAATGTATAATGAATTTTCCCATTGAAAATAATGGGGCAAAAGATTATTTTTACTGTTGTTTAGAGCATGTGACTTTCAAGAATGGATTAACTAATGTTAAGTGGGAGATGTCTATGTATTATTCTACTTTGATTATGAAATAAAAACATGTTGGATGAAGGAAAGACCTTTTTGTCCAAACCATTTCTAAAATAAACTGCTTCTAGACAGAGAGCTACTTTTCTGATTCATAGAACCAATTGTATCTTAAAATTAAAAATGAGACACCATTGATCTTAGACACTAGCTAAATTTGATCTTTTGAAGTTGATTTGTTGATTATATCTTCTGAGATTTGTTTGCTGAAAACAGAATATTTTGAGTTTCACATTTATACGTGCTTTCATTACGGCACAATCATTTTTAATGGCTAATATTCATTGATTATTAATAAGTCACAAACTATTACACAGAAATAAGTTCAAAATTCCTACAAAATGGTTCACTAATTATATTATAGCAGTTACTTTCAATGACATGGGAGTTTAGTTGGTATATAAATAAATTACCTACTTGTTACATACGTATCACTTTGACTTTACATACTTATGACTTTAAAATTTTATTACATACTACTTTGCAAGTTTACAAATTCTAAGTTAAAACACAAAGTGTGCGAAACACAGATACCAAATTTAGTAAAAAAATTTATTTGGGCCAGGAATACAGCTGTGCTGCAAATGTGCATAGAAAACACAGTAGATTAAAACACATTTAAAACATATGGTGGGACATTTTGTATTCCTCCTTCTGTGCATTATTCTTTTTATTATGAAACAATCAAAAAGTTGGATAATGAGGAACTTTTTTTCTTAAACCATTTGAGAGTTCCTTGATAGCCCGAGTCCTGTATCACGCTTGCACACTTAGTGTGGATTTCCTACAAATGGGGATATTCTCCCATGTAACCACATCACAAGCTGATTTTGAAATCAATAAATTCACGTGGTTGGATAACTATCATTTCATCCACAGACCCCCTTCACTTTCTGACAATTGTCCCAAAAACCTATCGAGGACACACGCATTCGTCAGTCTCAGTCTCCTTCCGTCTGGAACAATTTTTCATTCATTTCTTGACTTTTGTAAACTTGACATCTTTGAAGATTACAGGCCAGTTATGTTCTGGAGTGTTCCTTAGTTTGGGCTTGTCTGATGTTTCCTCATAATTTGATCCAGGTGAGAAGTGACTCTGTGTTCTTCTCACTGCATCCTAGGTGGCAGGGGATTTGATTTGTCCCATCACTGATAATGTTAAGTTGGATCACCTGGTGAACGTAGACTTTTCCAGTCTTCACTGTGGAGGTACACTTTTCCCTTTCAAAATTCAGAAGTGGTTTCTGGGGTGGTATTTTAACACTATTTAAATATACCATTCCTTATCAAATTTTTGATTTATTGTTTATTTTTAATAATTGATGGACATTCATTTTTCTATTTTTTAATGAATTAGAAATGTTACCATCATTATTTATTCTGATGATTCTGTTGTCCCCAATCTGACCAGTAGGGGATCCTGCAAGCTGACTTCTGTGTCCTTTTGACAAGTACTCATCATTCTTTGAGCACTTCAACACAACAAGATGTTCCAAGTTTATCTCGTATTTTCCCGTACAGCACCTAGAATCAGGTAACTTCTCCTGCTTCTTTTAAGTGGAAAATGGAGTTTAGAAGCCAAGATGTGTACCTTAGGTGTGCTCATTGCCATTGAGATATCATTGTTTCCAAGCAAATTGGTGAACAATGTTAAATATATATATATATATATATATGTATGTGTATGTACACACACATGTGTTTGTGATCATACTTACACACACATAGATACTTACTTTTATGTATCTATATATTGAGTTTATACAATTACTTTTGATCCCAATCCAACATATAGGTCTAATTCTAGCTCTTTCCCCTTCCATATTTGTAACTTTCTCCAAATATAAGAAACCTGGCTCCCATTATCCTTAATATTCTTACATGATTTGACCAGTTTCCCTGTATGTGCCCAAACTTGCATCTCCTCTGTCAGGTGGGCATCACCTCACCTCACACCGGCTCAGATTATCTGTGCTGCACTGCCCCCACTCATCCGGACACCCTATCCTCCTGCTCAGACTCTGATGCCTGGCTAGGCTTCCCCTCTGTGGGAATTCCCACTTTACCCCAATGTAGGCTGTGACTGCCAGCACTGGGCTGCTTCTCCAACCCCACCCCATGTGGGTACCCTCCTCATCTTGTTCCAGTCAGAGACCCCATGCTGGGCTGAGGTGACAGAGGAACACGCTTTTCATTCTACTTGGGCTCTGACATTTCATGTCAAGTTCCACACATTCTTTAAACTTGGTAAGAAATGATGCAGACCAAAAAAAAAAAGTCTTTTTTAACTATGAGCATTTTTTATACCATCCAAAAACTATGTAACTATTTTCAATGTTAATGAAATGTTGGAGTGTATTGAAAACAAATACCAAACATAAATTTGAAACATTATCAGATACCCAGTGGGAAGGTTAAGTGGATGTCTTCGTGCCATGAAAAGCCAATTACATAATTTTGTTCTAGATATTCTTAATGTTTAATAAAGATGTCAATTCTAGATTTCAGCCAAAGGTATACTTTTTTTAAAATCCATGTTTAGACAATACAAACAAAGGGAAAAACTTCCCAAGCTTATGGATTTGGAGAACAAATATTATTAAAATGTCCACACTACCCAAAGCAATCTACAGATTTAATGCAAACCCTATCAAAATACCAAGAGCGGTTTTCCACACACTAGAACAAACAGTCCTAAAATTTGTATAGAACCACAAAAGACCCCGAATAGCCAAAGCATCTTGAAAAAGAAAAACAAAGCTGAAAGTATCACAATCCTAGACTTCAGGTTATATTACAAAGCTGTACTAATCAAAACAGCATGGTATTGGTACAAAAGTAGATACATAGATCAACAGAATAGAATAGAGAACCCAGAAATAAACATATGAATTTATGGTCAATTAATCTTAGAAGAGGTAAGAATATGCAATGTGAAAAAGATAGTCTCTTCAACAAATAGTGTTGGGAAAACTGGACAGCTACATACCATACACAAAAATAAACTCAAAATGGATTAAAGACCTAAATGTGAGACATGAAACGATAAAAATCTTAGAAGAGAGCACAGGCAGTAACGTCCCTAACATCAGCTGTAACATTTTTGTAGATATGCCTCCTTAAACAAGGGAAACAAAAGCAAAAATAAACTACTGGGACTATTCCAAAATAAAAAGCCTTTGTACAGCAAAGGAAACAACCAACGAAACTAAAAGACAACATATTGAATGGAAGAAGATATTTGCAAATGACAAAGCTGATAAAGGTTGGTATCCAACATATATAAAGAACTTATACAACTCAACACACACAAAAAACAAATAATTCAATTAAAAATGGGCAGTGGGCATGAAGAGACATTTCTCCAAAGAAGACATACAGATGATCAACAGACACATGAAAAGATGCTCAACATCACTCATCATCAGGGAAATGCAAATCAAAACCACAATGAGATATCACCTCATACCTGTCAGAATGGCTACAATTGAAAACACAAGAAACAAGTACTGGTGAGGATGTAGAGAAAAAGGAACCCTCATGTACTGTTGATGGGAATGAAAACTGGTGCAGCCACTGTGGAAGAGAATATGGAGGTTCCTCCAAAATTAAAAATAGAACTACCCTACAATCCGGTAATTGCATTACTGGGCATTTAGCCAAAGAATACAAAAGCCCTAATTCGAAGGGACACAGGCATCCCTATGTTTATTGCACCATTATTTACAATAACAAAATCATGTAAGCAGCCCAAGGGTCCATTGACTGATGGATGGATAATGTAAAGAAGTTGTGGTGTAAACACACACACACACACACACACACACACAGTGGACTATTATTCAGGCATCAAAAAAGAATGACATGTTATCATTTGCAACAACAATGAATAGAGCTAGAGAGTATTATGCTAAGCAAAATAAGTCAGCCAGAGAAAGACAAATATAATATGATTTCATTCATATGTACAATTTAAGAAACAAAATAATGAACAAAGTTGGGGGGGGGGATAAAAGAGGGACAAACTAAAAAAATCCCAAACACCCTAGGCTCTTAAGTTTAGAGAAAAGTCTGATGGTTACCAGAAAGGAGGTGGCGGAGGAGGGGGGGGTAGATGGATGAAATAGGTAGAGGGAATCTAGAGAAGAAGATGCAAAGAAATGGAAAAGAATTCCATGCTCATGATGGGATTGGAAGAATAAATATTGTTAAAATGTCAATACTACCCAAAGCAATCTACACATTCAATGCAATCCCAATCAAAACTGCACCAGCATTCTTCTCAAAGCTAGGGCGAACAAACAGTCCTAAAATTTTTATGGAACCACAAAAGACCCCAAATAGCCAATGTAATGCTGAAAAAGAAAACCAAAGCAAGAGGCACCCCAATCCCGGACTTCAGCCTCTACTCCAAAGCTGTAATCATCAAGGCAGTATGGTATTGGCACAAGAACAGACACACAGACCAATGGAATAGAATAAAGAACCCAGAATTGGACCCACAGATGTATGACCAACTCATCCTTGACAAAGCAGGAAAGAGTATCCAATGGAAAAAAGACAGCGTCTTTAACAGGTAGTGCTGGGAGAACTGGACAGCAACATGCAGAAGAATGAAACTAGACCACTTTCTTATACCATACACAAAAATAAACTCAAAATGGATGAAGGACCTGAACGTGAGACAGGAAACCATCAAAACCCTAGAGGAGAAAACAGCCAATAGCCTCTTTGACCTCAGCTGCAGCAATTTCTTACTCAACATGTCTCAGAAGGCAAGGGAAATAAAAGCAAAAATGAACTATCGGGACCTCATCAAGATAAAAAGCTGCACAGCAAAGGAAACAATCAACCAGACTAAAAGGCAACTGACGGAATGGGAAAAGAAATTTGCAAATGACATATTGGATAAAGGGTTAGTATCTGAAATCTATTAAGAACTTACCAAGCCCAATACACGAAAACAAATAATCCAGTGAAGACATGGGCAGAAGACATGAATAAAAACTTTTCCAAAGAAGACATCCAGATGGCCAACAGACATATATGAAACGATGCTCAACATTGCTCATCATCAAGGAAATACAAATCAAAACCACATTGAGACACCACCTCACACTGGTCGGAGTGGCTAAAATTAACAACTCAGGAAACAACAGATGTTGGCGAGAATGTGAAAAAATGGGAACCCTTTTGCACTGCTGGTGGGCATGCAAACGGGTTTGGCTGCTCTGAAAACTGGAGGTTCCTCAAAAAATTAAAAATAAAATTACCCAGTGACCTAGCAATAGCATTGCTAGAATTTATCCAAAGGATACAGGAGTGCTGATTCATAAGGTCACATGTACCCCAATATTTATAGCAGTGCTATTGACAATAGCCAAATTATGGAAAGGGCCCAAATGTCCATCAACTGATGAATGGATAAAGAAGATGTGGTTTATATATACAATGGAATACTTGCCATTTATATATATATACTACTCGCCATTTGCAACAACATGGATGGAACTGGAGGGTATTAGGCTAAATGAAATAAGTCATTCAGAGAAAGACAGATATCATATGTTTTCACTCATATGTGGAATTTGGGAAACTCAACAGAAGACCGTGGGGGAGGGAAGTGGAAAAAATAGTTTCGAACAGAGACGGAGGCAAACCATAAGAGACTCTTAAATACACAGAACAAACTGAGGGTTGATGGGGGTGGGGTGGGGTAAAAGGGAAAATAGGTGACGGACATTGAGGAGGGCACTTGTTGGGATGAGCACTGGGTGTTGAATGTAAGTGATGAATCATGGAAATCTTCTCCTGAAGCCAAGAGCACACTGTACACACTCTATGTTAGCTAACTTGACAATGAATTATATTTTTTTTAAAAAGTACACTTACCTTGGGGCACCTGGGTGACTCAGTCAATTAAGCATCCGACTCTTGGTTTCGGCTCAGGTCATGATCTCACAGTTTGTGAGTTTGAGCCCCGCATCAGGCTCTGCACTGGTGGTGAAGACCCTGCTTGGGATTCTCTCCCCCTCTCTTTCTGTCCCTCTGCTGCTTGCTTTCTCTGTCTCTCTCTCTCAAAATAAATAAATAAACATTTTTAAAAAGTTAAAAAAAAAAAAAGAGTACACTTACCCTGATGAACACTGAGTAATATACGGAATTGCTGAATCGCTATACGGTACACATGGAACTAACATAACACCGTATGCTCACTACACTGGAATTAAAATAAATTTTAAAACAAATTCAAAATCCACTTTTAAATGTATTTGCTCACGATTGATTAGGCATAGCATTTTAAGTAAAATTAATATCATTAGCAGATAGTTATAGGAACCAAAATTCAGTGTGCATAATGATCCCAAAAGCATGGAAGGGATTCAGGAGTCTTTTGAAGAAAAACAAAGAGGCAATATTATGAAATACATATTACTGATGCTAAACAAATTGTAGAGTCTCTTATATTGATGCCAATTTCTCCACGTAGGAAATACTAGAAAAAGGCTAATGAAAACCCCTTATTCTCCAAATCCCATGACAGCCCAACTATACTACAAATTAATTTGAAAACATTCTTTTATATTTCTTTTTAAAAAATTTTTTAATGTTTACTTATTCTTGAGAGAGAGAGAGACAGACAGAGAGTGAGCTGGGGAGGTTCAGAGAGAGAGAGAGGGAGACGCAGAATCGGAAGCAGGCTCCAAGCTCTGGGCCGTCAGCACAGAGCCCGACGCGGGGCCCTAACTCACGAACTGTGAGATCATGACCTGAGCTGACGTCAGACGCCCAACCGACTGAGTCACCCAGGCGCCCCCCCCCCCTTTTTTTTTATACTTCTTACAACGATGTCATTTTTTAAGACAGGTTTAGATGCTCAGCGTCAGGACTTTCTTAGGGATTTAGATGCCATCTATTTGAGAATGAGAACGCACATGTCGTGCTTCGCGGTATAATTTATAAACGAAATAGCTCTGACCTGTATAAGCAATGTGATATCGGGGGGATATCCACACATGAGGAGCTCAAAGCCTCAGGTTACTTTGTGAAATCCAGTGTGTCATCTGTGTCATCTGTTAGTGTCTTTGAATGTACTTGCAGCTATAGCTTATCAGATGCCTTTGCGCAAACTTCTGAAGCTCTTGGGATATAATTAACTTCGCCAATATAGTTTCTCAGAACTCAAATCTATTTTCAAAGATGCAAGGCCGAAAATATCACAACTAAAGCAGTGGAATCTAGCAATATTTTTACGGGACGCAAGATATTGGGACAATTGGGCAATGAAACTACAACAGCAATGTCACCACGAAAGCAAACTGTTGACGTGTGCTTATTGAATAGCCTGGCAACCTTGAGCTTCTAATTATTTGTGATTAAATTTGCCGTTTTCTATGATTTTATGTTTAATAATGACGTTGGCAAAATTTATACAGACCAGCTTTATTTTGGTGGTTGTTATTATTGAGAAACAGTAATTAATGGCTTTTTCGTTATGGAAGGGGCATTCTTCCAATGCCCCTCAAGGTGTCATGGGAGCCCATACCAGCCGTGTGTCCTATCAGCTTTCCTTCCCAGGAGAGGGGGAGCCCCTGCATACCTCTTACTGCCCTTAGGTCAGGAGGGGACTGTGTTTTGACTCCCTAGTTTCACTCTTCCTCAGGTTTAAGAGGCTTTCCTCCGCCCGCTTAGCCTAGGAAAGTACTACTACTTAACCCCTGGGTCATGGTTTTATGTGCTTCCCTTGGGTTCTTTCCAGACTTGTAGACCAGTACAGGGGCCCTGGTCTCTGTTCCCAGATGACCCTGCCTTAAATGTGCCCTACAGGTCAGGGCTCTGGCCTGTGTGGCTTTGGGGTCCCCAGAGAGGGTTGCCCAGTGACATGTGGATTTCACATATGGGATCTACTTATACTAGAATATTCTCTGTTGTGTATGTGAGGTTCGCATATAACCAGCCATCCTTCTGTTGTTGTTATTGCTGTGAGTTTGTTTGTAAAGCTGGCAACCCTCTCTCCAAGGCAGCGCATGGTACATGGGTAGCAGGGAGGCTTTGGAAATTATTTGTCTGAAAGGCGGGCTGAAAAGATACAGGGAAATAATAAAGCAGTTGTCCTATCCTCTTCTTTTTTTTAATTAAAAAAATTTTTTAATGTTTATTCTTGAGACAGAGAGAGAGAGAGAGAGAGAGAGCATGAGCAGGGGAGGGGCAGAGGGGGGTGGGCACAGAGTCCAAAGCAGGCTCCAGGCTCCGAGCTGTCAGCACAGAGCTGGACATGGGGCTCGAACTTACCAACTGTGAGATCATGACCTGAGCCAAAGTTGGATGCTTAACGGACCTGTGCCACCCAGGCACAACCCTACGGCTCTTCTTAATAGTCTTCCTTTAGCTATAACCACATTTAAATTAGTTTGGAAACCACTCCCCCCACCCCTCCACCCCCCGTTTTCCACGGGCCTCACCTTCTCCGTGTGTAAGATCAGGAGGTTGGGACCCTGAATCCCTGAGAAGCCATGAAAGCCGTGGACCTCTCTCCAGAAACATGCATAGCCACAAAAATTAGGTGCAGTTACAGAGTCACAGCCCCTGCTTAAAGGCCTTCTGTGGAGCTGTCAGGGCACCACGGACTAGCTCTCCCTGGACCGTTCCAGCAAGAAGAGGTCATGATCATTCTGTGGCACTCATCCTACTAAAGGAATTAGAAGACAACAAGCAAGGGGCACCTGGCTGCCTCAGTCAGTTGAGCGTCCAGCTCTTGATTTCGGCTCAGGTCATGAGCTCACAGTTTGTGACTTCGAGCCCCACATCGGGCCCTGTGCTGACAGTGGGGAGCCTGCTTGGGATTCTTTCTCTATCCCTCTCTCTGCCCCTCTTCTATGCACGTTTTTTTCTCTCTCTCACAAAATAAATAAATAAAATAAAATATTTTAAAAAAGAAAAGAAAGCAAGCAAAAGTGGAAAGCCACAAAACACCTTGCACGTATCGTCTTGGAACATTTTTGTCAGATGACACCGACAGTTTTTAATAATGTGAACCTGTTAGTTTCCACATTTCTGCTCACCTGATGGGTCCTAAGTGGTTCTGCATTGGCTATTTATAAGAGGAAACTGAGTCATAGGAGAAAACAAAGACTTCTCAGGATTTCAGGAATCCTCAAGTATCCTATCTTCTCGGACTCCTTTTTTCCATCTCTTTGGACCTAAGAAAAGGTGAGATTCTCTGATCTGGGTGGGTGCAGAAGTGTCCAGGCAAAACACCCTGGGAAGACCAACATGAAGGAGATACCCAGTGCAGGAGCGAAGCCTGGAGAACATTCCAACTGGCGACTACGAGTAGGAGAGAGAGAGGTTTTATGACGTTATTATAAAATTAATCACACTCAGCAGTAGTTACCATCTGTTGAGCACTTCCTCGGAAGGCAGGGTGCCGGGAACTATATTCATTTCTTCATTCAATCCCCCCGACAACCTTGCGAGGTAAGTATTGGCATCCCCACTTTCTAGAAGAGGCAATGAGGCTTAGAAAGAAACATTTGCCCAGGGCCATGGAGGCTTTATAATACTCATCTTAATCCATAAAATCTCCCATGTGGCATACAGATGGGACAGGGCGGAAGTAGGGTCCCACGTTTCTATTCTTTAATTCCCATAACGTCCCATGATGCCCGACTACAAGGAAAACCCAAAGGTAGAAGTCAGATCGTGGGGCTCCGGTTGGCCGAGTGTCCTGGGACTGCTGGTTTAGGTGGAAGGGAACACAGGCAGTCAAAACCGCGAAGGGGTGGAGCTTCATATTAGCTGTCCCCCCACCTCCTGCTTCTTCCAGATGCGCGCAGACTGCTCCCAGCCTCTGATCAAGTCTCATCATGGAGGGAGAATAAAGGAGACAGAATGCGTTGTTCCAGAAGGACAGTCACCCGCAGTTAGATGGACAGGGATTTTCTGGGCAAAGGTGCAGGGAGGGTCAAAGTCTTGGAGGGCGGAGCTGTGTTGGTTTGTCACATTTATCCGTCCTCGGAAGGTGGGTTATCAGGACACTTCTGGTCAGCCTGGGGGTGATCAGATTCTGAGCGGTCACGGGTCCTCCTACTTCATAGGCTCTGCAGATTCTCAGCCGTGGGCTTCAAGTCCTCAGATCTGCCTGCCACCCACAGCTTCCCAGAGCCCCGGGGCTGTCACTGCGGTTCCTACAAGGGAGAGCTGCCCCTTCTCGAAGCCTGACTTAGAACTGACATCCTGCTAACCTGGCTCTCATGACGCCCCTCAGGGAAATGGATGAAGGGAGCCACATCAAAGGTGTACCGATCACACAGATCCCCGGAACACCACTTCACAGAGACAGAAATCATTACGCAAGTCAAGAATGCAAAATCAACCAATAATGACTTACATTTTCCATGATGATAAAATGACAGCAACCAACCAAATTCATGACCTTTAGTAGACATTTACTTTGAGAATCAAAATGACAGTTTCTAAAGGCTTTTGTTCATGAGCCCCTTCTATCATTCACTGCCTTTAAAAAAAATACAACTATCTGAAGTTTAGGGAATCATTTCAGAAATGACTTTTAACCTTGCTATTATCTAAATTGATTCAATTTGACCCAGTTTTGCTTTGTGTCAAGGTCAAAAGCACATATGGTCTTATGGACTGAATTTTTCAATTTCTAAAGAACACAGGCATACTCAGAAAATTGCCAATAAGCATAAAAGATAGCCCAAACCTTGAATTAGTTGGAGCAAAGCAATCAGGATAAAGAATTGTCTTTTATTTTTAATAGCAAGGCAGAAGATTAACATCTTGGGAGCACTTACTTTGTGCCAGTCACTAAGAGGCTGAGCATACTATATACCTTGTCTTGCTTAATCCTGACAAAAATTCCATTAGGCAAGCACTGTATTCTGCATACTACGTGTGAGTGAACAGAGGCTAAGAAATCTCCCAGCTAGTAAATGGGATTCTGTTTTTTTCCTAGAGGAGGGAAAAAACCCCCACAATTCTCCAATTCTTTTTGACTAATATTAAAAAAAAAGTTTTTTAAAAACATTGAAGTATAATTTATATCCGTAGAATGTACATATGCATCTTAAGTGATCCATGTGATACATTTTGGCCCTTTGTTTACATTTCTGTAACCACTACCTAAAACTCAATTGAGAACAGCACTTCCATAACTCCAGAAAGCTCCCTCCAGTCTCGGCCGGCCAATGCCAGTACAGCCCAGGTCACTGCAGCTCCACTATTTACTACCGCAGATTACCTTCGCCTGTTCTCTGAGGTCACATAAAATGAAATAATACACTGCATGATCTTTCTGTGTCTTTTTGTGTCTGATATCTTTCACACGACATTAGTGTTTGAGATCCATGCATCCTGCTTTTTCTATCAGTAACTGATTCCTTTTCATTGCTGAGGCGAGTTCATTTAAGGGATATACCACAGTGTATCCATTCTCCTGTTGATGGACATTTGGGTTGTTTCCAGAGTTGGGCTGTTAGGAATAAGGTTGGTATGAACACATTCTTTTTCTAATTTTTTAAAAATTTTTACCCAGGTTTAATTAACATACAATTTTATATCAGTTTCAAGTGTATGACATAGTGACTGGACAACCCTCTACATGACTCAGGGCTCACCATGATAAATGTAGCCACCAACTGTCACCATACAACATTATTAACAGTATTATTGACTATATTCCCTAGGCTGTACTTTTCATCTGTGCGACTTTATTTATTTTATAGGTGAAAGTTCGTACCTCTTAATCCTCTTTATTTCTTCTGTCCCCTCCTCCACCTCCCCTCTGGCAACCACCAGTTTGTTCTCTGTATTTAAGAGCCTCTAGGGGCACCTGGGTGGCTCAGTCAGTGGAGCGTCCAACCCCAGCTTGGGTCATCATCTCATGGTTCGTGAGTTGGAGCCCCTCATCGGGCTCTGTGCTGACAGCTCAGAGCCTGGAGCCTGCTTCGGATCTGTGTCTCCCTCTCTCTCTGGCCCTCCCCTGCTTGCGCTCTGTCTCTCTCTCAAAAATAAAGAAATGTTAAAAAACATTTTTAAGTTTGTTTGTGTTTGTTTGTTTTTAGACTCCACATAAGTCTGTCTGACTTATTATGCACACTCTTGTATAGGACTTTTATAGGACTCTATGGGGGGAGGGGATGAGGACACATACGTTCACTTATTTTAGATAAATGTCTAGGAATAGAATTGCCAGGACATAGGGTAGATGCTTGTTTAACTTTTTCAAGAACTACCAACACATCTCCAAAATGTTGTGCTCTTGGTTAAATATTAAGGCTCATTCCACAAATATTGACCAAATACTAATAAAATGGAAAAAAATGTCTGCTGCTGGAACAGCTAGTTGGAGAAGACACAATGGACAAATAAGTTAAATATAAAATGTCAAATGGTGACAAGTGCTGTAGAGAAAAGTAAAGTTCAAAGGAGGGAGAAAGAAGTATCTGGCTTGGGCAAAATTCACATTAGCTGTTGTCATTAAAAAAAAAAAAAAACAACCAAAAACTGGATTCTGTTTCTTTTGTGACCCAGAAGTTGGCTCATTGGATTTTTGCAGCCAGAAGGTGGTTTGGTGACCTTGACAAGAAGAATTTCAGTGAATCATAAGACCTCTTAGTTAGCTGTGAGTCATTCTTGTCCGTGGACCAAAGAAACAGCTTTAAACCGTCGTAGGTGACTTTTGGGCTCTGGAGTCGGGCAGTCTGGGCTCAAATACTGGCTTGGACACTTGCTGAGTGCCCTTGGGCAAGTTATTACTTACTCTAAGTCTCAAGTTTCCCATCTGCAAATAAAGACAATATAAGAGGTTATCATTGAATAACAATATACAATATTATTATACAATATAATATTGTATAATATTGACCTCCTTCTAAGGTCAAAGGAGATAATGCTTATAAATTGCTTGGATGTAAAGACTGAAACATGAGGAACACTCAGTGTTGGTTGTCACCACTTTTAAAGAGGAGACTTTTTTCTTTCTTATGTGACCTAGTTCAGCATTTGATCTTCATGTCCTATTTTTCTCTAAGATGTCTGCATATCCCCTGAAATTTATATTCTCGTGGTCATGTCTGGCTTTGAATCGTTGCTTTGAGATCACTTGTGTTCTACCTCCTGTGGCTTGTCTCTTCCTCTTCTCTGTGCTGACTCAGTGTGGAATTCAGCCAGCTTTCCTTGATTTCCCCACCAAATCCTCATGTCACAAAAAGCGATAAAGAATAGCAGACATATTGGGGGAAAGGGAAGCTGAAAGAAGGGGTCAATCTATCTGCTAGCACCCAAAAGTCCTCAAAATGTCCCCAAACACCATGATATTGGATATGCCACACAGAAGTTGAGCCTTTCTTTCTTTCTTTTTTTTTTAAGTGTTTGTTCGTTTTTGAAAGAGAGCAGAAGCAGGGGAGGGGCAGAGAGAGAGAAAGAGGGAGACACAGAATCTGAAGCAGGCTCCAGGCTCTGCACTGTCAGCCCATAGCCCGACCGACACGGGGCTGGAACCCATGAACCTTGAGATGATGACCTGAGCCAAAGTCAAATGCTTAACCCCCTGAGTCACCCAGGCGCCCCCAGAGGCTAGTCCTTCTGACAGCAAACCACACTGCTCAGTCAGCCTCAGGTTTTTTCCCTCCCTATTTCTCTCCTCTCCGTTGTCAGCATTTTCCCCACACTCCCAAATTCCTGTTATTTCTCCCGAGAGCAGTTCAATTGGTTCCCTTGTTTTATTGCCTTCTGAAATCCCTGCTCTCGGGGTCCAGTCTCTGCCGCGAAGCTTCTTCTCAACAAAACCGCCTTCCTCTTCAGGAGAAAATTTTCCGGCAGTTGTACTTGATAAGCATTTGACAAATGATATGTCTTTCGTCCTAGTCGTCCTCATGTGCGAGATGAGCTGTCTAATTTCGGATAGAGGTGGGCATTTCCCACCAGAGAGCCTGTGCTTTCTCAGCCGAGGTGAAACCTCAGAGGCTTGACTTGGTTTTATCGACCGGTGGAACAGAGATTTGGGGGGGAGGGGCGCTGCTGATGCCTTTCTCTCCCTCTTCTCCTTGCCTTGCTGGGACCAACTTCAGGACCCAGTGCAGGGCAGTGGGGAGGTAAGAGCCTTGCTGGCTGGGGGGAATTTTCTCTGCTCTGCAGAAAGCCAGCTTCATCCCTGAACTGTGGTTTTGGGCTCTCAGCTTGTTTTTTGCACGTTTGTTTCACTAAAGAAGTCTTCAAGGTTTTCTTCATACCTTTTAGCAAACTATATTCTGTTTCTTAGGTATTTTGCATTTGGAATTATGCCTTGAATTGCAGCTTAATTGTTCTTCTTTTACTTTACTTCTCTATAATTGCCAAGCTTTCTAATTTTATTTTCTTTTTAAAATACCTTTTAAAAATCCTCTTTTCTTAGCACACACGCACACACACACACCACACGCAACTTGGGCGTAAATAGAACAAAACATGTACAGGATTTGTAGGAGGAAAACTACAAAGCTTTGATGAAAGAAATCAAAGCAGAATTAAATAAATGGAGAGAAACTCCATGTTCATGGATAGGAAGACTCAATAGCGTCAAGATGTCAGTTCTTCCCAAATTAATCAATAAATTCAATACAATCCCAATCAAAATCCCCGGGAGTTAGTTTGTGGAAATTGACAAGCTGACTCTAAAGGTTAACATTTAGGGGAGCCTGGATGGCTCAGTCGGTTAAGCGTCTGACTCTTGATTTCTGCTCAGGTCATGATCTCACAGTTCATCAGTTCGAGCCTCATGTCAGGCTCTGCACTGACAGCATGGATCCTACTTTGAATTCTGCCTTTCTCTCTGTCCCTCCCCTGCTCATGCTCTCTCTCTCAAAATAAATAAATAAACCTAAAAAATAATCAAGCATTATTTTAAAAAATATAGTTTAACATTTATATGGAAAGGCACAGACCCAGAATAGCTAACACAATATTGAATAAAGTTGGATGACTGACATATTGGACTTCAAGATCTGATGTAAGCTTCCAATCAAGACAGTGTGGTACTGGCAAAAGAATAGACAAATAGACTCGTGTATCAGAATAAAAAGCCTAGAAATGGACCCACACATAATCAACTGATCTTTGACAAAGGAACAGAGACAACCCAATGGAGAAAGGACATTCTTTTCAATGAATAATGTTGGAACAGCTGGACATGTCTATGCAAATAAATGAATCTAGACACAGATTTTACACTCTTCACAAAAATTAACTCAAAACGGATCTTAGACCTACGTGTAAAATGCAAACTTGGCAGAAAAAGATGGCAGAAAAAAATCCAGTTGACCTTGGGGTTGGCAATTGTTTTTAGATCAAAAAGCACAGTGAAAGAAAACACTGACAAGTTGTACTTCATTAAAATTAAAAACTTCTGCTCTGTGAAAGACACTGTTAAACAGATGAAAGAAAAGCCACGGAGTAGGAGAAAATATTTGCAAAACACGTATCTAAAAAGGAAGGGTACAACACACAGAGATTCAACCCTAAGAAAACAAACAACCCAACTTAAAAATAAGCAGAAGATCTGAACTTCAAAAGATCTGAGCTTAAAGTGATGGCAAATATACAGATGTAAAGATGCCTCACCTCATGAGTCATTAGGGAATTGCAAATGAAAACTACGCTGAGATGTTGCTGCACACCTACACCACCCAATTCTGGCAGAGACGCACAGCGACATAATTTCTCATTCAGTGCTAGTGGGAATTCAAAATGGTGCAGCCACTTTGGAGGACGGGCTGGCAGTTTCTCACAAAACTAAACATACTCCTACCATATTATCCAGCAATTGTGTTCCTTGGTATTTATCCAGTTAAGTCGAAAACTTATGTCCTAACAAAAACCATAGCAGGTCCTACACAGGGAGTGGACCCTAACATAATCTACGGCTTTCAGTTCACAGTAATGTATCAATGTTGGCTCATGGATTGTAACAAAGGTATCACACTAATCCAAGACGTTAATGATAGGGGAACTGTGTTGGAGGAGGGCATGTTATGGGGGAATATACGGGAATCTTCCACTTTCTGATCCGCTTTTCTGTCAACCTAAAATTGTCCTATATATTAGTTTCCTAGGGCAATTGTAACCAAGGACCACAAACTGGGTGGCTTAAAACAACAGAAATTTATTGTGTCACAATTCTGGAGGCTAGAAGTCCAAAATGAACGTACTGGGAGGGCTGGCTATGCTCCGTCTAAGACTCTGGGCAGAATCCTTCCTTGCCTTTTTTTTTTTTTTAAGTTTATTTATTTATTTTGAGGGGGGGGGGCAGAGAGAGAGAATCCCAAGGAAGGTCTGCACTCTCAGCGCGGAGCCCGATGCGGGGGGTCAAACTGGCAAACCCTGAGATCATGAACTGAACGGAAACCAAGAGTCAGACCCTTAACCAATTGAGCCACCCAGGCGTCCCCTTCCTTGCCTCTTCTTAGCTTCTGGGAAGTCCTTCTAGGAAGCTAGCAGTTCTTGGTGTCCTTGGCTTACAGCTGTCTCAGTACAATCTCTGCCTCCATCACCACATTCCTGTTTGCTATCGTCTTCGCTTTGTGCATGTGATGTTTGGGCCCAAAGTTCCCCTTTTTATAAGAACACCAGTCACACTGGATCGGGTCCACCCTAATGCCCTCATCTTCGTTTGATTTTCTACCTACACTCTATTTCCAAATAAGGTCACATTCATAGGTATGGGGGGCTCCCACATATCTTTTTTGGGGATATAAATATTTTAATATAAAATTAAAATTAAAAAATAGGGGTGTTAATTTTTAAAAATCCTCTTTCTTTCTCTGGATAGAAGGAAGACAGGAAGAAGTAACTTTCCTGGCTTTGGCTTAATTCTCTGGCATAGATATTTAACTAGCAATACCTATAGGTTCCAAGACTTGGTGGTATTAATAATATGATTTTATATCATTCTCAGTATTCTATTGAAGTAGAGGGGATATTGTTAAATCGAAAGAAAAATGAAATAATCTAAAAAATGAAAAATGCCCTCAAATATAGACCATAATGAGTATCAATGTCTAGAAAGCAGCAAATAAAACTCATAGAGTTTTAAAGATAATTCCTTGTTTATGGCATCTGGGCAAAGAAGTCAGAATTGGGAGAAGAGCCCAGTTTGTGACTGCGTACCCTACTACACGGCACCCTGGCTTGTTAGCTGCCTCGGTTAGACCAGGGCACTAACAAGAGCACGCCTCAGATTTCCTCACAAGTGGGAAGTGTCCCTCTGTTCCAAGTCGTGAGCTGTGTTCGGGGTTCCAGCCATCTTCTCTGTCTCGTCAGATGAAGCAGCGTCTCTAAGACAACACAGATCTGTCTCAGCCAGAGACAAGTGGTCGCCTGCTGCTCAGAATCCACTAGTCCACTCTCCCCTCTCTCCCCAACTAACCTAACCGCAGTTTTCTTTGTAACCATGTGCCTAGTGAAAAACAGTCGTCTCTCCTAACTCCCTTGTAGCTGGAGTTTCCAGGAGACCTAACTGTGCTTGGTGGCCTGGTTGGAACTCCCCAGAAAGAGCTGCCCTTCATAAATCAGAGAAAGGCTCTCCGGAATTCCTTCCTGGATGCGGATGCAGTATCTGGAGGCTCGGCGGCCATCTCTTGACCGTGACTATGCGGGGCTCACTCTCAGGAGAGTGGGACGGAGAGAAGAAATCTGTGACACTGATGAAATCCGGGGGCCACTGCTGCTCCCTCCTCTCTTTTTCTCCTCCACGCTTTTTCTTACAGTTTTATTTGTTGAAGAAACTAGGTCATTTGGCCTTTAGGATTTGCCACATTTTGGATTTTGCTAATTTCACCTCTGTGCTATCAGTATGTTCTTCTCTCCCTGTTTCTTATAAAGTGATAGTTCTAAAGGCCTGCTCTGATTCAACTTTGATTCCTGGGCAGGATGGGAAGAATAACTTCACAGACAGCGGTGTAATACTTCCGTCACAAGACACAGAATATCTACTTATCTGGCTTTATTCGATGTTAAGGAACACCAATGATCATTACAGGTTCCAAATATATGATATTCTAATTTTATCATTCCCTCATTTATAAACAGCGATGAAGGGAAAGTTTTCCTCATCAACTATTTGCTTGCTTTGAGGAACAAGTTGTACAAAAAAGATCATGTAAACTCTTGACTCTTTTTCCTTTTCAAACTAAGGGGTTCGTGTCCTACTATCCTTAAAGGCAACCAACTAAGGGATTTTTAACATGTTCGTTTGTTTGGTTGTTTTTGTCATGAATAACTCCTGGACTTAGATACATGTGATGTGTTTACATGCATAGATATTAATATTTTTAGTAATGTTCAAACTATCCTAGACTTTGGCCCCTGGGAATCTCTTCCAGTGGCTTCTGAGCAAACCCCATTACGTATAAAGTTTGTTATACATATTTTATGCCCTTCAGTAGGTTGTGGAAGTTCCCTCCTTACTATAGTTTGCTAAGAGATTTTATCATGATTAGAAGTGAAATTGTAGCAAATGTTCTCCCTACATCTATTGAGATAATCATATGGTTTTTAATCCTAATGTTAAACTAGCCTTTTTAGAAATTCAAGAACAAACAATGTTATATTGAACAAATAATGTTTAATTAGTTGAGGGGTGTATAATATAATGATTGAACAAGTCTGTGTGTTACTCAGTGCTTATCACAGTAAGTGTGCTCTTAATCCCCTTTATCTATTTCCCACACACCCCCACCTCCCCTCTGGCAACCGCCAGTTTGTTTTCTGCATTTTAGGAGTCTGGTTTTTTGCTTGCCTCTTTTTTTCTTTGTTTATTTTGCTTCTTAATGTACACACATGAGCAAAATCATAGGGTATTTGTCTTTCTCTGTCTGACTTAATTCATTTAGCATTTCACCCTCTAGATCCATCCATGTCACTGCAAATGGCAAAATCTCATTCTTTTTCATGGCTAAGTAATATTCCATACTGTATATACACCACATCGTCTTTATCCATTCATCTACCAGTGGACACTGGGTCGCTTGTATATCTTGGGTATTGTAAATAATGCGGCACTAAACAAAAGTGTGCATATATCTTTTCCAATTAGTGTTTTCATTTTCTTTGTAAACACCTAGTAGTGGAATTACTGCATTATATGGTAATTCTATTTTTAATTTTTTGAGGAACCTCCATACTGTTTTCCCAAGTGGCTGCACCAATTTGCATTTCCACCAACAGGGCATGAGGACTCCTTTCTAACCCTAACCCTTGCCAACACTTGTTATTTCTTGTGTGTGTGTGTGTGTGTGTGTGTGTGTGTTTTATTTTTTATTTTAGCCATTCTGACAAGTGTAAAGTGACATCTCATGGTGGTCGTAATTTGCCTCTCCATCCCAGGGCTAGACCTTCTTAGTCACAATGTATTAATCTGTTTACATATTGCTGGATTTCATTTGTTCTGCTGAAGCTTTTCGTCTTTACACTCATGAGTGAGAGTGACCTACAATTCTACTTTCTCATATCAGGTTTTTAGTACTATAGTCATGCCAACCTCATAAAGTGAATTGGGGATTTTTCCCCCTTTTTATATTATTTGGCAGTTAATAGTACTTATTTCTTCCTGAATGTTTGGTAAAACTGGTGGTAAAGCCAATGGGGACGCAATATTTCTTTGAGAGTATGTTTTGAAACTACTGATTCAATTTCCTTAATCATTTTTAGACTATTCCTCTTTTCTTGATTACTGCATTTTAGAAGATTTTGTCCAGTCCACTCATTTTCAAAGTGTGTTCATTTTTAAAATGTCCAATCCAGGGGGGCCTGGGTGGCTCAGTCATTTAAGCGTCTGACTTCAGCTCAGGTTATGATCTCACAGTTCGTGGGTTCAAGCCCCGTGTCGGGCTCTGTGCTGACAACTAGCTCAGAGCCTGGACCCTGATTCGGATTCTGTATCTCCCTCTCTCTCTATGACCCTCCCCTGCTCGCACTGCCTCTCTCTCTCTCTCAAAAATAGATAAAAAACATTAAAAAATGTCCAATCCACTTATTTTTAAATGAATTTAAAATTTATTTTTAAATGTTTTGGTGTATATCACATCTTACACATTTTGTCTCAGCAGGCGTGTATCCTTGATTGCTTTTCCAGTAGAATTCACTGGGGACTTTGTTCTCTCTTTTTCTTATTAAATTTAAACATGTTTTCTATTCATTTAACCTTTTTGAAGAACTAACTTCTGGTTTTGTTGATCCTTCTTTTTCTTTATTTCCTTTATCATTACCATCTACTTCATCATTCCATCCTTCTACTTTCTCTTCATTAATTCTGCTGTGTTCTTGAAGACAAATTGGGTGCTTACCTCATTATTATAGAGGCTTGCTTTTTTTCCTAATGTAAACACCTAACCTAATAGAGTACTGTTTTGGCTCTCCTGTAGGTTTGGTAGCTAATATTTTTATTATTTTTTATGTACAACTATTTTCCCCTTTCCATTATAAATCTTTTTTGACCAATAAACAGTTTAAAAGTCTATTTTTAATGTCTAGATGTATGATTTTCTCCAGATTTTTGTAGTTGCTATTGTTTATGTGCTCTAGTATAATTGCATTGTGGTCCTTATATGTATGTGATACCAATCCTTCTAAATTTGATGCAGGAAGCAGATGGTCAATTTTCATGTGCATTCCATATGTGATTGAAAGGAAAAGTTTTCTTTAATTTCAAGGTGTAATGTTACGTATTGTCTATATACTTATTCATATTTGGCTTGCTTGATTTATCAATTATGGTTTGTCCACTACAATTATCTACACAGAGATATATTAAAATCAAAATCTCCCACTATTAAGATGGATTTTTATATTTCTTTTTCAATAGGAAATAGTCACTTTTTCAGTAGTCAATTTTTGATTTATGTATTTTGAAATTAAATATCAATTTCCTACTCATTCATTCTTATGCATTGAACCTTTCCTCATTATCTTTATCTCTAATGAATCCCCAGTGAAACTTACTTTCTTTAAATTCTTTATGTCAGCTTTTGGGGGATTAGTATTCAACTGGTACATATTTTCCTATTCATTTTAATAGGAAAATTCATTTTAATCACTTGGGTGATACCTTATACATATACCTCTTATAATCAGCCTATGCATAGCATTATTTTAACTCAGTATTACACCCTTTGATTCCAACTATAGAGTTTAGTCATTTTACATTTATTGTAGTTACTGATGTGCTAGATTTCTATTCATTACTATAATATTATATGGTTACCTTTATCTACTTTTTCTATTTTCCTCCTTTTTCTGCCTACTTTTGGAATGATTGCAAGTCTTCTACCCACTCATTTCATTTTTTTCGGTCTACTTTGTTTGGAAATTATATTTTCATTCTTTTCACAGGACTCTACTGCATGGCTATATCACAGTATATTCAACCAGTCACCAACTGATGAACATATGGGTTGTTTTCAGTCCTTTGCTTTTATACACATCACTGTAATCAATGGCCTTTTACCATTTCTAGAGTAAAAGTAGTTTTTAAAGAGTAGTTTCTAGCCTTCTGAAAGCTCCTCTAGATCTACAAGTACACGTATATCGCTTATAAAGACTAAAAGTAAAAAGCATCTTTAACCTCCTCTTGAAAAATACAAGGACTTTCAAGAACTTTAGAAATGACCAATACCCTTCCAACGTGCATTTTATGTTGTCTAGAATTTTAATTCTACACTGCACTTGACCTGTAAGTCTAATGTTATTAATGTTTCTTGTATTATAAATGTACATTAGATTTACCGACATATTCGTCAATTTCTTATCTTGCCATTTTTTCTTGTATAACAGGTTTTCCACCTACTATCACTTTGGAATTCACTGCATTCCTTGGATCTAAAAATTGGTGTCTCTCCACTATTCTGGATACATTTTCATCTATAATTTTAAAAAAATATATGATCTGTCCTCCTCATGCTGAAAGTCTGCTAAGACATTTGTCACACCCTATCATTGTAGGTTCTCTGTTTGCTGTCTCCATTTTCATGTTTTGTTTCCCTTTGTGGCACTGAGTTGCCTTTTGGAACATGTTTCTGACCTATCATCACATTCACTGAACTTCTTTTTAGCCATCTCTAATCTGCTGGCTAATCTGTCCATTGAGTTTTCAATGTACTTCTTGCTTTTTAATTTTAATTGTTCTTTTAAAAAACGTAACTTCATAGTCGTTCTGTGGGATCTGTTGGTCCTAACTCATATTTTCAAGTTCCCTTTCAGGATTTTTTTTTTCTTTTTCTGTCTGTGGATTGTGCTGGCTCTCACAGTAGTGCCTTATTTCCTTATGGGTTTTGTAACTTGTGCTATGAGCAGCTGATTTCCTTGGGCCATTATCTCTGAAAAGTCTTTGAGTCCTGGGCTGAAGCTGAGTTCTTTCAAAAAGCATTCACATTTGGTTTTCACAGTAGCCTGGATGTGCTGCCAACCTGGGACCACTTTATTGGTTTTATTTTTAAAAAATGTATATTTATTTATTTTGAGAGAGAGAGAGAGACAGTACGTGTGAGTGGTGGAGGGGCAGAGAGAGAGGGAGAGAGAGAATCCGAAGCAGGCTCCAGGCTCCAAGCTGTCAGTGCAGAGCCCAATACGAGGCTCGAACCCACAAACCGTGAGATCATGATCTGAGCCGAAATTGAGAATCAGATGCTTAACTGAGCCACCACCTGGGCCCCTACCTGGGACTACTTTAAATAAAATTATCTACAAGTGGTTTTTAGAGGCTACAGAGATAAACTGAATTTAGTCTGAAAACTTGGACAATATTTTATTTACAGCGATGTATTCTCAGGGGAATATTTGTTTTTTTCCCCAGCAGTTAAGTCTGGACAGGTGATTTCCTTGCTTTAACCGTCTTCAGTTGGGGTTTATTTCTGGTTCACCCTAACACAAGAAATTATAGCCCTTTGGGTTCCCGGTCGTATGCATCTACTCTGCATCAGATTCCTCACTTGGGATGGTCTCTAGGATTTCAATCTGGCCTTTCACATTTGTGTACTCATCAAAGCAGAATCTCGAGTTTTCTATTTTTCAAGAGAAACCTTCTAAGTGAAAACTAGCTCTCCACTTGCTTACCTCCTAAGGTTTGTGCTTTTGCTTTGCTCTGAGTCTCTGTGGATTCCTTACTTTGGTTCTATCCAACGATGCACTTAAAAGGAATGATTGAACATAGTCACTTCAATCCAAAGGGTTGGACAGGGTGTCCAAACTGCCTTACTGCCAGAAACTGAAGTTTGGCTTTTGGTTTTGACAGAAACTCTTGGGTGGCCCAGGGACTAAACATAAACCATTCTACAAAGGCCCACAGGAAACTATTCACGCTCCGTCTCTCCTCCATGACAGGTCCCTTAGATGAAAATCAAAACAATAAATTACCAACTTGTAATAAATCACTAACAGTGACATTTCTGACACGTTGTCTGTCACAAGTGAAGGGTACACTTTTTGTTTTTAATTTTTATTTATTTTAGAGAGAGAAAGAGAGACAGCACAAGTGGGGAGGGGAAGAGAGAGAGGGAGACATAGAATCCAAAGCAGGCGCCAGGCTCTGAGCTGTCAGCACAGAGCCCAACGCAGGGCTCAAACTCACAAACTGTGAGATCATGACCTGAGCCAAAGTCAGACGCTTAACTGACTGAGCCCCCCAGGTGCCCCAATGAAGGGTATACTTTTCTAAGTGAGGAAAGAGTGGGTGGCTCTTGTGTGAAGGCTGAGATAACCTGAGAAAAATCATCCACGTCAGCGATGAACTTTTCAGGACCATTTCAAAATTTTCCAAAGGGAATAATATCTAGGTTTATAACAAGTCCTCAAAGCAACAGCTTAGCTGCCCAGAATAGCCCAGAGCTTTGTGAAGCCTGCAGTTTCTCTCTCTCCTGGGACTCAGTACTGCAGCCATTCACAACTTAAAGAGCATGATTTATTCATCCCCCAATATTATGAGAACGAAAATGGATTGAGTTCATTTGAAATGCAGATGTGTCTGCACTTTAATTACAATTGCACCTGTGATTTTTACTGTGAAGCACAAGCCCTCAAGTGGAAATGAGAAAGACCTGGCCTATGAATGCAATGAAATATTTTGGCCCAAGACTGAAGTGAGTTTTAAAATACACACAAAGAAGAGGGGGAAACACACCAGGAACAGACTTGGCCAACATAATTTTTGTCCTCCCCTTTGATAAATACCTTGCTTTAGACCCCATGAAGGGACATTCTTGGTGACCACAGGCAGAGAAGGTAAAGGGGATATATTCACTACCCTGTGGACAGTATCTTGTTCAAGAGACCGGAGGAAGCTGGTGAATATTTCTGAAGGCTTCTCAGAGGCACAGAACTAGCTATGATTCATGGAAAATGGCATTTGCTTTAGTGAAAATGCCACACCTCCTTTTTGGGAGACGTGAGCTACTTAAATAAGATACCAAAGATGCAATTGAATCCTGTGTCACCCTCAGTACTCACATCCACATGCAGATTACATCCCACATTGTACACTCTTTGGAGATCATTTCTGAGACACATGCACACCCTCCCACAAAAAAAACCCAAACCCAAGCCCCAAACACCAATTGTTAGAAATATCTTTAGGAGGCCATGTTAGCACCACTTTCCCCTGGGACCTCCCATAGAATGGTGGTTTCAATTTTAGTTTTACCCACGAGCTGTGCCACCTTGCATGAATTACCTAATTTTTCTCCTCATCAGTTCCCTCCTCTACACAGTGGGCATAATGATATCTACATCACGTGATGTCATAAGGTGGAATGCATGCGAAAAGAAAGCCTATACAAATGTCGGTTGGAATTATCATTGGGTGTAAAGCATATATATATGGGAGAATAGCAGAAATCCCATGCACAGAGTGAATGGGCCCATGGTATACCCCTCCTCCACTTTTACTCTTGATCTTGTTGACAAGTTCTTCAAGTTACAGTGTCCATGCTCCATGCTGACCAAGAGTGAGAGGGCAACAGCATAAATGTCTTTGTTCAGTTGGGGTATTGAATTCTGGGATGAACTGTCGCCTTTATGGCAGGGGACAGGTCCCAATACCAGAAGCTCATTCAGTTTCAGTTGGCCTTCTCCTTTAGGGGAGCCTCTAATTCAAATGTTCCCGTGTTGTGGGAGAGGTGGACATGGTGGACATTTGTTAGCAGGGATGACAAGGAGGAGAGTCATTGTCATTGCAGGAAACTTTAGGATTAACTTTGCCCAAGAAAAACCTGAGTTGGCCTGTGTAAGCACTGAGCACCCCTCCCATGAGAGTCAGGGAGTCCTGACCCTTATGCCTCCATGTCTAATACATGTGACCCCGGCACCTTATCACGGTACTTAAACAGGGGGTGGAGGGCTGCCTTTCCCAAAGCCAGCCAGGTGATCAGCCAGCCTTCGACCTGTGAGATCGGGGCATCAGACAGCTTGATCCACCTTGAATGATGGGCACTAACTGAACCAGTGCTTCCTCTTTCAGGGCTTCTGAATGGGAGACAGATGAGAAAAGCCCGCTTCTAGGCAGGAGCAGGAGCCGGAGAAGTGACAGAGAGGAGGTGATTGACGACTTGAAGCATAAGAGGAAGGAACAATGGAACAATGGAAGCCTGTGTTGTCCCCAGGGCTGCTGAGGAAGCCACTGCTGACCTGGAATGACACATCAGTCCTGAACATTTGAAATGACCCTTCAAGTCCCATGTTGTTTTCAGGAGAATTGTTTCATCAGAGCAACTGCTGCCTGATATTCATTTTCTCTTGAGTCTCAAAATAT
The DNA here is from genome assembly GCA_028646485.1 of Cryptoprocta ferox. NCBI lineage: Eukaryota > Metazoa > Chordata > Mammalia > Carnivora > Eupleridae > Cryptoprocta > Cryptoprocta ferox. The sequence goes on from CM053561.1 coordinate 1,588,934, forward strand.
GTGCATTCTTTTTATTTAATGTTTATTTTTGAGAGAGAGAGAGCATGCACGAGAATGGGGGAGGTGCAGAAGGGGACAGAGATCTGAAGCAGGCTCTGGGCTGAGAGCAGAGAGCTCGATGCAGTGCTCAGAACCCACAAACTTCGAGATCATGCCCTGAGTTGAAGTCGGATGCTTAACCGACTGAGCCACTGGGTGCCCCGATGTGTACATTCTTTAAGACCTCTGGTCAAGGTAGTCCAGTTTTCCTAACAACTCTGTTACTGTGCTGTGAAACACTGATATTTTGCGTATATAGGATACATAAGAGTGAAATGTGAATTACTGAGGCTTACAGTGTAACAGCTGGTCAACCTCTGAAGATATTGTTACCTGGCATCTTCTTAGGGAAAACTTGCCTGAAAACTTCAAGCTGGAATGTCACTAGAACAAGTGTTTAGAAAAAAACTATAGGATCCTTATATTTTTGGCACATGCATTAAGAATTGTGTACAAATTGTTCCTAATGTCTGTGTATTGATCCTCAGAATGACCAATAAAAGCTCAATTATGGGGGTGTCTGAGTGGCTCAGTTGGTTGATCAGCTGACTCTTGATTTTGGCTCAGGTCATGGTCCCAGGGTCTTGAGATCGAGCCCCAAGTCAGGCTCCATGATGAACATGGAGCCTGCTTGGGATTCTCTCTCTCTCTCTCTCTCTCTCTCTCTCTCTCTCTCTCTCTCACTCCCCCTCTGTCTCTTTCCCTTGCTACCACTTTCTCTCTCTCTCTCTAAAATAAAAAAATTAAAGGGGCACCTGGGTGGCTCAGTTGGTTGAGTATCCGACCTCAGCTCAGGTCATGATCTCGCAGTTTGTGGGTTTGAACCCCGCATCGGGCTCTGTGTTGACAGCTCAGAGCCTGGAGCCTGCTTCGGATTCTGTGTCTCTCTTTCTCTCTGCTCCCTCCCCCCCCGACTCTCTGTCTCTCTCTTTGTCTCTCTCTCTCTCAAAAATAAAAATAAACATTAAACTTTTTTTAAAAATTAAAAATCAATTATGAAAGGAAAAAAGATCTGAACAGACACCCAGACACCTCACTGAAGAAGGCATACACATGGCAAAAAAGCATATGAAAAGCTTCTCAACATCATTTGTTGTCAGAGTACTGCAAATTAAAACAACAATGAGATCCCACTACACGCCTGTTAGAATAGTTCAAAGTCTGGGAAACCAGCAGTCCCACATCCTATCGAGAATGAGGAATTCTCGTTCCTTGTTGATGGAGATGCAAAATTGGGTATAGCTACTTTGGGAGACAGTGTGGTAGTTTCTTACAAAGCTAAACATACTTTTACCGTATAATCCAACAATCTCACTGCCAGTTTACCCAAGTAAGTTGACAACTTATGACATAAAAACCTGTACATGAATGTTTATTTATTTTTAAAATTTTTTGACTGGTTTTTATTTATTATTGGGAGACAGAGAGAGACAGAGCATGAGCATGGGAGGGGTAGAGAGAGGGGGAGACACAGAATATGAAGGGGGCTCTAGGCTCTGAGTTGTCAGCACAGAGGCCAGTGTGGGGGCTCAACTCAAAAATGGTGAGATCATGACCTGAGCCGAAGTTGGATGCTGAGCCACCCAGGTGCCCCCATGAATGTTTATAGCTTCTTTATTCATAATCACTAAAAACTGGAAGCAACCAACATGTCCTTTATGATAAATAAACCAACTATGTTACACCCAGACGATGGATAAAAAGCGATGAGCTAGCAAGCCATGAAAAGGCATGGAGGACACTTGAATGCATATTGCAAAGTGAAAGAAGTCAGTCTCAAAAGGCTACAGCCACGCATGCCTCGAACCAAGCCCATATGCGATGGCAAACCTCGTTGATAAACATGCGTGTTCTCACTGCCCCACCAATTGGTCGTTCCCTCTCTCCCTCTGAGACACAATATTGAAATCAGGCCAATTAATTCCCCTACGGGGGCCTCTAATTGTTCAAGTGAAAGGCAGAGCCACACGTCTCTGGCTGTAAATCGAAAGCTAGAAGTGATTAAGCTCAGTGAAGAAGACCTGCCGAAAGCGGAGATAGGCCGAAAGTTAGGCTGACTTGTGCCAGTTAGTCAAGTTGTAAACGCAAAGGAAAAGTTCTTGAAGGCAATTCAAACTGCTTCTCTGGTGAACACATGAATGACAAGAAAGCAAAGCAGACTCATTGCTGATATGGAGAAAGCAGTGGTCTGGGTAGAAGACCTAACCATCCATGACGTTCCCATTGATAAGTTACATGAGATATTTAACCCTTGATTACAAAATAGGCTTTGTGTTAGATGCCCAGCTGCAGGCTGATGCAAATGTCCTGAGCACGTTTAAGTTAGGCTGGGCTGAGCTGTGACGTTCCATACGTTAGGTGGATAAATCCATTTTCGACTTACAGTATTTTCAACTTACGATGGGTGTATTGGGATGGGTTCATCACAAGTAGAGGAAGATCTGCATATGTTTTCAACTGTATGACGTAATGGAAAAGGCAAAACGATGGAGACAGTAAAAAAGATCAGTGGTTGCCAGGGAATAGGGTTGCCAGGGAATTTGCTCTTGGGATTTGAGGGGATATTTAGGGCAGGGAAACTATTCTGTATGATACTATAATGGTGGATACATGACAACATCTGTCAAAAGTCATAGGAGTTTATACCACAGTGAACCTTATTGTATGCACATTAAAAAAATCATTTAGTATGTTCAGGATCCTAGGAAAGAATGCAGACTGTGGCTGTATTACAAATGTATGAAACAAGGGCACGTAAGGGGGTTGGGGCAAAGGTGCCGATCTTTGGAACTTTGGAAACGGATGGAATCTGTAAGCTAAAGGCAGAGAGCACAGCATATATACAGTGTACTCTAGTGGGAAATGCTGTTTCCCACAGAGGTACAAGTTCACACATCTGATACCACTGTACATGTGTACTAGAATTGAACTTTTTTTATTATTCGAGAGAGAGAGAGTGCGAGTGGGGGAGAGGGGCAGATGGAGAGAGAATCTCAAGCAGGCTACATGCTCGGTGTCAGAGCCTGACACAGGGCTCGATTCGATGACCCCAGGATCATGACCTGAGCCAGAATCAAGAGTTGGACGCTCAACTGACGGAGCCTCCCAGATGCCCCTAGAATTGAACATTTAAGTGAGTGGAGGGAGTTGATGGGAGCCAGGTTTCTCGCTGTTAGAGTAGAAAGTTACAGACAAGCAAGGGGCAGAGGCTAGAGATAATTATATGATCTACATGATAAGATATACATGTGATATATATATAACCATATCTTTATAGAGGTCTCTATATATTCCTATATGTGTGTATGTGAGATACATATAGACAGATATAGGTATCAGTTAGTATACACACATACATCACATATATTTATTGCCTTGTCTGCTGAGAGGGCATAGAAGCAATGACACCCCAGTATCAATGAGTGCACCTAGTACCCAGTACCTGGGTTCCAATCGAAGCAACAGAATGGTTAATTCTAGGACTGGGACAGGAAACAAACAAGATGAGTCTGAAAATTCCTGTAGTGCCAGAAAATAAGGAAGTGCTCTAAACAACAATGAACAACAAGAACACATTAATATTAGTAAATGATGAATAAGTTGATAAATAGGAAGAAGGGACAAATCTCCTATGCAGGATAATCCCTGTGAGAGGGATAGTGCGATTTCCCATTCCTTACATGGCAGCTTCACATTGTGAAAGCCTTCCAAAGAATAAAGTATGGAAGGAGGGAAAAAGAGCAACTCTACAGTGGGAAAATCTGACAAGATGCCACCTAAGCCTGTTGACGAAGGTCAACATCAGTGGTGTAAGTCACGTTGCCGGCATTGATTCTTGATACAATGTGATGAGAAGGGTGCTTTATCTCTGTGATCTTCCTCTTAAGAACCGATAACTCCATTCTAATCATGAGAAAAACATCTCACAAATTCCTGCTTTGTACCTGACCAGTCTTCTAACCTTTCCGGGTAATCAAAAAGAAAGTCTGAGAAAGTGTCACAGCCAGGGGCACCTGGGTGGCTCAGTCGGTTAAGCGTCCGACTTTGGCCCAGGTCACGATCTCACATTTGGGGGTTTGAGTCCCGAGTCGGGCTCTGTGCTGACAGCTCAGAGCCTGGAGCCTGCTTCCGATTCTGTGTCTCCCTCTTTCTCTCTGCCTCTCCCCTACTCATGCTCTGCCTCTCTCTCTTTCTCTCTCCCTCTATCAAAAATCAATAAACTTTGAAAAACAGTGTCCTTTAACAATTAATATACATATAATGTAGTATAATATACTAAACAGTGGTTTGATATAATTGAATTGTTTATGGAAGCCTTTATACGCTAGCTACAGAGCTTGGGTGCCATCATGTAGATGATAGGAAATCATTTAAAAGAAGGTTTGAATCTAAGCAGTGACAAGAATGTGTTCGTGTGTTAGGTAGAGCTCTGTGTCAGCCCCACTGAAATGAACTGGGAAGGAACTGGGCTGAAGGCAGGACATCTGGCTAAGAGACCACTGTCAGGGGGCACCTGGGGGGTCAGTCGGTTAAGTGTCCAACTCTTTTTTTTTAATTTTTGTTATGTCTTTATTTTATTTTGAGAGAGAGAGAGAGAGAGAGAGAGAAAGAGAGAGGGTGAGCGGGGGAGGGGCAGAGAAAGAGGGAGACACAGAATCTGAAGCAGGCTCCAGGCTCTGAGCTGTCAGCCTGATGTGGGGCTCGAACCCACAGACTGTGAGATCATGACCTGAGCCGAAGTCAGCCGCTTAACTGACTAAGCCACCCAGGCGCCCCAAGCATCCAACTCTTGATTTCGGCTCAGATCATGATCTCACAGTTTGTGAGTTCAAGCCCCACATTGGGTTGTCAGCACAGAGCCTGCTTGGGATCATCCTCTGTCCCATTCTCTCTCTGCCCCTCCTCCACTCTCTCTCTCTCTTAAAAATAATGAAACTTTTTTTTTTAAAAAAAGAGACCACTATCAGTATCCAGGTAAGAGATGATCAGGGCTGAATTTTAGCAGTTGAGCATAAGAGGTTTGGAACGTTTAGCAGGATTTGGTCATGGATAGACATGAGGAGTGAGGAAGAAGGAAAAGGCCACCAGTGAGCATCAGGTTTCTGACCTTGGCTAGCAGGCAGAATTGACATTAGAAATATGGAAGGAGCAGTGTCTTGTGGAAGGAAGCAGGTTCAGACAGGCTCATCTGAGGTGGTTTGAGACACCCAGGTGCAGATACCCAGAAGGCAGCTGTATAGGCTGCCCTAAAGCTCGAGGGAGAGGTCAGAGCTAGATTCAAATTTAGATGAGGAGTTGAGAGCAAAAGAATGAGTATAATTTGCCCAAGAGGATGATGAGAGTGGGCCAGACTGCCTCCCTTTAAACTCTGAGGGCAAGTGAAGAAAAAGGAAGCCAAGGAAACCAATAGTCAAAGCAGTAGGAGGCGGGAAGGAGAGGGTTTCCAGAAGAATGGAAGGGTCAGCAGAGTCAAAGGCTGCAGAAAGACAAAATAACTTACAGAATAAATACTCCTCTGCACAGGCTCTGAATCTGGACAATGTGTAGCCACTGAGGGACCGGAGCCCTGAATGGAAGGTGAGGATCTGGAGGGTACCAGAGGGTACATCTTTGGAGAAGGCTTTCACGTGAGAGAAAGGACCCAGTGACCATGTGACTAAAGAGGTAGTGAGGAAAACATTTATGGATGGAGAGTGCATTGGACGTAGGCAAAGGGGAATGCAAAACTCAGGGAAAAGAAGGATCTTGGGCAGGAGGAAGGACCCCTGTGGTCTGACTTGCAGGAGAGGAGGGGGGTAGGTGGATGGACACACCTTCTCCATCAGGAGGTGGGGGCAAAGAGTAAATTTAGACCCGTTGGCTTCAACTTGCTGGATGAAGTCAGGACAAGTTGGAGGCAGACTCTGGGTAGATCAGGTAAGAGCTCCTCAGGGAGCTTAAGGAGAGGGGAATAGTAGAAGCTGTCACTGAGGGCGATCGAGGGGCCTCACTGGGGATGTGCTGTGCAAAGGAACAGGTCTGTGGGCTCCCTGGGCATTGTCTAGCAGAGCCCAACCACTTAGCAGAGGGACACATGTGACGCCCAATGGGAGTCATGGTCCAGGAGTGAGGTTTACTTGGGCAGGGGCAGCCTAAAACTTACTTCCTGGTCGGAAGGAACAAGAATTTAGAGGGAGGTTGGAAGGGAAAGGTAACAGTGGCCACTGCAGGGGCCCTGAGATGGACTTGAGGTGTCCGTCCCCCATGATAAGGATTACACGAGGATGAACCTCCCTCAGAATGTGGTTTTCTTTCCTGAAAGAAGAGAAAGAGCCCCAGACAGAGTCAGGAGGTTGGGGGGGGGGGGTCCCTTCCACCAATCTGTGTAGCTTTGGGAAAATCACTTCACCTCTCTTAGTTGCCTCATGCTTAACCGTCTGAGCCACACAGGCACCGCCCCACCATCTTTCCTACTGGACAACGACCAGACTTCCCCAACAGCCCTTGGTCTTTCCAACATGTCCCATCCTCTGCGCCTCCATCCATCCAGTCCTGGCCCGGCTTTAATAACCAAGCTCTGTCTACACCGGCAACATCAGAGGGTCCGTGTGGGTGGCTGTGGGGCGAGTGGCCAGGGCAGCGGTGCTCTCCACAACTGCTCCGTCTCTGCAGAGGCTGGCTTGCTTGGGTCACCAGTTAGATGACCTTCTACAGTGCAGTCAACTATTTTTGATCAGTGAACATATCAACTCCTATTGATTTCATCTGCTGTTTTTCTTCCCCTTAAGCATTTCTTTTTACTTAAGAATCATGGATAAATATCCATTCCATGAAAATTATCAGATTAACCATTTTTAAGTGTACAGTTCAGAGGGTATAAAGTAGATACACATTGTTGTGCATCCCTCACCACCATCCGCCTTGAGAGCTCTTGTCATCTTGCAAAATTGAAATTCTGTCCATGTTAAATAATAACTCCCCGTTCTCTGTTTCTATTGGCCAGTGGCAATGACCATCCTACTTTCTGTATCTATGAATTTGACTATTCTAAGGACTGCCCATAAGGGGGGTTATACAGTAATTGTTCTTTGTGACCAGCTTATATCACTTAGCATGATGTCCTCAAGGTTCATCCACGTTGCAGCCTGTGTCAGAATCCCCTTCTTCTTTTTATGTTTTTATTTATTTTTGAGAGAGAGAGAGACAGAGTGTGAGTGGGGGAGGGGCGGAGAGAGAGAGAGAGAGACACACACAGAATCCGAAGCAGGCTCCAGGCTCTGAGCTGTCAGCACAGAGACCAACGCAGGGCTCTAACCCACGAACCTTGAGATCACGACCTGAACCAAAGTCGGACGCTAAACTGACTGAGCCCACCAGGCGCCCCCAGAATCCCTTTCTTGTTTAAGGCTGAATAATATTCCATTGTACGGATGTACCACATTTGTTTATCCATTCATCTGTTGATGGACATTTGGGTTATTTTTGCCTTTTGGCTGTGAATAATACTGCCATGAACTTTAATCATTTTTATTTTTAAATTTTTATTTTAATATTTTAGAGGGAGAGAGAGAGAGCACAGGCTGGCAAGAGGAGCAGAGGGAGAGAGAAAGGATCTTAGCAGGTTCCACACTCAACACAGAGCCCAACGTGAGTCTCAATCCCATGACCCTGGAATCATGACCTAAGCTGAAATCAAGAGTCAGACACTCAACCAGTGGAGTCACCAAGGAGCCCCTAAACATGTTTAAGTTGACAAATGTGGGATACAAGGTAGGGGAATGTAGGGGCACAAGATGTGGATGTTAGTGGGACAGGAGCTATTTGAATCCCCGTGTCAAGAGAGGGTATCTCAGGCCAGATTGCACAAGTAATTTGGCAGAGAACTTGGCCCCTGACTCCCATGGCTGACAGAGACTTTGGATTCCGGGTGAGTGAGCTGAAGGGCAGCTCTGGCTGGAACTTGTCCTGCACACGTAGGAACATGTTTCTCTCTGCACTTGAAGAGGCCGTACAGAAATAGGAGTCTCCTAATCCTTGTGCTTTGAGGCATATGCCCTTCCTTCCTGCAGAAGTTTTGTGTCCACAATGGTGGCTTCGTGTCCAGTGGGTCCTTAGGAAATCTGTCAGGTGATTCATTGAATGACTGATGTGTTGACTGAGTTACTGGGGAAAATGACACACCCTGGCATGGGGGGCATGGTATGAATGTACAAATGTGCAAGATGGATTCCATACTGGAGGAACACTTAGCAGATACCCAAGAGAAGAAAAAGAAGTATCTGATGGACAATTCAGCATTCAGGGGATTCCTCTCCCAGTGACTGATATTTTCTATTTGCTACCGGCATTCACTGGAATGCCTTTTTGAGAATGAGATGTCATATGTATTTTTGATTCTTAGAATCTGACGGGGTCATAAGATGCCTTCTATGAGAAAGACATGGAGGCCTCAGTGGCAAGGAGTGAGGGTCTCCCCTGCAGGAAGCGTACAAAGAAGGAACTAACATTCATGGAGTGATTGCAAGGTGAGAGCCAATGGCTTGGTTCACAGTGACAGATTTTTGCACTGGGTGCAATGTAGGGGTAGGGTGGGGTGGGTAAACTACCTTAGAAAGAAAACTGAGACCACAGGTGTATGTACCCAATCTGGTTTTTGAGAGAGCGTGGAGCTGGCCTTTGTTCTAGAGGCCAGTCGTGGCCCTGCCTCAGGGTAGGTGTGGCAAGGGCGGGCAGGTGGGGATGGTTGTGGAAGGTGTAGAGCTCAGTGTGTCCCTTGGCTTGGGCCTTAGGTGAGTGACAAACAGATGGCAGAACATGTGCTCTCTCCCTCCTCTTGGCAGGCGGGTGTGTCGCCTGTGGGCTGGACCAGTATGGTCCTGCAAATGGGCAGGCAGAGGCTGCGGTGCCTCAGGGCCTGGTGGCAGCACCAGAGTCCAAGGTTAGTTGATGAACGTGATGAATTTGCATATCAACAAGGCCGGGAGCACCACCAACTAGTTGGAAAGTATACATTTGGAATAAAACATTTATAAAGCCCAAATCCTCCCAGTCGTCAAGCAGTGGGATGGTATCAGGAGAGATGGAGGAACGGCCTTTCTTCCTAATTAGTCTTGGTTATCTTATGTTCCATAAGCCCCTCCCATGAGCACCAACATTATTCCAGATAGATTCAGACTTTTCTTGACATCTGGGAATCAACCACATCGGACAGATGTGTCCCATGTCTTATATCAATGGTTCAGAAATGCTAATAATGCCAGCCAACGTCGACTCTCCAGTCACTTCTCTGTGGGCCTTCACTACAGCCCAGGGCCACATACCCTAAAAGCTGATGCCTGAACAATCTTCTAAAAAAGAATATCTGATTGTGTCTCTCCGCTCTTACAGCCTTTCATCAGCTTTCCATGGCTCAGAAAATAAAGGCAAGTTCCTTGACTCGATTGGTGAAGCCTTGCAGGGTCTGGCCCCACCCCCTCCTCCAGCCTCACTGCCCAGCTGGGTCCCCTCACCCTGTCTTTCACGCTTTTGTATTTGCCAAGCTCTTGTCTGCCACAGGGACATTGCACATGCTGTATTTGCTGTCCGGAACGATCTTCCTCTTTTTATCTAGTTAATTCTTACTCACTGTGACCCAAAGGTCACTTGCTCAAGGAAGATTTTTCTGATCTCTCCGACCATAAATTATCCCCATTATGGACTCTCAGAACCATGAGCACCAGCATTTAGAAATGGTTGCAATTTTGTCTTTATTTATGTGTATTTTTTATTGGTGTTTGTCTCTCTTCCAAACTGTTAGCTCTATAAGGGTGGAAGCAATATTGCTTTTGCCCATCATTGTATATCAATGCCTGTTGTTCACTCAACAAATATTTGTTGAGCGCCTGCAAATATTTCAGATACTGTTCCGGTGCTCGAGATGCTGGAATGAACAAAATTGAGGTCCCTCCCCCATGGAAGGTGATTTTTAGCACATATTAGTCTACTAATATTAGTTTAATAAAATTAGTCAATATTTACCATGTGCTAGGGCACTTGCTAAGTGCTTTTCATGAATTACCTCATTTAATCCCCTCAAAATCTAATTTTTACCTTTTTATATCTCTTCCTTCAGATGTTAAAAACAGAAACCTGAGTTTCTCAAGCCCCTCATTTCACAGCATATTATTGCTAGCAACCTGCTGGACCCTTCCTTGGTTCACGGATTGATTTTCCTTTATCCCCTATTTCTGTTCCTATAATGCACCCTTCTACTCCTGAAACAGCTCTGGTGTATCTTTTTGTTTGAATGTCTTTTTCAAAAATGAAGTTTGCCATTTTGATGGGTTTTTTTGATGTTTGATGAATTTTTATTTTACACAAAATTGTTTATTTTATATTTCTTTTCCCCAATGACACTGTTCTTAAGATCTATCCGTATTATATGCATCTAATTCACCACTCCTAATTGTTGTGTGGTATACTATAAAATGCATGTAATACACTGCACCTCTCTGTTCCTAGAGATGAACAACCACGTTTCCACCAACGTAATAAATGTGTGATTTGCACAGTGAACCCACTCATTCATTTCTCCTTATGTATGTAGAGACAAAATTATACACCTAATGAGTGGCAGAACAAGAAGAGTCATGCAGCTACAATTTCTCACTGTGTAATACTGCCTAGAATTGGTGTGAATAGCAAATATTAATGATAGAAAACAAATTGAGGGTTGATGGAAGGAGGTGGGTGGGGGATGGGCTAAATGGGTGATGGGCATTAAGAAGGGCACTTTTGATGAGCACTGGGTGTTGTACGTAATCGATGAATCACTGGGTTCTATTTCTAAAACCAATATTGCATTGTATGTCAACTAGAATTTAAATAAAAAAATTGAAAAGAAAAAAATCATGTAAATATTACATACTAATTGTGGAAATATAATGATAAAACTTACTAAAATATAAAATGGTACCAATTGGACATGTTTAATAGATAGGAATCAGAGTGTTTTCACTGTGCTTAAAACCAAAGAACAAATGGGAGGAAATATTATCCCAGTAGATTTGGCACTAGATCTTTACTATGCAAGTAAGGAATCCAGAATGTTTCTCAGTTTCAATGGAAACCTCTTCCGGGGGTCTCCTGTTAATGGACACAAAGACCACATAAAGTGCATCACATCTGTCATAGCCCAAATGAGACAGGTTGGCTGCATTCGTTCTCGTGCATGCAGAGAATTGAACATGATGACATCTGAGATTCTTTACCACTTTAGGATGTCGTTGTTTTACTTGAGAGTCTACATGCTGACTGCCTCACTCAATATTGTGAATAGAGATTGAAGACACAGCTGCTGCTCTCACAGAACTCAAGGTCTACTTAGGAGACAGACAATAAACACCTAGTTAAATATGGCAGGATCTTCACATTATCATAAAACCACACAGATCTTTATCTTAACACAGAAATGAGAGTATTAACTCAGGCCAGGAAAACAGTTGGGCTTCCTACAGAGGGTGATGCGCGGAAAGCTTTTTTTTTTGTTTTGTTTTGTTTACTTTTGAGAGATAGAGAGAGACAGAGCATGAGCAGGGGAGGGGTAGAGAGAGAGGGAGACACAGAATCCGAAGCAGGCTCCAGGCTCTGAGCTGTCAGCACAGAGCCCGATGCAGGGCTTGAACCCACAAACTGTGAGATCATGACCTGAACCGAAGTGGGACACCTAACCGACTGAGTCACGACGGTGCCCCGAAATTGGACTCTCGTCTACAATGATAGAAGGGTCAAAAGGTACAAGCAGTTTGGAGAACCGTCTGGCAGTCTCTAATAAAGTTAAGCGTACAAAGTGAAATAAGTCAGGCAGAGAAGGACAGATCCCATATGTTTTCACTCATATGTGGAACAGGAGAAACTTAACAGAGGAGCATGGGGGAGCGGAAGGGCGAAAATAGTTAAGGAGAGGGAGGGAGGCAAACCACAAGAGACTCTTAAATACTGAGAACAAACTGAGGGTTGATGGGGGAGGGGGAGAGGGGAAGGGGGGTGACAGGCATGGAGGAGGGCACTTGTTGCGATGAGCACTGGGTGTTCTATAGAAACCAACTTGACAATAAACTATTTAAAAAAAGCAAATGAAAAAATAAAGTTAAGCATACAGCTTCCCCATGACCCAGCAATTTCACTTCTAGGCATTTGCCCAAGAGAAATAAATGATTTTCGACAAAAAGACTAGCATAAAAATATTCTTAAGAGCCTTATTCATGATAATTTCAAACTGAAAACACCTCAAAGGCCCGTCAACAAAAAAGAAGATTTTTAAATTGTGACACATTCACACAATGGAATGCACACAATAGTATTTTCTATACGATTCCATTTATGAAGTTCCAGAACAGGCAAAACTGATCTGTAGAAACAGAGGTCAGGAAATGGTTGCCTCTGGGTTGGGGTTGGGGGATGGTTGATTGGCTGGAAAGAGACACGAGAGAACTTTCTAGAGCACTGGAAAGGTTCTGTATCTTGCCCTGCATATGTAATTGTCAAAGCTCATTGAACTGATCCCTTAGGATTTTTAAATTTTATTGTATGTTAATTATACCAACAGGAAGGGAAGGAGGGAGGGAGGAAGGAGGGAGGGCAGGCATCCAGGCAGGCAGGCACAAGGTGTGCAGAGAATCTTGAGCGATTGCTTATGCCTAGGACGTTGGTGCCTTGCTGGAAAGAGGTAGGAAGGGAGCCCTGCCCCCGATCACAAGGACCAAGGTGAATATGACCTTTCTCTCACTAGGGAAAGAGGAAGCCTGAATGATTCTGTGCGGAGGAATGACTCGTACCTTAGAAAGGTCACCTTGATGATAGGTGAGACAGGGAGTCAGGCATCTGCTATGACCAGGCGGATGTCACAGGACACAATTTAGAGATTCCAGCCGGTGACAGTGGTACAGGCACTGTTATTTTTAACCTCTCCAACAGGAGGGAACAGCATTTCTCTGGTTGCTAGGAGAATCGTGTTCTTAGCGGTTACATTGGCTCCTAATTTTAAGTCTTGGGGGAAAGAAAAGTCTTGGGGGAAACTAGAAAACTTTACAAGCCGGCTCTGGTATGCCACGCCAGGACTATACACCTGCCACAATGTGGCTATTTTTCTCCTAATGGATTCATGGGTGACTGTTGCCGGGGCAACTGTGATGCTAGACGATGCTGGGTCATTGATGGAGAAATCCTGCTGGTTGGGTGGTGGAGGTCAGTCCTGGAAGCCTTGTTCAGGACCAAAGGCAAGTGTTAGAACAGATGGGATACACTGATAGCTACCAGGGTAAGGGGTGGAAAGGCTGTAGGCAGAGGGTAAGCTGACAGGTGCACAGGTTTACTACCCGCCAGCAGGGGCATACCTCCTATGGGGCAAAGTCTCAAATCCTCTTGGCACTGGGCTAAAGCTTAGTGTGGTTTCTTGGGTATGCTACATTCAAAGTGTATGTCTGTCCAGACTCAACTATAGAGAACAAACTGATGGTTGCGAGAAGGGAGGTGGGCGGGGGATGGGTGAAATCGGTGATGGGGATTAAGGAGGGCGCTGGTCGTGATGAGCACCAGGTGATGCATGGAAGTGGTGCATCACTCTATTGCACACCTGAAACTACCAGTCCACTGTATGTTAACTAACTGGCGTTTAAATACATTCTTAAAAAAAGTTAAGGGCATCTTTGTCAAATTAAAGAGCTCATGGGGCAGGACAGTAAGAATCCCGAATTGCCTTCTGGCTCTGGCGCCGCGCAGCTGTGGGAGTACCAAGAGAAGCTTTGGCGTTTTGGCTTTCCCATAATCCCCATCAGTACCCAGCTTCGTTTAGTAGCATGGACAGTTGACGCGAATCTCTTGTGAAGTGTTAGTAAGACATAGGTTAGCGACCTCCTCTCATCCCCGTAAAAAATACACAGGAATGGGGCACCTGGGTGGCTCAGTCGGTTAAGCATTTGACTCTTGACTTCGGCTCAGGTCACGATCTCACAGTTCGTGGGTTCGAGCCCCACGTCGGGCTCTGCACTGGCAGCGCGGAGCCTGCTTGGGATTCCCCACCTCCCTCTCTCTCCGTCCCTCCTCTTCTCACATGCTCTCTCTCTGTCTCTGTCTCTCTCTCTGTCTCTCTCTCGAAATAAATAAATAAATAAACATTGAAAAAAGAACCATCCCTGGTTCTCTGGACCTGGTGCTGGGGACCATCTCTGGCAGAGCCCAGGGCTGTGACTCAGCATCCCTGACTCATTTCAATCCCAAATACAGCGTTCTCTGCACCTCACCACAGGGAAACAATTTTGGCAGCTTGTTAGTGTTGTCCGGAAGCAATTCTGTGATGAGAGGAAGAGTCCTCCCTTTTGTTTCGGTTTTCAACCTGTTTGTGTGAGCGGGGGTGAGGGCCACCGTCTTTCTACCCAGCTCCAAGGCTGGCCTCTGTCTCCCACTGCAGGTCAGAAGAGAGCCTCCCAAAATTCCCCAGACCAGCATTTCTCACCATATTTTTCCCTGCTATGTCACACATGATGGATGGAGTCCCCACATGCGGCAAGATTCAACGGATGCACTTAGATTTTGATGAAACAGCCAAAACCTTGTTTGAGGAAAGGAAGCCCTGCAATGATGCATAGTTATTAGCACCATCTGGGGTACCTTGGGGGCGGGGAGGGGCAGTCTTGTCGGCATGGGGCAGGGGCTGCATGCTGCCACGCCATTCCTTCCCTCCCGTTCATGACATGTTTCGAAGGCAAGTAAGGTAACGTGAACTTTTCTTGCAGTAATCTCAAATCAACTCTGATTCATTTTGTAACATTAAATCATCCACAGATCCTTCTGAGGACTGATAATTATTGAACGTTCAGCAGCTCCTACCCCCCACTGAAACCCATCTGTCATCCTGGAATTCTCCCGAGCCACCTTAGTTTGCTACTCCGTATTCGGTTCCATGTCACAGAAACTTTTCATGGTTCAAAGATATGGAGGAGAGGCACCCAACTTAGCTAGATTTGTGTGGCTTTGATTTGCAGGGAGAAAGAGAGAGTTTTTGTACCCCACCCCTTCCTGTAGAACGTTGACTTTTAGTGCCCACCTCAATATCTGCAACAGAAGAATTGAGATGGGTGGACATTAATTTCCTACACATTTTCCCCAATATGTCCTTAGAGAGTACGGGGTAAGGGGGAAGATAGGCCCCTCCAGCACGTACACCCCTCACCACCTGCAGAATCCTCCGAAATGTTCTTGACACTCCAGAAGGACATGTCAGGTTCTCCCAGGACCTGTGGCCACTCGGCAACCATTTCCTAAGGAGATTGGAGAGTAGGGAGAAATCCCCACGGGAGGAGAATCAGAACCCTCTAGCAGGAGGGTGTCCACCACCCCATAATTTTGAGAGTCACTGGTCTAGAGGTGAGCAGGGGGGGCAGCCTAGGAGTGACTTTTTCCCCCACTGTGTTCTTCTCTGGAAAACTGTGAAACCCAGGATTACGTGGAGAAGGTCAGCCAGGATAGGGCCTAGCACGGGACTGTTCTCCAGAGAAGTTCAAGAGTGCTAGGCTTCTCGAGGGAGATGGACCCAATCCTGCACTCTAGCTGAGGTGGCACGTGACCTTGCAGAGTGATTTCAATGGTAGGATCGGTCCAGAATGTGAGAAGCACCGTCCCCATCCCCACCCCCATCTCTCCATGGGAAGACTGTCTCAACAACCTCTTGAGGTGTCCGCGACAGTCCCTGGAAGAGGCCAGACCCAGCATAAACTTGAGTTCCATGGGCATTGAGGATAGTTCCCCTCTTGGCCTGAGTGGGAAACAAGCCTCTATTTGCTCTTTTGTGTCTTGGTTTGTTTTCTTCCTCTTTCAGGGTTAAAGTATCCTCCAACCAGGAGAGAAAGGAGAGGCATTTGAAAGATGGCAAAAATGAGACTGGGGGGCTCTCCAGACTTGGGGTTCTTCTAGACTGGTGATGAAACAGACACATCTGGGTCAGATGCTAAATTAAGTGAAGAGGAGCCTTAGGATGGTAGCTGGGCAGAGGAATACATCACATCAAATAACAAGGCAAGCAGTTATCCAAGTGCGATGGGCTTACAGCCATGGATATTAATGAGGCTTTTACTTTAAACGGATATGTTTAATCAAGCAACGCTGATCCGTATTGGGAGCTGGAAGAATCATGGTGGTTGTGTTGGAATCATGCCAGAAAGCATTTGGCCGTGTTGTCCCCGTGTAAACAGGAGTGGCCGGCAGAGCGAAGAAAGCCCCAGACAGGGTGACGGATGCTGCCGGGTGGCGGGGAAATGCACGTTTCCTCGCTGCTTCTCACCGAGGCTGAGAGCCCAGGTCCTAGCGATTGAGTTACTGGGGCGTTTGCCTCCTGAGACCAGGAGAGCAGGAGGCTGGGCTGGGAAAGCCTCGAGGAAGGAGAGGAGGAGTTGGGTGACAAGGGACACAGGCCACCGAGGAGGGAGATGCCACCGTATCATCCAACACACATTTGTCTCGCTCCTTTTATAAAAACGATGCTAGCGGTGGGGTGGGGGCGTCGCCGAGAGGGAAGGAAGACGGGACTGAAAAGCTGTGTAAGTCATGGTGCTTGGCACCCCCTTCCTCCCCCAAACCCACCTACTGGGGGACGTGGCCTGTAAAGGACAATCCTTGTGACAGACCGCGGAGTTTTGGATTTGTTGCATTAGTGAGGCAGACAGTAGGTGCTTATAGGTGGCGCTGCTTCAGTGGGAAAAACGTGTCCAAGTGAACAACTTTCTGGAATTTCTGAGAAAAGAGAAGCCAGAACAGCCTTTTAGAAATCTTGCGTTTGGCAGGATGACGCGCCCCAGTAAAATACAATGCTCAAATCAAGTGATAAAGTACGCTGTGCTGTTTATGCATTCCATAGGTCATCGATGTGTCAAAGACAATATATTTCCCCAGGCTCTCTTTTTAAAAGTTTATTCTGAGAGAGACAGAGAGAGCACAAGACGGGGAGGGGAGAGAGAGAGGGAGAAATCGAAGTAGGCCCCTCGTGGTCAGCGCAGAGCCCAGCGCGGGGCTCTAACTCACCAAACCGTGAGATCATGCCCTGAGCTGAAATCAAGAGCCCAACGCTTAACTGACCGAGCCACCCAGGAGACTTTAAAGATCATCCATGTTAACCCCTTCATTTTACAGGT
Organism: Cryptoprocta ferox; assembly: GCA_028646485.1. Lineage (NCBI taxonomy): Eukaryota > Metazoa > Chordata > Mammalia > Carnivora > Eupleridae > Cryptoprocta > Cryptoprocta ferox. Next base: position 1,606,114 of record CM053561.1, read on the forward strand.
GAGGAAGCTGAGGCCCAGAATGGTGGAGGACCCTGCATATATTTGGAAGGAATAAAGTCATGCATTTCGTTTCCAGTAGAGCAGGGCAATAGTCCTTAACATCAGAGTGCTCTCCTCACCTCTGCCCAAGCCAAGATGGCGGCCGCTTTCCTCTCGCCAGCGTCCTGGTCCCTGTCTCCCTCCTTCGGCCCAAGAGTCTTGTGGTGGTTTACTAAATATCGCTGTAAACACTTCCCCCATGGAGAGTGAGGGTCTATGTCTCCTCCTCTTGAATTTGAGTGACTGGTGACTCTTGTTTTTCAACCTATACAATGGCAGGAGTGGCTGGATGATGAGGGGAGATGCTTCTTCCGCTTCCTTCACCAGGACCCTTGGGTTGGGAACCCTGAGGCCCCCGTGCTATGGGAAGCCCAGGCCCCCCAGGGAGCCCACGTCTACCCAGCCCCCATTAAGCCCCCATTGAGCCGAACTTTCCAGTCCACCCAGGCTAGGTACCAGAGGTGGGGGAAGTTTCCAGCAGGGCAACTTTCAGTAAGAGAAGACAGCTGTGCACATTCCAATCGCAGCCATTGAAGTCTCCCCAGCTGAGGCCCAGACATCGGGAAGCAGAGACACGTCCTCCCCCCTGTGCTCTGCAGCATCTAGCATCAGGAACTGCTGTTTCACACCCTCATGTTTTGGGATGACCTGCTAAGCAACGGCAGTAGCTCGGGCAGGCCTCAAGGTAACACCGCCCGGATCAGTAGCAGGAAAGCTTGGCTTCGCATTTTTGGAGGTGGAGACAATTTTGGCGACGCGGTGCTTTGAAGAATCACAGAACAGTTCTGTTTACAAAGATGTTACTCTCACCTCTTGTGCTTTAATTGCTTTACAGCGTCTCATTAGGCTGTTCTGAAGACCTCATAGGTCTTTACTTTCATAGTTAAAAAAACAATGCAGCTAAGCTGCAAAAGATAAATTTGCAGATGCAAACAATACTCATAATAATACAAAAGAACGTTGTTGAAAAAACGGGAGCCACAGAATTCGAGGTAGGTCTCCATTTGTATGGATGGAGAAACGTACACGTTGTGTGAAACATAGTTTAGGGCTGGTGATATGGGCCAAAGTGTGTCCCTTCCCAAGTTATATATGATGACCTTCTGACCCCTAGGACCTCGGAATGTGACTGTATTTGGACACGAAGTCTTTAAAGCGGTGATTAAGTAGAAAATGGGGTCTTTTGTGTGGGCCCTAATCCACCACGATCGGTGTCCCTATAAGAATAGGAGATTAGGACAGAGACATACACAGAGATCGCGCGAACATACAGGGAGAAGACAGCCATCAAAAAGCCAAGGAGAGAGGCCTCAGAAGGAAACTACACTTTGACCTTGGACCTGGACCAAGGTCACAACCTAGGACACAATAACTGAACCTAGGACACAATAACTTTCCATTGTTTAAGCCGCCCCAACACACTAGTGTAGCTGGAACTGTACAATTGCTTTGTGTAAATTGAAATTGAACCAGGAGTCGCTAAAGCCCTCGACTGCAGGGAAGAGTATTTTCCTAACCTTGCAGCGAAGATGGTCAATAGCCTCTTCAGGCGTCGAATAATGTTATTGTTTATGAGTTCGCTGGAGCAGCCCGGAAGCCACAGGGGGTTAAATCCAGCGGGCTTTGCAAAATAATACAAGGAAGGCTATTTGCCATCACAAGTACTTTATTATTTCTTCTTTTGAAAATCTGCCGACCACACGTGTGAAATTTTCTCTCTATTTAGGGTGTTGCTGCTTCCAAAGGCTCAGCTGCTTTCCCGCGCGGCTGGTGAGGAGGGATGGAGGGGAGGAAACTCAACAGCCCCAGTTCTAACCACCTTGCGCCCACGGCCTCAGGCTGTGTGTGATGCATCGAATCAGCCTTGTTAAAAAAAAAACAAAACAAAAGCCAATCATAGGTTCCCTTCTCCCTGGGGGAATGTGAATTCGGGATTGATTTTTACCCTCTTGTCCAGTCTGGCCTCCATCTCTCTGGGCGCCCAGGTTCTAGCATAGCCACAGGCGCAGGGGGCGAGGGGAGCGAGCCGAGAACAAATATGAATTGTCCAAACATCTTAAGCCCCGCCTACCTATTGAAATGGTCTCAACATGGAATGGGACTGGCCACTAAAATAAGCCACAGCACAAAATCTTTCGCGACACTGAACCCAGAGCGATTCTGGGGAGGAAAAGGCAGATGGGTCTCCAGGGTGCTAGAGCAGTCCTGAGCCTTTCTGTCCCTTTGCTCCTACCCTGACAGACCACTTCCCTGCCCGCCAGAGGAGAGTCAAGGCAGGCTGTGCATCCTCCCTCTCTGGTCACTGTGGGGTCTTCCATCCCCCCTCGCTGTGACCCGCGGGGAGGGCTTGTGCCCTTGTGAATCTTTAGCATGATGCTGACAGCAGTGGTCACTGGATGGGGAGATGAACGCGTAATGAACAAGTGTTTGAGTTGCTCTGGATACAAGCCTTTAGCCAGAGGAACAACATCATGCTCTAAGAACACCTGCTTGGGGTGAGACTGATTTTCTCACTCGGTTTTATTGGACGCTTGGGTTTCTTTTGTGCATTTTCTGCATTTTGTGCATCGTGTGGTTTTCCCCAAAGGTGAGCGTTTCAATGAGGGAACACTTTGTAGATGGCACCCCTGCTGCCTGAGCTGCATCCCCGTCTTCTCCTGCGCCCCCTCCCATCTGGGGTGGGGTTGTGTCTCCGTCCTCTCAGACAAGTGTCCCAAGATTGTGCCCGGTCCACTGCAGTGGGGAAGGGGTCCTAGGGACCCCTCATTCAGAGGAGTGATTAAAAACAGGTAGCCAGGGGCACCTGGGTGGCTCAGTTGGTTAAGCCTCTGACTTGATTTGGGCTCAGGTCATGATCTCATGGTTCGGGAGATGGAGCCCCGCATGGGGCTCTGTACTGACAGCACGGAGCCTGCCTAGGATTCTTTCTTTCCCTCTCTCTCTGCTCCTCCTCTTTCACACACACTCTCTCTCTCTCTCTCAAAGTAAATAAATAAACTTAAAAAAAGACAACACAGGTATCCAGAGCAGAACTTTGTAATGAGGCCATAAATGAGCTTATTTTTTCATTTCAAACTTTAGAACAGTTCCTTTAATTAAACTAGTAATGAATGCCCAGCTGAGAATGCAGACTCCCCGAACCTCGATTTCCTCATTCATAAAATGGGGATAAAGCACCAATCTTGCATTAGGTGTTTTTTTGGGGCAAGATTTAAATAAGAGAATGTACGTGGAAATACTTTGTAAACTATAAATTATTATGCAAATATAACCAATAGCCATTATTATTAAAGGACTCTTTTGATCTTGAGAAAACTTGGGCTGCATAGGAAGAGAATCACCTTCATATTATGAATTACTTGATTTTTAAAACTAAATACAGTAAAACCTTGGTTTCTGAACATAATTCATTCTGGCAGCATGCTTGTAATCCAAAGCACTTGTATATCAAAGTGAATTTCCCCATAAGAAATCATGGAAACTCAGATGATTTGTTCCACAATCCCAAAATATTCATATAAAAATGATTACAATACTGTAATATAATACAAAATAATAAAGAAAATACAAAATATAAAGAAAAATAAACAAATTAACCTGCACTTACCTTTGAAAACCTTCGTGGCTGGCGTGAGGGAGACAAGACAGAGGAGGGTGATTGTGTAGGATGACTTTCACTGACGGAATCACTGCTATCTATTAGCTCAACGGAATCTTTTTCTTTTCGTGCAACTTGAACAAGGAATCTATACAATGACACTTGCTTTTGCCTCCTTTTGAGGATTTTTGAGGAAATGTGACATTGCATCGTCATTAAACAGATTCCTCGCTCACACTGCTACAGCCTTTTCCAGGTGGTGCTTTTCTACAAAACTTTGCACTGTTTCCCACATTTTACACATCTCCCTACTCTCATTTGAAGTGAGGGATTCCTCTGCCTTTTTCTTTCTTTCTTTTTTTTTTTTTAATTTTCTTTAACGTTTATTCATTTTCGAGAGACAGAGAGAACAGAGCACAAGCCGGGGAGGGGCAGAGAGAGAGGGAGACAGAATCTAAAGCAGGCTCCAGGCTCTGAGCTGTCAGCACAGAGCCCAACACGGGGCTCAAACTCACTAACCGTGAGATCTTGACCTGAGCTGAAGTCAGACACTCAACTGACTGAGCCACCCAGGCGTCCTTCCTCTGCTTTTTTCTCCTCCTCGGCTGAGACAGACAGAGAGAAAGAGAGAGAGAGAGAGAGAGAAGAACCATTGGCTCAATCGTGATCATGTGACATTTGGCATCGCATACTACTTGTATTGCAAGACACCTCGTTTATCCAGGTAAAATTTCTTAGATGGGCACCTGGGTGGCTCAGTTGGTTAAGCGTCCAACTCTTGATCTCAGCTCAGGTCATGATCTCACAGTTCATGAGTTTGAGCCCTGCATTGGGTTCTGTGTTGAGAGTACAGAGCTTGCTTGGGATTTTCTCTCTCCCTTTCTCTCTGTTCCTCCCCAACTTGTGCTCTCTCTCTGTCTCTCAAAATAAATAAATAAACCTACAAAAAATAAATTAAAATAAATTAATTAGAAATTCTTCACCTTGTGGAACACTTGTAGAACAAGTTACTCTCAATCCAAGGTTTTACTGTAAAATCTTTCTCTTCCTCCATATTTTGACCAACTCATCAGAAAACTTAACTTTTATATTAGTTGTTTATATTAGTGTTGCTGCATGATTGCTTTCCAGTTGTTTCTATGGATGAAATGAGACAGCATATGGGAGAAATCTGCAGACCATAAAGGTACATATCGAAGTAAAATTTTAGTGACTCAGTGCACTGACCCCCACTGCCAGGCATGGGCAGATGTTGACTTGAGATTCGAGGTGGGTGTGAGTTCCTTTGGCCGTAGAAATGGAAGCAAGGTGTCTGACTGTAGGGTGTTAAGTAGCCTGTGTGTCTAGGATCTGTGGTTGGTGCTTTGAGTGTCTGTGAAGGATAGTGACTCACTGATGGCCTAACAAGTCAAGTTCTCAGTCCTGCTGGCCACTTGGAGGTCTTGAAAGGCATGTAGAAGCTGACGCCACTTGTGGGGTCTCCCCTCTTTACCATGCTGGTTGTTGGGTGCTATTTGCCTGGCCCGGAGCACGTGGGAGGACCTGCAAGGAGGCATCATGTGGGCCTGCTATAGGGGCTCAGTAGGGATTTGCAGCTCAGATGGAGGGTCCAGACCTGCAAACCCAAGAGGCCAAGTGCAGAGGGAGAAATGGGGTGAATGTGTTGTCTTCTTATTCCAAGCAGTAAATAACGTAGATGCAAATTTCTACATATGACTTGAGAAGGGGCTTTGGCCTTCCTGTGGAAGCAGAAATGAGGGATGCAATCCAGGCCTAGGTAGGTCTCTTACTGCCACTAACAGTGGTACCTGCAAAAGTGTGGACAACCTGAGTTCACTGCCTCAGCAGACCCAGCCAACAGGATGACCATGTAGAGGTCAATGTCAAAAGCTCTTTTAGGGATGTGGGGACAGAGCATGCCTTTGGTATCCATCTTGTGTAGGCCCTTTGGGGAACAGGAAGGAAGTGGGGTGTTTTCTATGCCTTTTCTGTGGCCAACGGATTGGCTTTACCTGGTTGCCTGGTGCCTGGCGCTGGATGATTGGGGCAGAGGGACAGTGAGATCCCCATGGAGAAGGTAGCTGCGGTGTGGGCTCTGGATTGGTTGGCTTGTGTGTAAAAGGCTTGCTCTCAGACTAGTTGTTTACTGTCTCAGAATTGATCAACCCCGTAGGGACAGTCCCTCCAGGGTCAGCAAGACCCCTGGTGTCAAGTCATCAGAAAACAGAAAATAAGAGGCAATGTTAATACAGTGGGAATTATAGAATTATTTTTTTAAGGGAAGATGAGGAATCCTAGAGAACCTCAGCAGAGAGGAAATGGCAGAGGGTGTGTGTCCAGGATGAAGTCACAGCTCAACCAACGGTTTCTGTTGCTGTGTGGCAGGGCGGGGGCATCCTCTCTGGGGACCCCTAGCTGTCATTTGTTGACTGCTGTTTGGAAGCAGAATGGACAGAGGCAGGGCATTTTCATGCAACCATTTTGATTAAATGGCCAGTACAGAATATAATCATAGTTTGTTGTTGTTGTGGTTGTTGTTGTTGTTGTTGTTGTTAGTAAGATTTCAAACTCCTGCTAAGGCATATTTTGCGTGGGTTTCATCATTTTGTGTGTAAGTGAAATATCAGTGGCTGCAACAGCTTTTTTTAAAAATTTTTATTGTTTATTTATTTTTGAGACAGAGAGAGACAGAGTGAAAACAAGGGAGGAGCAGAGAGAGAGAGGGAGACACAGAATCTGAAACAGGCTCCAGGCTCTGAGCTGTCAGCACAGAACCCAAGGCGGGGCTCGAACCCACGAACCGCAAGATCATGACCTGAGCCAAAGTCGGATGCTTACCCAACTGAGCCACCCAGGCGCCCCTGCAACAGTTTTTATCTATATTTTTAAAACTAGAATCTGAATATAATTTATGGAATTTTAAAGCTAGAAGTACCCTAAACATTACAGTATCCGAGCCTGTAAAAAAAAGTGTTTACACAAGGAAACTAAGGTTTGGAGATACTATGTGAGACACATTAAAAAATGTTAACAAGAATCGCAATAGAAGACCGTGATGCTCACCCCACCCCAGCATCCTTCCCTCTGACGACGGGGGGGAGGGCCATCAGGGGATGGGTAAGGACGACTCATCTACCCCTATCCATCACTTAATGAAAATAATCCTGAAAGAATAGTGCCTTTTTTAAATAAAAAAAATCCACTTTTTGTAATATTTATTTATTTATTTTGAGAGGGGGGCAGGAGGGAAAGAGGGAGAGGGGAAGAGAGAATCCCAAGCAGGCTCCTTGCTGTCACTATGGAGCCCACTGCGGGGCTCAATCTACGAACCATGACAGTATGACCTGAACTGAAATCAGAAGTCGGACGCTTAACAGACTGAAACACCCAGGTGCCCCAGAAATCCACTTTTTAAAAAATTGAAGTAGGGCTGACATACCATGTTGTATTCATTTCAGATGGACAGCATAGTGATTCTGTACGCTACACAGTGCTTAACCCGGTAAGTATAGTTACCCCCTGTCACCATATGATATGACAATATTATTGCCTATATTCCCTATGCTGCACTTTTCATCCCCATGACTTACCATTTGAGAACTGGAAGCTTGTGTCTCTTATTCCCTTTCATTTATTTCACCCATCTCCCCACCTCTCTCCTCTTTGGCAACCACCAGTTTGCTCTTTGTATTTATGAGTCTGCTTCCATTTTTTTGTTTGTTCATTTGTGTGTCCTTTTTAGATTCCACATAAAAGTGAAATCATCTGGTACTTGTCTTTCTCCATCTGTCTGATTTCTCTTAGCATATTACCCTCTAGGTCAGAGTAGTGCTTTTCGAAAATTATGTAACAATTCATTTAGATGAATTATAGAACAAATTTAAGATGAGGAATAGCTTTCTAAGTATGTCACCAAAGGTTAGGGGAAAGAAAGCCGTTTATATAAAGATACGGATTTAAGTATTGCATAGGGAATAGATTCATGGTTATAATAGGATTGTATGACAGATGGTGGCTACATTTATCATGCTGAGCACTGAGTAATGTACAGAATTGTCAAATCACTCTGTTATACACCTGAAGCTAGTATAACATTGCATGTGAAGCATGCTTCGGTAACAAAAATTTTAAAACAAAATCATAAGGGTCAAAAGTGTGGCTTCTCTGAAAGACTTCGAAGCAGAAAATGAATACAATTAAAAAGCACTTTTGTCATCCACAAGTAATCAGTGTAGTTATTTAGGTATTAATTAAGGGAAAATTTACTTGATATCAAATACCTACAACTAATGCCATATTAAATGTTGAAATACGGGATGTGTTCCTCTGATAGTCAAATATAAAGCAAGAGTGTTTGCTCTCAACACTGTTAATCAAAATAATACTGAAAGTTCTAGTCAAAACAATAAGAAATGAAAAGAAAAGCCATACCTATTGGAAAGGAAGGGATGAACCTATCAGATGATATGACTGTCTACTTAAATCATTCCAAACAGTTTACCAAAAAAAGAAAATCCTAGAATTATTAAGTGAGTTTAGTAAGGCCACAGGATACACAGTAATCATACAAAAATTAATTGTAGTTTTACATACTCTAAATGAAACTGTGGTTCATTAAAATCACATTTTCTTTAAAAAGTTTTTTTAATGTTTATTCATTTTTGAGAGAGAGAGAGAGAGACGTAGAGCATGAGAGGTGGAAGGGGCAGAGAGAGAGGAAGACACAGAATCCGAAGCAGTCTCCAGGCTCTGAGTTGTCAGCACAGAGCCTGATGCAGGGCTGGAGCTCAAGAACCGTGAGATCATGACCTGAGCCGAAGTCAGACGCTCAACTGACTGAGCCACCCAGGCGCCCCTAAAATTACATATTCAATATCATTTACAACCTCTCAAAAAGTTGAGTTTGCTGTAAATCTAAGGAAACATGCATACAATTTGTATGCAGAAAACCGTACGATACTAATAGAAGAAATCAAAGAGGAGCTAAATAAATGAAGAAAAATACCATGTTCCCGGAGCTAAAAAAATTTTTTTTAAAGAATTACACTACCCAATATTAAAGACTACAATATAGCCACCATAATAGGTACTCAGTGTTGTTGGCGGAGAGATAGACATATAGATTCATGGAACAAAATAGAGAAGTCAGAAATAGACCCACGAAAGTACAGCCAACTGATTTTGACAAAGGTTCAAAAGAAATACAATGGAGGAAAGATTGCTTTAAAACAAATGATACTGGAGCAATCAGATAGCCATAGGCCCCGAAGAAAACACCCTCAACCTAATCCTCACACCTTGTACAAAAATTGGTTTTAAATGGATTCAATAAAATACATAAAACTATAAAACTTTTAGAACATAATAAAATCTTACAGACTTGGGAGTTGGTGAGGAAATCATGTCTAAACATGGCAGAGAGCATGATTCATAAAAGAAAAAGCACCTATAAATTAGGCTTCATAAAAATTAGGAACTTTTATGTTTCGCCAAGACTCTGTTAAGAGGCTAAAAAGACAAATTGTGCACTGGGAGAAAATATTTGTAAACCATGTATCTAAAATGAGCGTGTATCTACACTATATGAAGAACAGTAAAAATCCAACAATCCAGTCTGACACTGAGCAAATGACATGAAGAGACATTTCGCTGAAGCAAGTAGAATGTCCCCCAATGGGTGATGGCTAACAAAACATTCACATCATAGAATACTACTCAGCAATAAAAAGGAAGAAACTGTTGATTCGCTCAACAACTTGGATGAATATCAAGGTCATTCTACTGAGTGAATAAAATTCAAAAGATCAAATACGATGTATAGGTCAATTTATATAATGTACGATTCAACTTATATGATCTCAGAATGGCAAAATTATCGACATGGTGATTAGACTATTGGTTGCTACTGGATAGAGACGGTGGAGTCCACGGGGTTTGTGGAACTAAAAGGGATTAGCACGAGGCAGATCTTCCCGGTGACGAAATAGTTCTGTATCTTGTTTGTGATGGTTATTACAGAAATCTATACACACACATTGTGAAAACATCGGTCTCCTTGTTCTTATATTGGGCCGTCATAATGTAAGAGGTGAGCATTTAGGGAAACTGAGTGAAGGACCAAGACCCCTTTTTATGATGTCTGTAATTTCCTGTGAATTTATATTTATTTCAAAAAAATTGTTCTTGAGAGATAGAGATGTGACCATCTGGCATAGGGAGTTGTCACTTGTGAGCTGCCCAGCAGCATCCAAAGCCCCTTGTTTTGGGGGAGAAGCCCTTGTTACGGGTGCCTCAGTAGAGAGCCAAAGTGGGCCTCAACTTTTCCCCTATGCCTTGGGAACCCCGTGTGGATATATCCCGTAGGCATTTTTGTTGGATGCTTTCACTAGGCCTTCTTGGATGAGTAGTGCAAAGAGGAAGGGTCTATTTACCCCTGAGTCACAGAGGAGCATCTCCTAGGCGCAGTGGCTTCATAATAAAGTCAACCTCCTACATGACAAGATTCTCCCGCCATGGCGAGGAGTCGATGCCTCACCTCAGTTGGGCCCGTGTACAACTGGATTGATCTTAGGCAAACCTTGCCTGAAGAAGCTTATCAACTTCTGAGGTCAAGGTGGTCCCAGTTGGAAGAGCATTCAGTGCTTTATGAGGGGATCCTTTTCTTCATTGACTCAATCCCACACCTTCCATGCTCAGGGCCTGACACAGAGCCCCCGCTGGCAGACACAGTTCCTATTAGGAGTCTCAAGGACCTCTGGTCATCTCCATGATGGAACAAAACATATGAGGAACAAAATGCAAAGAGCCACAGCCACAAAATAGCATGCATAGTATGACAATATTTTTTTAATGTTTATTTATTTTTGAGAGAGAAAGAGAGAGACAGAGCAGGAGCGGGGGAGGGGCAGAGAGAGGGAGACACAGAGTCTGAAGCAGGCTCCAGGCTCTGAGTTGTCAGCACAGAGCCCGATGAGGGGCTCGAACTCACAAACGGTGAGATCATGACCTGAGCCGAAGTCGGCCGCTCAACCGCCTGAGCCACCCAGGCGCCCCGACAATATTATTTTTAAAATTTTTAACGTTTTTATTTATTATTAAGAGACAGAGAGAGACAGAGCATGAGCATGGGAGGAGCAGAGAGAGAGAAAGACACAGAATCCGAAGCAGGCTCCAGGCTCTGAGCTGTCAGCACAGAGCCCAACGCAGGGCTTGAACTCACAAACTGTGAGATCATGCCCTAAGCCGAAGTCAGATGCTTAACCGACAGAGCCACCCAGGCGCCCCGTATGACAATATTTTTGTTGAAAAAAACCATAAATGTACATATGTGTGTATATATACGCATATCCATATACACAAAAATATATTCAATAGGTACACACACACACACACACACACATTTAGAAAAACAAAAGCATTGGGAAGAATATACCAAATATATCAATTAAACACATTATCTTTTGATGGGATTATAAATGGTCTATATCCTCTTTATCCCCTTTTTCAGTTTTACTTCAAAATGTAAAATTTGCAGGTATTACTTTCATAGTCTGAAGAAGATCTAGAAGTCTATTTTTATCTGGGTAAAACACAAAAATTAAGCTCTGAGCTTGTTAAACCGCAGCAGCATTTCTTCTGCCCGAAGAGCTGCCGTAGAATGCCGTAGAATGCCATAGAATGGTTAGTGTCTGTTCTAGCCAACGAGGGGGTCCCAGTTCTCCCTGCCCAGCTGGAGGAGGTGCCACTGAGCTGCAGTCTGGGGACGGGTCCCTCTTTACACTCCTGGATTGTCCTCTCAGTGCAAATTTTTTTATGTGGTTCAGGTGCTCAAACACAGGTTACATGAAAAGGCGGAAACCTTTGAATAGAAAACCTGGGCACCAGCCCAGTAATTGCAGGCATGACCCTAGATGCACTCCTGACGAGCGGGTCGCTGGCTGCGGGCATTGGCATTGGCCTTTTATGCACCCAAGACAAAAACAGTGCACAGGAGAGAGCAAGGGCCAGGAAGTCGGCCAGCGCTGGTCAAATGCGGGCCACGTGGGTTAAGGATTTGAAAACTTCTCTTGAAACACCTGTGAAAATGAGGAGGGCTTCATAGGACTGTTGCAAAATTAAATGACCAGGCGTGTGAACACTTAGTTCCCGGCACATAGTAAGTGATCAACAAAAGTGAGCTGGCTTTGGCTCCATTGAGAGAGGAGGAAAGTACGAAGTGTTGGCAAGGATGCGGAATACCGGGCACTCATACCCTGGAGCGTCAATGGGTGCCACCACTTTGGGACACTGAGAATATGTACTGAAGACGAATCTGTGCATCCCTATTACCCCCAAGATTCCATTTATAGGCTGCAGTCCCAACAGAGAGGCATATAAACACGCCAAGACGCATGTATTAGAATGTTTAAGGCAACGCTATTCATAATAACCCAGACCTGAAAAGAACGTAAATGTCCTCCAACAAAGGAATGGATAAATAATTTGTGGTCTATCTCCACAATGGAATACTACACAGAGTTGAGGATGAACCAACCCCGTTTATAGACGTGGATGATGGTCACAAACACAACAGTGAGTGAAGAAGGCAGACGTGACAGAGTCATACGGGGCACAAAAGTAGCTGAGGGTGTTAGAAGGCAGGACACCCTTGCTGGGGGACGGGCCGGTGATGGGGGGCAGCCCAGGTGGGCTTCGGTTCCTTGATGTGGGTGCTGGTTACCCGGATGGCTCTGTCGGTAAAATTCATCAAGCTGTACACTTATGATTATGTGCATTTCTGCATGTATATTAGAATTCAATAAAAAATTTTAAAAGAAAATATAATTTCAAAGTTGTAAGAAGTCCTGTAGCTGTGGATATTGTCTCTGAGGGTATCCTACTGCCTGGGGTAGGACAGCTGGCTTGTTGGGGTCCACACATTTTCTTTTTTTTCTAATTAATCGTATTTCTTTCTAAAAGTTTTGATTTTAATTCCAGCTAGTGATCATCGTGTTGCATTAGTTTCAGGTGTACAATATAGTGAGTCAATAACTGTATACATCAGCTGGTGCTCATCATGCTATGTGCCCTCCTTAATCCCCACCCCCTATTTTACCCAACTCCCCAACCCTTCCTTTCTTGTAACCACAGTTTGTTCTCTATAATTAAGAGCCTGTCTCTTGGTTTGGCTCTCTCTCTCTTTTCCATTTGCTTGTTTGTTTTGTTTCTTAAACTCGACATGTGAGTGAAATCATATGGTATTTTTCTTTCTCCGATTTATTTCACTTAGCATGATACTCTCTAGCTCCGCCCATGCTGTTGCAAATGGCAAGATTTCATTCGTTTTTTTGGCTGAATACCACACACACATCAGATCTTCTTTATCCATTCATCAATCGGTGGATATTTGGGCTGCTTCCGTATCTTGGCTATTGCAAATAATGCTGCTATACACAGAGGGGTGCATGTATCCCTCTGAATTGGTGTTTTTGTATTCTTTGAGTAAATACCTAGTAGTCCAATTGCTGGTCCATAGGTTAGTTCTACCTTCAACTTTTTGAGGAAACTCCATACTGTTTTCCACAGTGGCCGCACCAGTTTGCATTCCTGCCAACGGTGCGGGAGGGTTCCTTTTTCTCCACCCCCTCACCACCACCTGTTGTTTCTTGTGTTGTTGATTTTAGCCATACTGAGAGGTGTGTAGTGATAGTTCATTGTGGTCTTTATTTGTGTTTCCCTAATAGTAAGTGATGATAAGCATTCTTTCAGGTGTCTGCTACCCATCTGGATGTCTTCTTTGGAGAAATGTCTCGTCATGTCTTCTGCCCATTGTTTAACTGGACTATTTGTGTTTTGAGTGTTGAGTTTTATAAGTTCTTTATATATTTTGGATACTCATCCTTTATCGAATGTGTCATATGCAAATATCTTGCCCCATTCTGTAGGGTTCCTCTTAGCTTTGTTGATTGTTTCCTTTGCTGTGCAGAAGCTTTTATTTTGATGTCATCCCAATAGTTTATTTTTGTTATTTCCCTCACCTCAAGAGACAAATCTGGAAAAGAGTTGTTATGGCCGATGTCAAAGAGATTACTGCCTGTGTTGTCTTATAGAATTTTTATGGTTTCCTGTCTCACATTTAGATTATTTATTTATTTACTTACTTACTTATTTATTTATTTAGAGCATGCAGGAGTTGGGGAGGAGCAGAGAGAGAGAGAAAGAGAGAGAGAGAGAATCCCAAGCAGGCTCTGAACTATCAGCACACATCCTGATCGGGGGCTTGATGCAGGGCTCAATCTCATGAACCGCAAGATCATGACCTGAGCTGAAATCAAGAGTCAGGCACTTAACTGACTGAGTCACCTGGGAGCCCCCATTTTGAATTTATTTTTGTGCATGTTGTAAGAAACTGGTCTAGTTTCTTTCTTTTGCATGTTCCTGTCCAGTTTTCCCAACGCCATTTGTTGAAGAGACTGTCCTTTTCCCATTGGATGTTCTTTCTTGTTTTGTCAAAGATTAATTGACCATATAGTTGTGGGTTTTCTGGGTTTTCTATTCTGTTCTATTGATCTATGTGTCTATTTTTGTGCCAGTACCATACTGTTTCGATTACTGCAGCTTTATAATAAAATTTGAAGTCCAGAATTGTGATGCCCTCCAGCTTTGCTTTTCATTTCCAAAATTCCTTTGGCCATTCAGGGTCTTTTGTGGTTCCATATAAGTTTTAGGCTTGTTTGTTCTAGCTCTGTGAAAAATGCTGATGGTATTTTGATAGGGATTGCATTTAATACATAGATGGCTTTGGGTAGTATAGACATTTTAAAAATATTTGTTCTTCCAATCCATGAGCAGGGAATGTGTTTCCATTTCTTCATGCCATCTTCTATTTCTTTCATGGGTCCATACATTTCCTTAGTAGAGTCATTCAGTTCAATTAAACAGAACTTAGAACATCCTTAAGGGGACTAGCTGCTTTGGGGTGATAAGTACAGGTTGTTTGGGGGAGAGGGAAGATGTCACACTTGATACTCTCACCCCTGTGTCCCCAAGAATGCAGAATCCCAGGTCTGGAGAGGAGAGAGAGGTGTGTGGCCTGGGCACTCACCCCACTTGCCCCTCCTCCAAGCCTGGGCTGTTCCCCCAGGAACCACCCTTCAGAGATCTGAGCTCTACTATCCGTGCTCCAAGGGACACCTGCAAAATGCAAGATCTCACCAAGTTTAAGGGAAATAGGAATCTCAGAGACTAACAAGGCAGAGGGGTGCACTCCTCAAGTGAACCATTCCCTGAAATGCAGCATGAGCTGGGTGAGGAGTTGCCCAGTTAAATCATGACAGGAGACCCTCCTACATTACAGAAAAATTCACCAAAGATTGGGTTTTCTCCCTTCCTCCTCTCCTCTTCCTCCTTCCCTCCCTCTCTTCCCCCTTTTCCTCCTCCCTTCTTTCCTCTTCTCCTCCCCTGGCTGACTAAATAAGGGGGCAGGAGCCCCCCCCCCCAACTGTGCTAAAAGCCATATTGTGTTGGGAGCTCTCTGAACTCACCGGTTAAGTGAAAATTCCTGGTGAGGGTCCGGCAAGTTTGCACGGTCTCTTGCCCCCAGACAGCTACCAAAACCTACCCTCTTGTACCTTTCATCTGCTTGGGCACCAAACCTCGGAGGGCTTTGCTGATTAGTGTCAGGAGTGGCCTGTGCCCCTGCCCTGTCCCTGAGGCGTGATTGCACCTGGTCAGGGAAAAGATGAGTTGCTGGGAGCCGCGTTGGCCTTGCTACATGACACAGTCACAGCAAGGAAAGGGCAGACGGGTGCACAGCTTGTGCCATGAAGCGAAACTGGTATCTCCTTCTACGATTGGCTCATACTGGGAATGGGATTGCTGTCATTGATTAGGCCTTACAATGTTCCAAATCAGACTAATATTCCCCACACGCATACCTCATGGGAAGAAGCATATTCCCACCTCAACAGAGAAGAATTGAGACAAAGCACTGCAGATGTTTGTCGAAAGGCTCTTCGAAGGAGCCTCACAAACCCAAGACATAGATAAGAAAGGGGGTTAAAAAACACAAGAGTTACTATTAACTCTGGCCTGGAGAAAAAGAGCCTAACTTGGAGATAAGAGACAAACAAGAGCCAGACATAAGTGACTGCACATCCCTTTGCTAATTGGTGCCACAAATACCTTCCCCGACACTGATATCCGTTATGAGGATGGGTCAAAAGAATTAAAACTTAAACTCATACACAAAGGCCAGCACGTCTAGGGCCCCTATGGTGCTTACACCTTCAACATCAAATCACAAGGTTGACACAAGCGACTTGCTAAGCAGCGCAGATACCTTCTTCCTTTTGTGAGCCAGACAGAATGACTCCGAGCCTAGTCTATGCCTGAATCTTAGCGTTATTGATATAAACAAATGTGTTTGCTTTCTGCTTCTCACTGAGAACATCCTGCTATCTTCGTAGTTGTAAGATTTACTCCTGGTTTAAACAAATGTGTATGTTATCTGCTTTGCACTGAGAATATCCTGTTATCCTATTATTTGTAAAAATTACCTACCTCACTGAAATTAGAGTAGTTCTGCCAAAATGCCTCTGTAAAACCGGTTTCTGTACACTTTAAAAAACATCTTATCACTGAGAATTATTTGTAGTAAAAATTCCACTTTTTTGATGTCACGTTAACACTTGATCTATAAATAAAGACACAAAAACCGACAGAGCAGAGATGCCTGCCTGGTGATCAGAAAGAAAGCCGAGGCTCTCTCACTCTCTTTCGCTGACACCGTCCATCCTTTCAGGGACCCCTGGAGCTGGACTCCGGCAATATCGTTCTAAATAAACCTGGGTCATTTTTCCTTCTAAATTTTCTTTGCTGATATTTTCTTGGCATTGTCAGAGTCCTTAGTGAACCTCTTTCGGAAATTAATAATAAGATTCAAAGTAAGAAAAATGGTAGCTTGTAAAGTAAAAGAAGAAATGTTGGAGATGTTTTCTTTTTTAAAAAAAAATTTTAATGTTTTATTTCATTTTTTGAGAGACAGAGAGAAAGAGAGCATGAGCAGGGGAGGGGCAGACAGAGAGCGAGGCACAGAATCCGAAGCAGGCTCCAGGCTCTGAGCTGTCAGCACAGAGCCCGATGCGGGGCTCGAACCCACAGACCATGAGATCATGACCTGAGTTGAAGTCAAATGCTCAACCAATGGAGCCACCCAGGCACCCCTGGAGATATTTTCTTATATCAACTTTTTAAAACTCAAGAATAACATGCACACGGCAAAGTGTGCAAAGCCGGAAGTACGTGTTTCCAGAAGTTGTCATGTCACCACCACCCAACTTGACTGTTACCACTGCGAACCCCCTTGACCTTCCTCACAATCATGTCTAGATCTTTTGATATCATAGGTTATGCCCTGTTGTAAAAATATCAACTAAAAATGGAATCATACAGAATGTATTACTGCGTGGCTGGCTTTTTTGGCTCAGCATTATGCTAGAGAGATTCAGCGGTATTGCTAAGTATGGCAATATTTGTCCACTTTTATTGCTGTAAAAAGAACGCATTTTTAACGAGTGTCTTTGGTGATCTCAAGACAAGCAGTCCCAGGCCTCACTTTGAAGAATACTGCCCCGGACCCAGTCAACACAACCACACGGCCACCCTGTTCACTCCCACAGTGTTAGAATCACAGGTGCGGAAAAATAAATAATGGTCCCTCAGAAACCAGAGCCAGGTTCAGCTTTCCAGTTAACTGGGGTTAGTGACCCCAGTTTGTGCCCCCCACCCCCCGGGTATAGCATCTAAAGTAGTGGCACAGATAGACTCCAGTTCAAAAATTACATTTCCCTGCATGGCTTCAGCAATATCGAAATCCTTGAAGAAAGCAACTCCGTGTGTCTCTGTGTGTCTATACGTACATGGGTATGGGCTGAATTGTGTTCCCCACAAATCCGTATGCTGCAGCTCTAACCCCCCACACTTCAGAATGTGGCTATATTTGGAGATAGGGTCTTTACACAAGTAATACAGTCAAAATGAGGTCGTGAGGGTGGGCCCCGGCTGGTGTCAGTAGAAGCAGAGATTAGGACCCAGATGGGTACAAGCGAGGACAGTGTGGAGATACAGGATGAAGGCAGCCATCTTGCAAGCCAAGAACAAAGACCTCAGGAGAAGCCAACCCTGCTGTCACCTTGATCTTGGACTTCTGGCATGCAGAACGATGAGGAAATAAACGTCTGTTGTTTAAGCCACCTGATCTGTGGTACTTTGTTATGGCTACCTGGCAAACTAATACTGGGTGTGTGTGTGTGTGTGTGTGTGTGTGTAATCTTTCCTTCCAGGACCTAAAACATGACTTGCAGGGAGTTGGTGCTCAACGAGGCTGCAGAATTGAAGGGCTGTGTGTAGGAACGGGCATGAACAGGGTGACCATACTCCCACTTCCCAGCCCACCCCTGCCATCTCTTTGGAGACTTGCCCCCACCAGGACCCTACGTCCCCTCCTCCTTCCTCTGCTGACCCCCACTGCCTGGATTGGGCCGGCTGAGTTGTGCCAAACTGAGTGGCAGCTGGAAACAGACGCTGGCCCAGCAGCCTCCCTGGGGGAGTTGGGAGGGGGAAGAGAACAATCGTGAAATGGCAGGAAAACACTCCTGGCAGCTCAGAGCGGGTGGGGGTGGGATGATTAAAAAATAGGCTTCGGGGGAACAAAAGATGCTTCGTGCAATGTGACTCGAGTCAAAAAAAGGAAACAAAACCCTGTGCGTTTTCCTCACCATCTAAATCCTTTGGCAAATTGAGGCAAATAATATAATTTGTTTCCTAATTTTCAGTTCCTTAAAGGACAACCAGTGAGGAGGGCAAGCACGTGACTCACAACAGATGTGGTCAACATTCCATCTGCAGGAGAGAGAAGCCAGAAGCAACTGGAAAGCTTATCTTTCCCCTTTAGGTGTCTTAGTTCTTTTTGTATATTGTGATAAACTGCTCAGGTGCATGAATTTGTGGTTGTGCAGGAAGTTTGGGGAAATAGTCCCCTTAGCTGATGACTGTCCCTGAGGTCACAGCATGAGCACACTCTCTTAAGAAGTAGAGGTGGCGGTTGCATAAAGAACCCCCCACCCCCACAATGGGCTCAGCCACTTGGGTTTGGGAAGCACTAAATCACTGCCTTGTGTCCGGCTTGAGGGTTGGCTTTGGGCGGATAGAAATCCCTGCAAACTCGGGAATTTCTGCATGGGAGTTGGTCCCTTTGAAGTTGGTGCCCCCACCCTCTGAGCTCCCGCAACCTCGGCATAGCCCGCATTCCACGTCCGACAGACGGGACAATTTCTGTACTGTTTCTGTGTGCATTCTGGAAGGCTTCGAGGAACAGAAAGGCTTCGAGGAACTTTTAAAAATAGTTACGTGGTTTGAATTGGTGGCCCCAAACCTGACCACCTAATGCTGATGAGGATGTGGAACAACAGGAATTCTACAAAATGATACAAAAATTCTACAAAACTGTACTGCGATCTAGCTGTTATGCTCCTCAGTATTTATCCAAATGAGTTGAAAACTTATGTCCGCACAAAAACCCACACACAGATGTTTATCATAGTCTTATTCACAACTGCAAACTTGGAAACAACCAGGATATCCTTCAGCTGGTGAACGGACAAACTGTGGTCCATGCAGCCAACGGATTATTAGTCAGCACTAAAAAGAAATGATCTATCTTTGCAAAGCTAGGAAAAGATAGGGAGAAACTTTAAGTTCATATTGCAGAGTGAAAGAAGCCAATCTGAAAGAAACTACATATTGTATGATTCCAACTATATGACATTCTGGAAAAGGCAAAACTATGGAGACTGTACAAAGATCAATGGTCGCCAGGGGATGAGGGCAAGGAGGGATAAGTAGGCAGCGCACAGAGGATTTGGGATCAACGAAACTACCCTGCACGATACTGTCACGGTGGATACATGTCGTTACACATTTATCCAACCCACAGAACGTACAACACGAAAGGTGAGCCCTAAGGTAAACTATGGGCTTGTGTGATGACGGTGTGTCGATGCAGGTGCCTCGACTGTAACAGGTGCACCACTCTGGAGGTTGATAACGGGGGAGGCTGTGCATGTGTAGGGGTGGGGGGACACGGGAGCCCTCTGTACTTTCTGCTCAATTTTACCATGAACCTAAAACTATTATAAAAATAAAATCTATTTGACATTAAGAGAAGAGGCAGGAGAAACCACCACTATGGAAAGAAATGGCAGCCTGGTTTTAGTTGCGGTGGGGAGTAAGAAGAGTAATTGTGAGCGGGAGCAGAAGGGGTACGGCAGAGGCCTCCGCCCCATGGTGAAGGCCGAGACAGTCCAGGGTGGTGGCACTGGCGGGTAGCTGTCATCAGCAAGACGGGGTCCCTCGCAGTAGAGATGATGTTATTGTGATTTGATAAGGAGATCACTGAGGGAGACTGTAGGAAGCCCACTCCTAAGTGAACGAGACGCCGTGAGGACTCGGGAAGGAGGTCAAAAATCCCGTGTGAACGAGGGAGTGCATAAGCCTGTCAAATTTGGGTCTGTGACCCGATTCTGAAGTTACAGACTGCTGGGGCTTGGCGGATGATTGCATTTTCATGAAGAGAAGGAAAAGAGACGCAGCGAAGGGAAAAGGAAACAGAGAGCCAGAAACCTGAATGGAATTGGATCCCCAGAGAAAGTCACAATGGGGAGTAGAGAAGAGAGGTTCACAAAAAGTGAGAACAAAGGCAGAAGAATAGCATGGAGGAAATCTATTTTAAGTCTGTAGCCTTAAAAATTCTGAAAATAATAATAGATTTTATTAGCAAAAAGATTTGATTCTCAAAGTAACCCTGTGAAATAAGTGAGAAAGGTAATACTGCATTTCATCAAATGTAAGACGCCAGTAATTTAAAATGCACATTAGTTTTAGTGTTAAAGATGGGGGGAAAAAGTTAAACTTTGACACTGATTTGCTTTTTCTATTATTGCTGCAAAGCAAAAATGCAAACTACCCCAAAACTTAGTAGCTTAATGCAGTAACCATTTGATGATATCTCACAGTTCTGTGGGTTGACTAAACTCATCTGGGTGCCTGTCCCTCGGGGTCTCTCATGTGGTGCCGCTGGGGTCAGGGGTAACTGGGGATGTAGGCACCTGACATTTGATGGGCTGGATATCCAAGATGGCTCCCTCACGTGCCTGGGAGTTGAGTGGGCTGTTGGCAGGAAGTTCAGCAGAGCCACTGGCTAGAACGCTGCAAATGGCCTCCACATGTGACTTGGACTTTGTCACAGCCTGGTGGCTGTGTTTCCAGAAGGAGTGCCCCAAGAGTCAGTATTTGGAAAGGAAAAAGTTGTAGACTTCTTATAATGTAGCCTCAGAAATCCCAGAGCAACATTTCCACTGCCTTCTACTGGTCAAGCCCAGATTCAAGAGGCAAGAAATGAGACTCCCCTCTTGATGTGAGGAGCAGCATGCACACATAAGGATGAAGGACTTGGCCATCTCTGACTACCATAGTCACTACCTTAAAGGTTGACCCACAGGATATGCACGCAGGTCATTGCAGCCTCTCATGGGTCAGATCTTTCATCTACTCAAAAGGATTTGGTAATTTCTCCAACTTTCCATTGTATTGCTTGGTGGAAGAGAGGCAAGGCTGTTGCATAAATCGCAGTACAAAATCATCTACTGTGTGCATCTTCATCTCTTAGAATCTGTAAAGCGCTTGGTTGTTGCTTTGCAAGAAAATATGGAATTCAGAACACTCATGCAATGATGGGATTGCTACACAGTACCAGTCAAGGTTCAATTAGGAGAGCAAAACCAGGAAGGGGCATGGAAGGAGACCTTTCAGGGTTCTGGGAGACACTGAGGAAGTAAGAGCCCAGAAAGGGTACCCGTATCAAGAAGATTCAATAGCCAGCCCGTCTGAAATGCCAGTACAGAGGGACAAGTCAGAGCCTCCTGGATCACCAAAGATGGGAGCTGGTGGAGAAGTCTGTAGGAAGCTCTCACCTCATAGCACAGTTACGGTGTCTGTAGTTGAATGGCGGACTGAGGCCACTGTTGGTCAGCAAGGTCAGTAGCAGGAATAACAAAGCATGAATGGAGCTGAATCTGTAAACCCTTCTGTATTCACCTCTCACTGCGTCTGACCACAACGACCATCTGCCAGTCATGGCAGCTGCTTCATCCCCACCCAGCAAATCACCCACCCAAAAGAGATTCCTCTTTTGGTCACGTCTAACCTGAAACCTCACAGGGCTAGAGATTCTAAGACACATACTTCTAACTTAATTTGATTCAGCCTGCTGTCGCATACACTAATATCCAATGACACCCCACTCTTCTTTTCCGGGCCTTTCTCCATTCACAATGACTTTTAGTTGCAATACCGAAACAAAGCTATCAGATGAGGATAAACGGAATTATAAAGGTACTTAATTAAAAAGAAGGCAAGAAATAGAATACAAATAAATAGGGGCACCTGGGTGGCTCAGTCAGTTAAGCATCTGACTTTGGCTCAGGTCATGATCTCAGTTTGTGAGTTTGAGCCCCACAAACTCGGGCTCGGTGCTGACAGCTCAGAGCCTGGAGCCTGCTTCAGATTCTGTGTCTTTCTCTCTCTCTCTGCCCCTCCCCTGCTTGCACTCTGTTTCTCTCTCTCTCAAACATAAATAAACATTTTTTAAGAAGTTAAAAAAAGAAATATAATACAAATCAAGAACCATGAAAGCAAATATAAACTGTCTGAGGATTAACTTAAGAAGGAACTGGAGAAACCACTGTAGAGAAAATTTTAAACTCTGATAAAAGACGGGAAAGATTATATGAATACACAGAGAGACATCTCATGCTCTTGTGAATACACAAAGGGTCAATTGTACACCCAAAATCAGTAAATTCATTGCAACTCTAATAAAAATTTGAGCCGATGTGTTGCAGAGATTCAATAAACTTATTCTAAAATTTACATGGAGGAATAAAGGACCACAGATAGTACAGTTGAATTTGAAGAAGAAAAGAAAGGAGACTTTTCTTGCTAGATATTAATGCCACGTAAGAAGTCATGTTAGGGGCGCCTGGGTGACTCAGTTAAGTGTCCGACTCCTGGTTTCAGCTCAGGTCACGATCTCATGATTTGTGAGTTTGGGGCCTGCATTGGACTCCGCACTGACGGTAAGGAGCCTGCTTGGGATTCTTTCTGTCTCTCTCTCTGCCCATGCCCTGTTCATGTTCACTCTCTCTCTCTCTCAAAATGAATAAAACCTAAAAATGTAAAAAAAAAGTTATGTTGATAGAAATAGGCTGTTACTGGCCTAGAATAAAAACAATACATCAATGGGGCAGAAAGCAGCACTCCAAGACCTTTGTGAATTTCATATATTTCAAGAAAACCATCACATACCAGTGGGAAAAGGACAGACTAGTGATAAGGGAAGAAAACACCTGGACTCGATATTCTAAAGATGGACTCCTCTATGAACAAAATTAATGGAAGACAATGTTAGCAGCCTATGAGTGAGAAAGGTTGAAAGCAGAAATGACGGGTGGATCTGATTACACCAAAAGAAAGGATGACGTGGACAAAATTAATAGATTAGCTGAAGACACACGCAATGTCTAGAGCCAACCAGGGGTCGATGTTCAGCTTCTACCAGGGGCTCTGGCAAATCAGTAGATAAAAGGAAAGAACCTGGTTGAAAGCTCAGGGAAGAACGTGAACAGGTAGTTCACCGAAGGAAACCTAAAAGACCAAGAAATGTAGAAAGAGATGCTCCAACCATAATAACTAGAGAAGTGTAAAGTAAAACAACCATAAAAACTTGCATTACACTCAGCACATTAATAAAAATTAGAAAACTAGAAGAAAAAAAAAGGTAAGAGAGTCAAGAAAAAATAAACATTAAAAAGTGAAACAAAAATTGTGTTGTAATAAGTTGAATCCCAAACATGTCAGCAATTACATTAATATAAAAACACTAGGTACTTCAATTAAAAAAACAAAGATTGGGTCAACGTGGGTTTAAAAAAAAACAAATAAGGAACCTTACTTTAATTAGCGGCCTGGATGCCCCCTCATGAGCTAGGTGGGGGTTCTGGCTGCCCGGCCCCCGGGGCTCTTTTTCTTGGCCCTTTTCTAAGCCTTGCCCTCTGGCCTTCGGTGACTCTGTGCTCCCCTATTGCATTTCCAGTAAATCCACTTTTTTAACTTAAGGCAGCCAGACTTGTATTCTGTTGGTTCAGTAAAGAGCTAAGATGAATGCATTTCCAGAACTCTGGCCTTGGAGTCCTAGGCTGCGGGATACATACCCCCCACCCCACCCTGAGAGAGGAATGTTACAGTTTTCAAGTCTTCTCATTCTCCTAGGAGAAAATGGAAGGGGTAGTCAGTGGGTCCCCCTAACGGGAGAACCCTTATTAATAATCATTGAGACCTCTCAGGCTTGAGGCTCAGACTTTTAAAAATGAAGAAGTACTCACCACTGTATCCCCCAGAAGGCTTTGCTTTGCTTCAATGCACTCTCGACAGGATGCCCACCACCCATTTACCTGTTTTCCTGGAAAGCCTTTCCTCTGGTCCTGAGGCACTCCGCTCTCAGCACCCCTGCTCTGAACACTTTGTTCTGCAGCATCTTTATCATATTTGACTTTTTTCTCGCTTACTTGGTTTTGAACTGAAGAAGAAGCTTCCAGCTCCAGTTCCAAACCAAAAAGAGGTTCCTGGAGAACACCACCACTAAGACCCTGCTCCTTCTGTGAGCATGGTCCCTGAATGCTGCTGGAGGGGCCTGGGGCTGGGGGTGGGGCGGGGTAAATTGCAAACGGATTGTCTGCAGATGGAAAACAACAGCCAGCAGGATGTTTTGCTTGGACCGACCCGGTCTTTTGTTCTTTTTAAACAACTTGGCAAGCAATGTAAAAGCAGGAGATTTTGCATGAAAAGGGAATCTAGGTCTCTGACGCGGGCCAAAACCACGGGCTGCGGCAGCACAGAGCCCGCATCCCACAGAGCACAGCGGTGCATGGCATTGCTAGTTTGCTGCAGTCCTCAGCTCTCCCTGGTGTCACCCTGGCACTGAGGCTGAATGTCACTGGCGTTTACCTGCTGCTCCTGTTGTTTCCCCTGAATAAAAGGCTTTTCAAGGCCACTTGTTTGAAGAAAAATGGAGCAGGGCACATTAGCGGGGGCCGCCTCATCGTTGTGGAGTCTGCCCTGCCCAGCGGGCATGAAACAGAGCTGATACCACCCCCCTCGGCTTGCGAGCCGGCCCCGGGGAACCGGGCTGCATCGGCCCCAAGGGGCCGTCATGTTCTCATTTGTTCAAAGCCTTCATCCAGGGCATAGTTTACGCACCATGCGTGTGTGCACTCAAATAGTAAGATCCAGCCTGCTCTACGCATTTATGCCTCCTGGGCAGCTCCCGTGGACATTTGAGTCTGCAGTTCTTCCTTTATTCCTGCGATTCCTACTGTTGCATCAGCCACCGTGACACGGGATTTTCAGAACAATCTAGGATATGAGGAAGATTTTCCCAACCAGGGACTGACAAGATGATGACTTTTCTCTTATAACGAAAACTCTAAGCCGACTTTTGGGTTTCCCCTGTTCCTTTAACCCGCTGGGTTGCTTGTACATCAGCGTATTCCATGCTCATTCCCATTTCTAGAGCTTTGGTCAGCACCTTCTCCCAGCCGCTGGTGACCTCACCATCTGCGACACCCAGCCAGATCCTATCCACATGTTTTGGGTTATAGTGGATGTCTATTTGTTTTCTATACCAAGCACCCTTTCGTGGAACAGCAGTATGGGGGATACTGTGCTTTCCACCCCAGATCCCCCCTTCAGGGCTCATACATTTATCTCTGAGGGTCCAGGAACATCAGCCGCTGACAGCTCACAGTGACATCTCTCTCAGACACAGAGAACAGCTTCCCACAGGGTTCTGTCCCCTCCCAGGGATACCCTAGAGCCGATGACTGGCTGACACAGAATTCCTTAAAGGATCTCCTGAGTTGTCTATTGCAACTTCAGGGCAGGGTGGCTTCTCCCTCTGCCAGTCCTGCTATCTTCTTTTCCGCAGAGAGAGAGAGAGAGTGAGAGAGAGAGAGATTCTAAGAAATTCGCTCATGCAATTGTGGTGGCTGGCAAGTCTGAAATCCATAGAGCAGGCCAGCAGCCTGAGAATTCAGGAAAGAGTTGATTTGGCAGTCTTAAGAAGAATTCTTCTTTGGGAAAACCTGTCTTAGCACTCAGTCTTAGTCTTTAACTGATTGGACCAGGCCCACCCACATTATGGAATGTAATCTGCTTTACTCAAAGTCTACCGAATTAAATGTTCATCGCATCTTTAAAAAAAAGAAACATTTAGATTGGCGGTTGACCAACCATCTGGGCACCAGAGCCTAACCATGGTGACACGTGAAATTAACCATCATATCAGACTTTCCCCAATGGGAGCCATCGTGATTTACTCAGGCAACTGTCCATTGAGGCAGAAGGGAATTCCCAGTCCTTTCAAGGATGTCAGGCACAGGGTCCTGGTTGACATTGATATCTGGGGTCCTTGGTAGGTGGCAAAACGCTCAGATTGGTTCTTTGACCTGCACGGTAAAAAGTATTAATGTAGGAAAGACCAAGAAGCTCTAACCTACTCCTACCCCATGCCAAGGCAGCAGGTGAAAAACAACGCCCCATTCCATGGAGAATGTCAGAGACGAGCGTTAATTTTAAAACATAGTGAATGTAGGAGTAACGGTTCTGTGCTAACCTAACATAATTCACCAGTCTGTCCTCTGCCAAATATCAGTGGTTCATGGCCAGGTAACCACAAGCCTAACCGAGTAGCAGCACCAAGTGCGACTGCTGTGTTGAATGTGGTATCTTTGCTAGGTTAACCTCCAGCATGTACTGGGTGGCCATTGACCTGCTGAGTGAGCTCTTGTCCATCCTCATTAGGGAAAAGGATCAGAAACAGCTCACGTTCACGTGGGATAGAGAATAGTTTACATTCATCACCTTGCCGCAGGGTTATGTTAACTTCTCTGCTCTCTGTTAGAACATATCCAAAGGGATCTGGACTGTCTGGATATTCCACAAAATATCTCATTAGTCCACTATATTGACGGCATAATGTTAAGTAGACTAGGTGAGCGAAAGTGGCACGGGAGGGCTCAGCAGCACTTTCATTCCAAAAAATGGGAAAAGAATTATAGGAAGATTCAGTCCCCTCCCACCTATGGGTACCCTCCAAAATAAAGGAGGATTTATTGCATGTCATATCTCCCACTTTTAAAGTTGTACAATGCTTGGCAGGCCCTTTGGGGTTCTTTTGGTAGCATATTCCACACTTGAGAAAATTCCACAGTCTGACCCATTTGCTGGGTGACATGGAAGGCCACGAGATCTCAGTAGGACCCAAGGCAGAAAAGGGCTTTAGGGCAGGTCCAGGCAACATGAATGTAGCTCTGCTCCTTGGACCATGTGATTCAAAAGACCCAGATACTAAACTTGTGGGAATGGCTGCTCTGTGGAGTTTATGCTAATCCTTATTAGGAGAATCACAATGTAGACCTCTAAGATTTTGGAACAAGACTAGGCTACATGTAGCAGAGAATGCTACACCATTTGAAACACACACACACACACACACACAACAACAACAACAACACAATTTAGGCACACTATTGGGTCTTGGCAAATGGTCATGGTCATGGAGACCAAGTGACCACACGGCTAGAATTGCCCATCCTGAACTGGATTCTGTAGACTCACCAAGTCATAAAGTCAGGTGGAACAGCAGGAATCCATCAAAAGGTGGAAATTACAGGGGCACATGGGTGGCTCAGTCGGTTAAGCATCCAACTCTTGATTTTGGATCAGGTCATGACCTCACGTTCATGAGTTCAAGCCCTGCATTGGGTTCTGTGCTGACAGCTCAGAGCTTAGATCCTTCTTGGGATTCTGTGTCTCCCTCTCTCTCTGCCCCTCTGCCACTCATGCTCTGTCATTCTCTTTCTCTCAAAAATAAATAAACATAAAAGAATTTTTTAAGGTGGAAATTATACATCTAGGTAAGCTCAAGTAGAGTCAGAAGGTACAAGTAGGTTGTGTGAATGTGTGAAGAGGTGGTCCATATCCCCTGGGGTCCATCACTTTTGCACTGGCTCTCCTCTACCTCACAGTAGTGGCTATATGGAAGGTTCCTTATGACCAGGGGAGAGGAAAGGGCCGAGTTTGGTTCATGGATGGCTCAGGTTATGTCCGAGTGTGTCAGAAACAAGATGGCAGCTGCACTCTTTGGGAAAAGCCCTGAAATAGCAGGGAAGGAAAATTCTCTAAGAGGTAGAGCTCCAGGCAGTAGAGCTGGTCACCCAATTATGGACAAAGAAGAGGCCCAAAGCAAGAATATATAAGACCTGTGGGCAATCATGAGTGGCCCAGGGCCTGGAAGGGGAAGGATTGGAAGGTCAGGGACAAGGAGATCTAGATGGAACCACAAAAGGATATCACATCTTAACTCTCACTAAAGAGTGTCCATTGTGGAAGAGGGTTTGAACAATAAGCTAGACCGAGTGACTCTGCAAGTTTATGTTAACCACTTCAGAGCTGGAATAAGGGATCAATGAACAGAGTAGCTCCATGGCAGAGATGGAGGTCATACATGGGCCCAAGAGCAAGAGTTTCCCCTCACCAATTCTCATCCAGCTGCTGCTGCTGCCAAATGTCCAGCCTGGCACCCAGACTGGCACTGAGCCCGACACAGCTGCATCACTTGAGGAGACCACTGTCCACTTGGTACAGTTGGATTTGACTGGGACCACACACATCATCAGTATGGGTTGGCCTGGCCTGTCCATGGGGCCCTGGCCATTAACTGAGGACTTACAAAGTATTTATTTCATCCACCTACAAAGAATCCTATCAACATTATTGCAGGCCAATGGACTTACTTTATAGAAAAGGAAGTAAGGTTGTAGTCAGAAATAACCCACACGTCCTGTTATATACTGCACCACCCAGAGCTGATGGCCGGAGAGAGAATGCCTCTCAAAGATACTGCTTCTAGATGATACTCTGTGAGATTGGGTGTCATTCTCCAGGGAGCATATACAGCCTAACTCAATCACCATTAATGGTGATGTGTCCCATGAGGCTGAATAGGAGTGGCCACACTTACCAATACTCTCAATGACCCACCTGGGGAGTTTGGGCCTCCCATCTCCATTACTCCTGGCTGTGAGGGCAAGGAAAAGAGTCACCATCCCTGCAGGGGTTATTGATATGGTCATTAGGAAGAGGTAGGACTAATGTTGCACAAGAGAGCAGGGAAAGACACATTCAGCATCTACGTGTTCTACAGGGACCCTCCTGGTGCTCCTGTGTCCAGTTCTAATGGTAAATGAATGTCACCAGTAATGGCCTGAGAAGGGCCTGGTAACCAGGATCTCACAACCCTCAGGAATAAGGGTCCGGGTCATCCCAACAAGCCCCAGCCAAAGTTGGGTCGGATCTAGAATGGGTTGGGGAATGGGGCTGATGATGGTCAGTGACAACCTCAAACGCAACCTACAATCTTCTCATGTAAATTTCCCCCCAAACCAGACCAAGCAAAGTTCTAGAGCAGCTGTTCCCCTATGAGACAAACTCGTTATAAGAAGCAAGGAGATCTGAGCAGTACAAGGGGTGAACAGTCCTGAGTGCGGTGGTGCACTGCCCCCAATGCCCGTTTTAGGGACAGCGTACCCATTCCTGGTGTCTCGGAGTATCAGCTGCTGATGGTTCACAGCCATGTCCTCTATTGGGCATTACCCTCGACTTCCGAGATCTGCTTCACCCAAGGTAGGTCACCCCCTCTCTTAGGGAAATGGCCCGGAACAATGACCGGCGGAAGTGAAGACATAGGGGCCCAGCCCTCTTGTCTCAGCTGGGGATAACTGTCAGCTCCAGAGTTTTCTGCAGCCTCAGCCGAGGCCTCAGGTACAACCATATCGCACACCCACTGGCCAATCTTGCCTTCCTTTCTTCCTTACACGTGTGTCCCAAGAGCACTCTCCAACAGACCTGCACACGCCTTCCCATCTCAGCGTCTGTTAGCTTATTAGCTAACCTAGTGCAAGTGATCGGCTTCTTGGAAGGAGTTTCTCCCCCAACTCCAGTCACGTGGCCCCGGCCGGAACAAAAGTCATAGCATCCTGACCTCCACTGGCCCAGGGTGGGGGGTTGTTGTCCCCTGCTTGTAAGGAAAGCCAGTCTTCAATAAATAAGAATGAAGGCAACACAGACACAAGCAAACATTTTTTAAAAAAGAATCTTAATTGAAGACTTTGGGGTATCCCAGATGCTCTGCTTCCTTGAATTTAGTTGTTCGGTTTTCTTTTGAGTCTTATAGAGGGGTTGAAGGACTGTTTTACAAATAATTGGCTGTGTAAAATTTTGTGTTTGGTGCCGATGGACTTTGAGCTAACGAATCTCAACTTGCAGTGAACAAAGAACCTATGGGCCAATATATGAGACACCATCTGTGGTTCATTTAAATTTTTTAATGCTTATTTATTTTTGAGAGGGGGAGGGCAGAGAAAGAGGGAGACACAGAATCTGAAGTAGGCTCCAGTTTTGGAGCTGTCAGCATAGAGCCCAACACGGGGCTCAAACCCACCCACGGGGAGATCATGACCTGAGCCGAAGCGGGATGCTCAACCGACTGAGCCACGCAGGTGCCCCTCTTTGATTCATTTATATAACAAGTCTGTGAGATACCACTCTGTCCTTCTAAAAAATACCCCTTTAGCGTTCAAGCTGGTTTGCGTTGCGGCTCCGATAGTTGTAACCAAGAGGTCCTAGCTAATCCAAAAGTCTAGCTCAAGCCTTGCTGTCTTTATGAAGCCAAATATAATGATCGATCCTCCTCTCCGGCTGCTTGGGGCCCTGAGGTACGTATCATATTCCTCAGTGTATGTTTCGATCTTGCATTATTCTCTTTTATTTTCAGGTTTTGTCTTCCCTGGCTTATTAGCACTTTGAGGGCCAGAGCTTCCTGATGCTCCACTGTTGTCCGGGTCCCTGTGTCTGGAGCTGCCTGGCAGAAGGAGGGACCCCTTCCTTCTCTCTGCCATTAGGAGCCCTCCCTTCCACCTCCCTGCAGGCCTCAGACCAGTCAGGCTGGGGACCGTCTTCTTCCACGTTAGGAAAGATGGGAGAGCATCCTAAACCGACACAAAGCGTTTCCCGAGTTGCTAAGACCCTTCTTGGTTTTTGCTCCTTTTTGGAATCTTCCTTCTGACTTCCATTCCTTAGGGCTCACTGATACCTGGGACTTTCGACCACCTGTCTTGTTTCCCCCTCTTACAGGAGCTGCTTGGTACCTCAATCAATCAATCGGTAGTGAAAAATAAAGCCCAGGCTGTGAATCGGGGGTCCTGGCTCTGATCCCGGGGCCGTGTGTGGCCTTAGACAGTCTCTCAGCTCCTCAATGCCCTACATCCGCATCTGGAATACGATGACACACGCTTCCCATGCGTCGGGCCAGCGCCTACACCCTTCCTGTGTCCCGTAATAATGTGATGCGTGTGCGGGTGGTAAGGAGCCCCAGGCTTCTGGAACATACTGCCCCGCGATCCCCAGGTAGAGTCACAGCTGTACCCCTCCCCCGTCCCTACACTCGGCTCTGGTTCCACGGCTCAGCTTGCTCCGGCCAGGCCCAAGCTGCCTGTGCTCCCCGGCTCTTGCCCGAGAACCTGTCTGGACTGTCTTCTGATTCAGCATCACACAAATCTGTGAGATTTTAGGCAAATCACTGCGTCTGGGCCTCTTCCCAGAAGACTGAAAACATTACAGAGGTGATATTTCAAACGGGTGTCGCTGCTCGCTATGTCGAGCGCGGTGTTATTTCAGGGGCTGGCTAGGATAGCCATTTGGTAACGCTTAGAGAGAAGGATTTAAAAACACGTGTAAGAAAGATGGCTAGAAGAGTGATACGCATTTCAAAAGATTAATAATCAACATGGATTGGGGCTCCTACGGGGAGCACAGGTACCGAGCCTCCGGGATGATTGGTTCCTTGCAGTGGAAGGGACATTTGTCATTTTGTTATTTCTCTTGGCTCCACCCGTTTCAATCAGATGGGTATCCACTCAGGGAAGAACGCGGAGTTTTCTGGGTTGGGAAGCGAGCTGGAACATTGGAACTGACCGTTTTGGAAGAGCAGCAAAGTGGCTCGTGGATTTCGCACTTTCTGCCTGGTGCTGGCAGATGAGATATGCAGAGAGAGAGGGCTGGCATCAGACAAGCCGGGAGGCCTATTTTTGGAGGATGCATGGGGACAGCCACCTCATGAGTCCGTGCGAGAACTTTTTTCTTTCTTCTGAAAATACTCTTTAGAGTCTCCATGCTCCACTTTCCCAGGAATTGAGTGGCTGCTGCCCTTCAGAGGAGCTATAAATAGCCGTCGCCAGTTTGGATAAATAATGCAGCGGGATGAGGATGAAGGGAGCCAGGTGTGCTGGGCATGGGGACAGAGGGGGGCATCCCAGGCCCAGCTCCTGAAAGGCCAGCGGGTTCGGGGGGGACAGGAGTGATACTCCCTGGGGAAACTTCAGAACAGATCCCAGGACGCTGGTGCCCACATGGCCTCCCTGCCCGAAGGAACAGCGCCAAGCACAGAAGGGGACCAAGGTGGAGCTGCACAGGGTCTGGCGCGGATGTGTGCACACAGGCTGGTGTGGACGTGTGCACAACAGCGCCTGGTTAGCTGATGTCTGGAAGTGCTGGTCCGAGCAGGGGTGAGCACGGTGGGCATGCGGGCCTGCAGGCTCAGCGCTGTCCCTTCAGGACCCGGCCTCCACGTTGGCCTCTTTCAAAGCACGCTCTCACCCATCAAGGGGCTCATGCGGGGTGGTGTTTCTGAGCGTTCTGAACGACAGCGCATGAGTCCTCCTTGGCAAAGATGAACAGAACGCAAGAAATTGTTGCCCACGCGCCCAACTCATCTGGGGCCCGGTGATCAGGGACCGTGGCTTGGAATGAGTCAACAACTCCGCGGCAGCCCTGCCCTTCCCATATCGCCAAGCCTCTGTTCCTATTACCATCAGGACACACATGTTCAGCATCCCTCCCCCCCCCATTTTCCTCCTTCATGATTAGGGACACTAACAGCTTGGAGAGCTATGCTTGTAACCGGAGGCGACCTCCGCCCGGGAGAGGGGGAGGGGTTCGGGCCAGACTCCCTTCTGCCTGCTTTTTCAGGGAGCCCCAGGGAAGGACGTTTCCTGGGGAGGGCGGGGGGGGCCCACAAAGCTCTCGCTCTCCTTGAGCCCACAAGAGAAACACGATAGACAGACGTTGTGCCGTCAACAGCATTTTCCAGGACGCATTAGTGTTTTGTCTTCTAGTTCCGCAGAACTCCTGTCCTACAGAGTGGAAACAGACATCTGATTCTCCAAAGACATGGACTCTTGTCAAAGCCTCTGCTCTGTACCCTCGGACATGTATGGGTCCCGCTCCAGTCCCGTTTAAAATCAGAAAACCGGGGCACCTGGGTGGCTCAGTGGGTTAACCATCTGACTTCAGCTCAGGTCGTGATCTCACGGTTTGTGAGTTCCAGCCCCGTGTCAGGCTCTGTGCTGCCAGCTCCGAGCCTGGAGCCTGCTTCGGATTCTGTGTCTCCCTCTCTCTGTCTCTGCCCCTCCTCCGCTCGTGCTCTGTCTCTCTCTCTCTCTCTCTCTCTCTCAAAAATAGGTAAACATTAAAAAAGTTAAATCAGAAAACCAGAAGTGGGTGCAGGAATGAGCTCACGCATGAAATTGTTCGTCGCTGGGGTAACGTGTGTACGGTCCATCCTTGGTGTAGATTTCAACACGAAACTTTGGGAGCATTCATGGTGACGGTCAGAGGTCATGGGGGAGTCTATTGTGTCTGGCCCCTGACTTTATTCCCTCGTCCACACGGGCACAGGCCAGCACTGGTGCTAGTGAACCCGGCTGGAGGTAAACAAGTCGGAGAGAAGGGAAGCCCGTCTCTGTGTTTTGATGTATCATCCTATTTGCTATTGGTCTTCCAGCCATTTTCAGCAGGGGCTGGGAAAGCCGCGCATTTGGATCACAGAGGATTTCTTTCCCAGGGGTAAGTACCATTCAGTTCCAATTTGAGGACTTGCTTGGGGTGGAGATACACCTAGAACTAATAGGCGCTTGTGGGTTTCAATTCATACTGATGTGAATGGTCTGGTACCGGATCCTTCCAGCAGGAGTTGGTGAGTCATGTCCCCAGTAGGAGGGAAAGGGATAAAAGATAGAGAATGGGGCAACTGTATCTGTCAAACCCACATCCAGCCAGGGCCAGACAGCAGATTGCCCTTTGTGGGGCGCCCTTTAACCCTTGGTTAAAGCCTGAAGTTCCTTTCCACGCGTTAGGAATGTAGAAATGCTCATGTCTCTTGATTCTGGAATGGTATTTTGTGTGTGTGAGAACATATTCGTCGCATCCCCTGGGCTTTGGTACATGTGTTTTCATTTTCCATTGGCTCGAGACGCTTTTTCGATTCCCTTTCGATTTCCTCTTTGACCCTGGGATGGTTCAAGAGTGTGGTGTTTAGTTTCCGAATCTTTGTGAATTCTCCCATTGGATGTCCAGTTTCATTCCGCTGTGGTCCCAAAACCAGCTCGGAATGATTTAGATCTTAAATCTGTCAAGACTTGTTTTGAGATCAGCCATGTGATCTATCCTGAAGAATGTTTGCATGTGCTTGAGAAGAATGTGCGTTCTTCTGCCGTTGGGTGGGAAATTCTGTTTTGGCCTGTTAGGTCCATGCGGTCCCGCTGGGGGGTGGGGGGGAGGAGCATAGTGGCCCCTGTCCAGAGGCATTGAGCAGCGTAGACTTTGGGTAGCTCCATCAGGTGAGGACAGCATCCCAGCCTGTAGTGGCCAAGGCTGTGGGTGTCTACAGTGTGGTAAGGGCTGCTGGGGTCCTTCTGTACCCGTCTTCTTCAGCAAGGGGTAGTCACAGCCACGAGACCCCTCTTGGTGTTGGGGTCTGAGGCAGAGGCGTGTGATGGGCACCTGCAGAGTCAAGTTCTGGGGCATGGGCACGTGTGAGCCCGCAGTGACGTCAGGCTCTGCATCCCAAGGCTTTGGGATGTGAAGTTTCTCTTCGGGCACCTGTCATCCGACGGAGCCCAGGTTTGAGAAATGCTGGTCTAGGAAATCATTCACTTCACAGGTGGGGAGATACCCACAGCCTTCTGCTTGATTCCTTAAAGCCCTGATATTAGCAATGTGCCCTGGAGGAAATCGCACTCTGATCCCACAATAAATGCTGTGGGCATATGCATTTTTGTGAGTGGCGAACAACGTTTCTCAAACAACACTGGAAGAAGTAGGCCGTCATAAATACTAAGATTAGCTTCGTGAAAGCACTCGGATGTGTTATTGTTCTGGGATCCGCCGATGGCGCCCAGAATGAAGACTTTTGTTCTGCAGACTTTTGGCTAAGAAAATCTTGTTATCCATTTATAATATGCTCCACCGAATAAGGTATGACTCAGGGCCTCCCATGCTCACACTTCCCACGTGGAGTCTGATGTGACATTCACAGTATTTAACAATCAGCTGGCGTGACCAGTAACTGGGCACCCCGACACTGGCCAGCGTACCAGCCTCGTGTGCACCTGCTGAATATAGCCTCCACTCAGTGCTGACCTGTGGCCCTGCTTTTAGATGGGAAACGTAAAATGATTTGATAAATCCCAAAGGCCTTAGTCCAGAAATTCCTGTAACTGCAGTTGTTTGAGCGAACAGTGGCATTGCCTGTCTAGACAGCTCGACCTGGAAGAAAGGATAAAGGCCATGGCAAACTCACAGGCATGTTCGTTCCCGAAAAGGACCTCGCGGTAAAGTGGCTTCCTGTAATGATGAGGTACACGGCTCGGTAAAATTTCCGTTTGGCGGGCGGGAGGGGGAGGTCACATTACTTTTCCTTCTGTCTAAAACCCATTTTGTTTTGCCCAGATAGATTTAAAACCTTCACAGGGAAAATAATTTCTCTTTGGGTAGCTGCCTTCAAGAAGTTGTAAGCAGATGCGGTTTGGTGAAATGCTGAGGCCTGGAAGTTAATGAAGAAATCTGTCTCAATCCTAAAATAAGCATTATTTGGTGGGGGAGGGGGGAGACGGGAGAGTGTGCTGGGCGAGGTGGCCAGACAGTGAGTATCCTGGCTTCACGGCGATTATGGAGTGGGGGCCACAATACCTCGCTCACACCATCTGTGCGCTGTGTACAGCAAATGCTGGAATGATCCCTGGAAGAAACCCACAGACCTCCATATGCATCCCTGCAGAGTCAGGCTGGTTGCACAGCGGCTTCAGAGTGGGGCCGAAAATATCCGATCATCGTTGATTTGCTGCCTCCCTGCCCCACCCCAGCCTGCCCAATCCCAGGCCAAGGGGAGGGCATGGGTGGTGAGGGGACCTGGCCGAAGGCACATGGGAGTTGTGATTGGCATCTTGGAGGCATGAAAGAGCCAAGATTCAAGGGTGAGACAAAGCGAAATTTTGAAAGTGATGGGAATTGTGCAGGGCATATTTCTTCCTGTTTCTGATGGAGGTTTCCCTCCAGTCTCTTGGCACCGGCTTTTCATGCTTGTGCAGAAAATGGTTAACTGAGCAGGTCTGAGGGGTTCAAACCTGGGACGTTCTATTTTTTTTTTTTTTTACATTTATTTACTTATTTTTGAGAGAGTGTGACACAGCGTGATTGGGGGAGAGGCAGAGGGAGAAGGAGACACAGAAGCTGAAGCAGCCTCCAGGCTCTGAGCAAGTGTTCAGCACAAAGCCCGACACGGAGCTTGAAGCCATGAACCGTGAGATCATGACCTGAGCTGAAGTCGGACACTCAACCGACTGAGCCCCCCAGGAGCCCCCAGACCTGACATGTTCTAAAGAAACTAGCCTTTGAGTGGCTCCTTGGAGACGGGGTCTAAGCGCCTTCGAATACACTGCCTGGTAAGACTACTTTCGTATCCCTAGAGCTTTGGCCACACCAGATAGTCCAAGACAACAGCATGATTTGTGGTGGGGACCTTGGGTCATGCCGCATCGGTTTGACTCCTGGAGACGGAGAACTAAGGTCAGCCATGTGGGCGTCCCATGCCGAAGTGACCAGCCCCCGGTGTCCGTACTCCGTACGCGCTGTCACAGGTCATCACTGTCAGAAGTAGCTGCTGCCCACACGGCTCAGGGACAGAGCACACGCGGAAGCTTGAGACTGGCTTCTCCTGGACTACGTCCCCTCCCGCCTTTTCCCTTGGCTGCTTTTAATCTGTGTCTTTTCACCGCAATGAACCATGCTCGTGACTATAACAGCTTTTCCGAGTTCTGTTAAGTCATTCTGGTGAATTGCTGGCACACTTTCTGTCTAAAGGTGGTCTTTTCGTTCATCTTGAGCGTGGTCTCAGAGGCCCCCCGACCGCAATGTTGTTTTATCGCCAGCACAGACCGTCTTCTTCCAAAGAGCCCCCAGAGAGCCGTGGAATATGTTGTCTTCACTTCTCTTTCATCATTTCCGTGCTGTTCAGCTGACCTCTGAATCTTGAAAAATCAAGGATGGGCCCCCTTGGGTCCTGCGTCAGTCCTGACCAAGCAGCGAGGGGTGCTGTGTGCACTACTGTGAGTGAGCCTGGTCTCGCTCCTGAGACTAATATTGTGAGGCCAGGGCACCTGTGTCCCACCAGGCAGAGCCCATCTGTCAGGTGCGTGGCTTCCTCTTTGATTTTCTAGTCATACTCAAGTCTAGCCCACCCCCCGCCCCAGGCCCTCCAGACTAGGTTCTTACGTTGTGGCTCCCGTCTTCCCCTAGAGCTGGACCCTCTTCTCCACGTCCCCAGGGGCCTCCTGGCCAGTCACATGCATTCCAGTCTGACCGCCCCTGATCCAGGCTCTCGCCCAGCTCAGCGCCTCCAGGTCGTTGCCATGATGGAAACCAGCCCAGGGCCCCTCCTCTGAAACACGTGGAGCCAAGGACAGCCCAGACTGAACGTTAAACCTCAAGAAGATATTTTCCAGCCAAGTGTTATCCCCACTTTGGCCTCCATCTGCGGCGGACAAGGGACTGTGGCCTTTGTTCCCGGAGGACTTGGAATCACTGATCTACGAAGTGGATGGTTCTCTGTGTCGGGGCGGGGGTTGGGGGCTCACTGAGCTGCCTCGGGCTGCCCGTCCCTTCCGCAAGCGGCCAGCGCAGAGCCCACTCGTATTTCGGGTCTCCATTTACGTGTTAATTTCCCCGGGGAAACCTTTTCCGTGCCCCGGTCTAGGTCAGGGCCCTTCGGTCTATGCTTTTGCGAAAACATGGTCTTTTCCCTCCAAGGCTTCAGCTGCGTCTGTAATTATTGGGTCAATCAATGTCCTTCCCCCTCTTGACTGTGGGCTCCGTGGATGCGGCATCTCATTCTGCTCCCCATTGTGTCCCTAACCTAGCACAGTGCCTGCGGCATAACAGGGTGCTCAAACATATTTCCTTTTTTAAAATTTGCTTAATGTTTATTGATTTTTGAGAGAGAGACAGAGTATGAGCAGGGGAGGGGCAGAGAGAGAGGAGGACACAGAATGGGAAACAGGCTGCAGGCTCTGAGCTGTCGGCACAGAACCCGACGCGGGCCGCAAACCCATGAACCGTGAGATCATGATCTGAGTCGAAGCTGGATGCTTAACCGACTGAGCCACCCAGGCGCCCCTCAAATATATTTCTTGGATTCGGTGTGAAGTGTACAAACCATGTCACAATCGCTTTGTGATTTTTTAAAATTAATTCAAATTCTTCCCTACAGGTGTACTCAGCTTTCATAATCTTTTGCTCTTGTAATTTGGTCATCTGTTTACAGCCTTAAAGACGTTAGAGAAGTGATTAGTTGCTAAGGTAACCTTTTCACAACTGGCAAAAAAGGGCAGGCGTGCAGGAACCAGATGTCCTGGCCTGTGTGGATGGGCCATGCCCCTCCTGCACGCTCTTCCCTGACCGCTCCAGGGAACAGAGAGCTAATGCCGAGGGGAGCGAGTCTCTCCTTGCAAACATGGCTGGAGAAAATCCTGACACATTGTACAACACGGATGAACCTGGAGGACGTTACACTGAGTGAAATAAGCCCGTCACAGAAGGGCAAATACTATACTCTTCCACCTACAGGAGGTTCCAAGAGGATCCGAATTCATTGAGATGCAAAGTAGAATGGGGGTTGCCAGGGCCTGAGACGGGGTGGAGGGTCCTTGTTAACTGGTACATAGTTACAGTTTGGGAAGAAGTCCTGGAGGTGGATGGTGGTGATGGTGGCCAACGACGTTGATGTACTTGATGCCGCTGAACTGTATACACACAGGGTTAAATTAGAAAACTTTTATGTTGGGAAGCCTGGGTGGCTCCGTTGGTTGGGCAGCCAACTTCGGCTCAGGTCATGATCTCGTGGTTTGTGGGTTCGAGCCCCGTGTCAGGCTCCGTGCTGACAGCTCAGAGCCTGGAGCCTGCCTCGTGTTCTGTGTCTCCCTCTTTCTCTGCCCCTCCCCTGCTCGTGCTCTGTGTCTCCCTCTCTCTCAAAATAAATAAACATTAAAAGAAAAAATTTTTAAAGAAAACTTTTATGCTGTTGACCGCAATAAAACAAAATGAAGAAAGACGGATGGTGAGAGTCTTCCAGTCAAGCAGGGATCTGAAGGAAACAATCGGTGCTTTCTTGTTTCAATACTATGATCAAAGACATAGACACTCCGAAGACACACAAAGTGGGAAGACATGGCCCGCCAGCAACCGGGCAGGGGACACCCTGGCCAAAGCCGGCGGTGGCGGGAGGTAGTGGATGTCTTTATACTGATCTAATCTTGTCCCATAAAAACACTGTCCCATGTCCCATAAAAATGCCCTTCTCTTGGAGCTTCTCCGTCAGTTTCATGTATGTCTGCAGGGCTAACGTTGGAAAACCAACAGTTTGATGAACGCTCTCCCGGGTGCTGGCAGTTAGGGACATGGTGTGTGTGTAGACTGCCTGCTATGAGCAGGGGAGGGGCAGAGAGAGAGGGAGACACAGAATCCGAAGCAGGCTCCAGGCTCCGAGCTGTCAGCACAGAGCCCGACGCAGGGGCCCAGCACTAGTCGGCTCTTTGTTCTTCATTAACTCTCAAACACACCAGAAGCATACCCAGGACCTACCTCAGGGGGCTAAGAAAACTGAGGTTGTGTGAGATGGAGAACTGTCTGGAGGTTACATGTCTTCTAGGAGGTAGAGGCCAAACATAGATCTGTCTGATGCCGGGGCTCCTGGGTGGCTCAGTCGGTTGAGACTCTCTGACTCTTGCTCTTGGCGCAGGTCCATGAGTTCAAGCCCCGCATCCGGCTCCGTGCTGTCAGCACAGAGCCTGCTTGGGATTCTCTCCGCCCCCCCCCCCCGCCCCTCTCCTGCTCATGTGCTTTCTCTCTCTCTCAAAATAAGTAAATGAACTTAAACAAATCTGTCTTATGCTACTGAGGCTGGCCCCATCAGAAACGGGGCAGCAAAATCCGGCTTCACAGCTGTTCCAGACTTAAATGTGCTCTGGTCCTGTCAGCTTCATTCCTCCTCTGTAACTGCACCCCAGTCACAGATATTCCCTCTGCAAGGGATGTTGACGCTTTCCCTGGTTTGGTAAAGCGGGATCCCTGTAATTCTACAAGGCGGACTCAAATGCCAAGACAACAGGCTGACTATGCCCAGAAAGCAAGGGTTCGCCAGGAGAAGCTGGGAAGGAATCTCCCAAAACAAACCTCTTTGAGTGAAAGGCAAAGTTCTCAGGCCACCCTCTCTCATCCTTGCCACGGTGTTCTCAGCATGGCGGCAGCCAGCGCAGGTGGTTATGGTGTTTATGGTGACCCTGTATTTGGAGACGAAATAAGGAGTAGGCTTTCTCTTTCATACGGACTTGACTTCAAAAGAACTCTCCAAGCCCTTTCACGAAGATGGCGCCAAAGGCGAAGAAGGAAGCCCCTGCCCCTCCCAAAGCCGAAGCCAAAGCAAAGGCTTTGAAAGCCAAGAAAGCAGTACTGAAAGGTGTCCGTAGTCATAAAAAAAAGATCCTCATGTCACCTACATTCCGAGGGCCCAAGACACTGCGTCTCCGAAGGCAGCCCAAATATCCTCGAAAGAGCGCCCCCAGGAGAAACAAGCTTGACTACTATGCCATCGTCAACTTCCCGCTGACGACCGAGTCCGCCATGAAGAAAACAGAAGACAACAACACTCTTGTGTTCATCGTGGACGTCAAGGCCAACAAGCACCAGATCAAACAGGCTGTGAAGAAGCTCGATGACATTGACGTGGCCAAGGTCAACACTCGGATCAGGCCCGATGGAGAAAAGAAAGCATATGTTCGACCGGCTCCTGACTATGATGCTTTGGATGTTGCCAACAAAATTGGGATCATCTGAACTGAGTCCAGCTGGCCAAGTCTAAATATACATTTTTTTCACACACACACACAAAAACAACTCTTCAAGTACCCAACCCCTAGGTCCAACGATGTCCACCCCAACAAGTGATACCGTATAATCTCCTCTGAGACTGGGAGCCAGACTGATTGCTGCCTTCTTTAAGTTACTCCAAGCCCCCAAAAGGCCCTGACTTCTGATCATTGGGGTCCCGATACCAAAGCTACCAATCCTGTATTTTTCCCACT
This sequence comes from Cryptoprocta ferox, assembly GCA_028646485.1. NCBI lineage: Eukaryota > Metazoa > Chordata > Mammalia > Carnivora > Eupleridae > Cryptoprocta > Cryptoprocta ferox. The sequence goes on from CM053561.1 coordinate 1,647,433, forward strand.
ATTGCTTTCCAGAAGCGCCTGTGCAGATGATATTTTCCTCCACGCAAGAGAAAGCAGCTGTTAACTAACTTGACTAGACCAAGAGAGAGAGGTTGTGGAATCAAGTCAGTCAGCTCCTTGTGGTGCAGAGTGGACACCGAGTGGATGCCAAGTGGTAGTGGCTGTGGTTGGCATGGTCATAGCAGGTGTGGGGACAGAACGCAGCCGAGGAAAGTGGACCAGAGCCCCTGGAGAGACATGTGGGGTCCCAGAGAACAGCTCAAATGAATCAGGACTCAGCGCCCCAGGAGATTAGGTCAGAAGCATCTACAGGACCAGGCAACATGTTGGGGTAACTCGGGACTGTGCAGAACTGGAAAACTCTTGGGGCGCCTGGGTGGCTCAGTCGGTTGGGCGTCCGACTTCAGCTCAGGTCATGATCTCACAGTCCTTGGGTTCGAGCCCCGCATCGGGCTCTGTGCTGACAGCTCAGAGCCTGGAGCCTGCTTCAGATTCTGTGTCTCCCTCTCTCTCTGCCCCTGTCCCGCTCGCTCTCTGCCTCTCTCTCAAAATAAAATAGACATTAAAAAAATTAAAAAAAAAAAAAGAACTGGAAAACTCTCTCAGCTGTCAAAAAAAAAAAAAAAAAAGGTGGGGAGGATGCCTGGGTGGCTCAGTCAGTCAATCGCCCGACTTCAGCTCAGGTCGTGATCTCACGGTTTGTGAGTTCGAGCCCCGCGTCAGGCTCTGTGCTGACAGCTCAGAGCCTGGAGCCTGCTTCGGATTCTGTG
>CM053561.1:1648302-1710275 GCA_028646485.1 Cryptoprocta ferox
ACTGGAAAACTCTCTCAGCTGTCAAAAAAAAAAAAAAAAGGTGGGGAGGATGCCTGGGTGGCTCAGTCAGTCAATCGCCCGACTTCAGCTCAGGTCGTGATCTCACGGTTTGTGAGTTCGAGCCCCGCGTCAGGCTCTGTGCTGACAGCTCAGAGCCTGGAGCCTGCTTCGGATTCTGTGTCTCCCTTTCTCTCTGCCCTTCCTCTGCTTGCTCTCTGTCTCTCTCTCTCTCTCAAAAATAATTAACATTAAAAATGTTTTTAAAAAACCCACAAAAGTGATAGATGTTCAATGTCAAAAATTCAAACAATGGAGAAGTGGGAGGGTAAAACGGAAAGTCCCGGCCTTCCTCTTCAAGCAATTTTTCTCCTCTCCCCCCCCACCCCCCGACCTGGTGTAACCACCACGAGCTGTCAGCCGTAAACATATACCCTCTAGTCTTTTCTCCGGGTATTTGGAAACATGTAGAGACCTCTTCCTCCCAAACCAGATGTCACTTGAAATGTCACGCTCCTTTATTTTTTTAATCAAATTCAACCTGAACCCAGGCCCCCATCCCCCATCACCGGGGCTTCCTCACCCCCAGAATGACACAGAGATCCCAGATCCCGTGCCAGCCAAGGAGGATGTCACCCGTTGTGAGCCCAGGGGTCCTCTCAGATCCAGTAACTCTGCTGGGTCTGTGCCTCATTTGGGGCAGGAGCACTGGCACCTTTGGCAAACTGAGGTACCCACTCGCTGGGTCCAGCTCCATCCTTGCTGACGTTCGCTAGCCCTGGGGCAATATCAAGTTTTCCTCTGCAGCCAAGTCCTTACCTTCCCCTTCTTTTCAGATGGTGGGACAGCTCGTGCTGGCTCTTGCTTCTTGTCACTGAAGGGCCGTCCTCTTCCTGTCTCACCTTCAAAGGCTTGCCCTTGCGTAACCTCTTCAGTGAGCTTGACTTCTCACAGCCTCTGCTCCTGCCTGCAAAAATCACTAAAGCAAGACATCACTAGGAATCTAAGTGCCTCGAGGTGGCAGGAGGGAAGGAGAGAACAGTGCACAAAATCCTAGGGCACACACACAAATGTAACGGGATCGCACAAAGGGGTCCTTCCGTACGTAATAGTCTCCAGGTCGCTTTTTTCACGAAGAATATCCGAGACACGCTTCTTTGCCAGTATCTTTACATCAACATCTCCTTTTTCAAAGAGAATGAGCGGTTTTTTATTCCATAATTCATCACACCATTTCGCTCTCGATGGAGATGGTGGGTTTCCTTCAAAGAAACACCTGCTATCGATGCCACACTCGTACGCAGATCTCTAAACATGCGCACACACGTATTTCTGTAGAGGAGAAACCCAGAGTGCAATTCCTACATTAGATTGGTGGCGTATGCTCTCTGGCACCAAATAAGTGTTGCCAGCTCTTTAAAAAGTGCTGAACTGGGGCGCCTGCGTGGCTCAGTCGGTTAAGCATTGAGTCTTGATTTTTGGCTCAGGTCATGATCTCCCAGTTCGTGAGTTCGAGCCCTGCGTCAGTCTCCACACTGACAGTACGGAGCCTGCTTGGGATTTTCTCTTTCTCTCCCCTGACCTCAAAATAAATAAATAAATAAATAAATAAATAAATAAGCATTAAAAATAAAATAAAAGTGCTGGACGAATCAGTGTTTCCACAGGATCTAAGCATACCAGTTCCCATGCCTCCTTACCAGTTGTGATCATCTTCCTTCTAAAAATGCGTCTTGTGGCTGAAAAATAGCCTCATATTGGGGCGCCCAGGGGGCTCAGTCAGATAAGCGTCCGACTTCGGCTCAGGTCAGGATCTCATGGCTTGTGAGTTCAAGCCCCGCGTCAGGCTCTGTGCTGGCAGCTCGGAGCCTGGAGCTGCTTCGGATTCTGTGTCTCCCCCTCTCTCTGCCCCTCCCCCACTTACACTCTGTCTCTCTCTCTCTTTTGAAAATAAATGAACATTAAAAAACCTTTTTCAAAAAGAATAATAGCCTCGTGTTGCCATTTTGTTTTGCATTTCCCTAATTGCTGGAAGAATCGATGTCTTTTGAAGTTTGCTGGACATATATCTGTTTCTTCTTTGTGAATGATCTCCTGGCTTCATCTACTAGTTTCTAAAAGCCCTGTTCTTATTGATTCTAAAGAGAATGCACTTTTCTAGTTCGTGGATGCTAATCCTTTTCTGTCTTACCTAAGTTACAATGTTTTACTCCAGTTTTTCCTTCATCTGTCAACTGTGATCGGGACTCTGACTTAATTGGTAAAGGTGGGCAAAATCAATAAATATTTCAGAGCTCCACCAGGTAATTCTAATCAGCCAGGATTGAGAGCCACCAGTGCAAAGAATAAAATAGAGACCAGGCACCAGAAGACGTGATCAGTGTCTCAAGTCACTGAGATATACCAACATGAAGCCATTTTTACACCAGCCCAACCGTCTCCCTCGCTTTCTCTTACGTTCTGTTTCATTCACCATAAGGAGCCCAAAGGGAGCGACGCGTTTCTTTCCAGTCTGACACCCTTTCAACAGCATCCCATTGCCTTTACAATGAAATCCAAACTTCTCACCCTGGCTCCAAGGTCCTGCACGACCTGGCCCCTGTCTACCCAGCTTCATCTTAAGTCGCTCCCAGACCAGCTCCCTATACATCAGTCACTGCCTTCTGCTCTGCGACCCCACCAAGGGCTCTGTTCTCACTCGCACCTGCTGCTCTCTCCCTCCCTCTCCCTTCCCCTCTCCCTCTTTCTTGCACAGTGTGCTTTCTCTCATTCTCTCTCCACAACCCTTTGGAGATCTCTAAGAGACACCCTGCCCCCCATTATTCTGCACTCCACACGTTATTTATTTCCTTCATAACCTACTGTGATTCATAATTATGTTTTTAAATTTTTTAAACATTTATTCATTTTTTGAGAGACAGAGAAAGACAGAATCCGAGGCAAGTTCCAGGATCCGAGCTGTCAGCACAGAGTCCGACACGGGGCTCGAACTCATGAACAGTGAGATCATGACCTGAGCCGAAGTCGGATGCTTAACCGACAGAGCCCCCTGGACGCCCCTCATGATTATTTAATGTAGTTATTTATTTTGGGTTTGGAAGAAATCTCCCTGCTAACATGTAATTTACACAGGAATGGCCACCAGGACATTCCACTGCCTGGCACATTTCTTGGCACATTCTTGGTCACAATTTGTTAAATGATTGGATTTTGGCCTGCCAGTGTCCCTTCCACACCCAGCCCTCCCCATGGCAGAGAACAATGGCTGAGGAGAAGAGAAGGATGTGGCTGGCCCTCAGGCTCCAAGGCGTAACATGTCGGACATTGTCCTCTCCTATGGCCCACGTGCTTCTCGGTTTCCCAGGTCACCAATGGTCTGGCACATCTTGAAGATCAGTGGATGCTCAGGTCTCTGCCGGAGTTCATGAGTACTCAGCCCCTGCCCACCAGCCCTCAGCTGGGCCATTGCTCTCTCTGACTGTGCCCTTGGCCCCCATTCTGCGGCACCTGGCTTTCTCTGTCTTGGACATTTAGCCCCTTTTCCAGCTCAAGGTGGCTTCCTTCACCTTCTGCATATTGAAACTTGAGGAATGAAGGGAGGGTGAGAATGTTCCTTAGAAGCCCTTTGTCCTTTTTCTGAAGTGGACTTCAAGCTCCTAATAGATGCCACACACACACACACAGTCCCCCTCAATTTTCTATTTTCACAACCACATATGTAGGAAAAGTCCAAGGCACCTCAAAGGATACGGATACCAGACCTTCACTCTGGTCTTTCCAGAAGCCCATAGTAACCAGCCAGGGGCGGGGCAAGGCTGCTGCTCCCTGCTGTCCCCTGGGGAGGGGACCTTCTCAGAGCGAGCACCCCATGGCGCTCAGTTACGAGCAAAATATCTGCCCAGCGTCTGAGTGCAACCGTCCTGTCACTTTGGGTTGCTGAACACGCCAGTCTTGCCTGCGACAAGTTGTCACGTCTCCTTACAGTGACAGCATGCAACCCATCCGTCTGGAAAATAGGAAGTTTACGTCCAGGAGAATGCTGAGAAAAGTGACCACCGAATACTGCTGGCCACACCCAGCCCGATGGGTGTTCTCGATGGAACATGGCATTGGTTAGCGAATCCATGTGCTGCTTCAAGGCGACCATGGACAGAGTTGTGGATACGGCGACAGGGAATTTGTCCCTCAGCCTGAGGCTGTTTTCTGGTGAATCCCGGGTCCTCTGAGAAGGGCTTCGTGTGAGAGAACCAAGGTTTGCCCTTTGGGATACAAGCTCTGAAACACCAATCATAATTCCCCTTATACCGAAGCCCCGTATATTTCCCGAGGTCATCCACAAAGCCCCCCAGTTTCCCGGGAGGGGGGGCGGGGAAGCATTTATTACATGGAGGGATCCTTGGGAATATACGGTTTGCACAGTAGTGATTAATATCAGCCAGTTCTGCTTATTTCCGTTTCTTTTTTTTTAATGTTTATTTTATTTTTGAGAGAGAGACACACAGAGCACAAGTGGGAAAGCAGCAAAGAGAGAGGGAGACACAGGATCTGAAGCAGCTCCAGGCTCCGAGCTGTCAGCACAGAGCCCGACGCGGGGCCCGAACTCACCAACTGCGAGATCGTGACCTGAGCCAAAGTCTACACTTAACCGCTTAACCAACTGAGCCACCCAGGCGCCCTTCGGTTTATTTCCATTTCTAAGCAGAGCCAGTCTCGGGGGCGCACAAAAGAAGTGTTGCCAACACAGCCTGTCCCTCCCACACTCCTACACCTCCACCTGTTTTTTTTTTTTTTAATCCTCCTTGGATTAGCTTTTCCGCAGACCCTCACTGTGGCTCAGAAGAGGGTCTTAGCTGGACCTCGGGTAATTTCGTGTTCCACTTCAGATAATGTCATCACCACCCCCCCACCCCCCACCCCTTACCTCCTTCAGCCTAGATTCTGGATTAAGGCGGAAATTTCTTTTTTCATCCCAAATAAAAATAACTTCACTGAGCTTCATAAAAGTGCATATTTTTTTTGATCGAATTACCTACTTTATTGAATAAAGAGATTCAAGGAGAACTCCGGGAATGCTTATTAGCCACTAAAATGTCAGACTTCTGCTTTCTCTGAAAAGTAATAATGAGGAAGCAGTTTCATAGGGTTTCACACTGAAATTGGATCTGGGCTCTCCCAGCACTTGGCTAACAGGTCATCGCTCTTCGCTCCTTGCTGCATCCTCAGCTCTCTTGCTAATGTCCCCACCCCCTGGAGTCAGCTGAGACCTGAAGACTACGGCTTAGATGACTCCAGGTCCTTATCTTCAGCCCAAATCTCCCCTGATCTTCATGTTTCGGATGTTTGGCAGAAATGTCGGCTCTGTTTCCCAAACAACCTTATCACTTCTCAGTCCCCCATGATTCTCCCCTGCTTTCAGCTCCTGGCATACATACGGTCCCTTCCAGCCACCCAGTGGTCTGGCCCCACGAGGAATTAACCAGCAAGTGTGTGTGTGTGTGTGTGTGTGTGGGTGTGTATGTGGGTGTGTGTGTTCTTATATGCGGAGAGAGACAGAGCAGAGGAGAGGGGCAGAGAGAGACAGAGAGAGACAGAGAGAAACTTCAAGCAGCCTTCATGATCAGCAAGGAACCTGACAGGGGCTTAATCCCATGACCCCGTGATCGTGACCTGAGCCAAAATCAAGAGTTGGACACTCAACTGACTGAGCCACCCGGGCACCAAACCACCAAGTGTTTTCAACACACTGCACTAAGCCTTTGGAATTTGCCACCATCTTTTCTTCCTACAGCTACTGCCTTGGTTCGTTGGCTCAGACCGCACCACCCTGGGCTTGTTTTCCTGTGTTTGTTACCCCTGGTGGCCTGCATACCCGTCCCATTGCACCCACCGCACGGCACTGTAGCCCTCTGGCTCCCCAGTGTGACGGACGCCTGTGTCCACGACGTCACCTCCTCTTCGGCCAGGAGCCAGCCCCCCACCCCACCCCACCCCCGCCCAGGCGTGTGTGTGGCTGTCCAGGAACTGCCGTGCTCCTCTGCCCCTGCCCCCTGGGTCACAGTTCACTTGTCGGGGGTGGGCATTCAGGGCAAGCTAGACCTGTTAGAGACCTACTCCGGGCCCCAAACCGGGTCACCTAGGGAAGGATGCTTTCTGGTATCGGGGCGTAGAAGATGAGACTCTAGAGAATATGACAGAATATGACTGCCCTGCAGAGGTTTCCAAATGAGGTCAGCACGTAGAGAAAAGAGGTAGAAAATCTTGTTGGGGGTATTTGCATTCCCGAGAGGCTCGGATACAACCTTCCCTTCCTGCTGTTTGCTTACTGAGCCTTTCACTGGAATCTGTGAGCCCAAGCGAGTGGAGGCTGGGTTTTGAGGGTTTGTTTGCTTGCTTTGGTTGCTTGCTTTGGGGAGGAGGGTCTATTGTTCTTAAACAACAGAGGAGAGAAGTGCATGCTTGATACACGGACAAAGTTCAAGAATGTTTACGGTCTTAAAGAGAGAGAGAAAAGAGCCTACCTTCAAGAGGTAGGGGCAAGAGATGTAACAGAGGGGTGAAGCGGCCCAGTGTTCAATGGTGGAATCAATGAACGCCAGTGATTCCGTACCTGTGGGGTGAATCGAGAAGAATCAGGGTTTCGTTCAGCGAACGCTCTGATTTCTGGCTATCTGGCTTTGGTAACGGGGTGAATGACGGGGCCCTCCGTTCTTAGGCGAATACAGGAGAGAAACACATTTCTTCTTTGTTCTCTTGAGGTCCTGTGCGTCTTTCTTTGGGCCAAGGAAGTTTCCAGCACTTCCCACTGTGCCCCAGAAACAGAACTGCAATCATCTTCAGTAATGAGCATCCCTGAATACCTGCTCTGTTTAGAACATGAGTAGCTATTTTAGGATTACTGTCAGTGAAGAAAAAAATAGCCCACAAATTCCAAAATCTCAAAATTCTAAAAATGAATAAGGGCTTCTTATTGAACTTATAATTTCACTGGGCAATGATGATTTTTTTCATTTGCAAGTTTAAAAACTTACCAAATGAATAAAGATAAATTCCATGAATTTCATGCGCTGAGAATTCAGATTCAGTCCCTGGGAGAGAAGGGACTGGAAACGGGGCGACAGGCAAGTCAGGGTGTGGACACGTTCCTGCCGCTCATGTGGCTGCAGTTGAAACCCATCATTTTTCTGCTGTTAGAGAATTTGAACCTAGCTGGGTGTGTTATCTATCTTTGTTTCCATTTGTCATTTTGGGTTCTTTGGAGGTAAGTCAAGTTATTGTCGCATAGGACCACTATCGACGTTAAATTGAAAAATACCATAGGCTAAAAGGAAATTGAGGCTATGACTAAGGTGTGTGTGGGGGTGTCTGTGTGTGAGAGAGAGAGAGACAGACAGAGACAGAGACAGAGACAGAGATGCAACAAGTCTGCTAGGGTAAGCTTGGATTCTATCACCATCTCAGCTTTTTGGATGGAAGTTAAGGTTCGTTCCTTAACATGGAGCTGAGATTTCTAGCTGTTCTGACACTCTAACCTTATTTTGTGTGTGCCCACACAAATGTAGATTTCAGGTAGATAATCCCAGTATCCTAAGCCAGGACCCTAAAACTTTGCAAACATCTATAGCTTGAACCCATCACCCCATAATTTTCTGAAAGAATAAATTAATCCAGTAATGGTTATTTTTTACCAGTGGTTCTCAACTATAACTGTGTACCATAATCACCCAAGGAGTATTAAAGAGAGAGAGAGAGAGAGAGAGAGAGAGAGAAAATGAGAATCCTAAGCAGGATCCACTCTCAGCAAAAAGCCCAAAGCAGGACTCCATCCCATGACACTGAGATGATGACTTGAGCCAAAATCAAGAGTCGGACGCTCAGCTGACTGAGCCACCCAGGCCCCCCACCCAAGGAGTATTTTTTAAATGTAGATACAAAGTCTCAGCCCAGATCAATACATTAGAATCTCGAGGATGAAACCTGATTTTTTTTTTACTCTCCAAAGGAGACTCTAATAAGCATTGATGGAATGAATAACAGATCAGTACCAGTTGTCTTGGAGTGTATGTTTGTTCTTTGTGCCCTGAAGACCTTTGGTCTCCATTTCTGTGGGCAGAACTACATTCCCTAAGGCTTTGCTATGCGTAGCATGGACCACTGACCAGCAGCATCAACATCGCCTGGAATTTGTTGGAAAAGCCCCATCCTCCACCTATTGAATCAAAGCCTGAATTTTTACCACACCCCCTGGGGAATTACAGGCACACTTAAGTTTAAGAAGCATGGCTGTGGGGTCAGTGAGGATCAGTCTTGCTTACACTGAAATCGTGTGGGTGATTTAAAAAATCCTAATGCCTGAACTCAAACTCCAGAGAGTCGTGTGATTAGCCTGGGCACAAGAGATTATCCAAATCTCCCCAGAGGAACTCAATGGGCCGATAAAGTTGAAAACCACCTCCCCCAGATGGTTTCTTGGGTCATCCAGGAGATTCGGGACCCACCTTAAGGTGAGAATCCAAATCTTACAAAAGCAATCGCGACCTCTTCTTCCCCAGAGCACGAAGCAAGTCTGCTTCAAGCCTGGGTCTTCCCTCCCTTTCTGGGGTTTGGGATCACAGGACTTACAGGAGGTTATGCCGCAGACAGTTTCTCCCCAGAGGGTAAACATTTAAGGTATGGATGTTTTGTGTATTTCAAACCTCCAGACGGAGAAATCATCAGTCACATTAGAGCCATGAATAACAGTTCCCAGAGGGGAACACGCACAGATATCCTCATGGAAGGTGGGAAGAAAAGGAGGGACATGAGAGTGAGCCGAGTGGCACCTGGTCCTGAGCCAGAAGAACACTCTCAAGGTAAACCAATGCCCTGAGCCTGAGAACGAGATGCCCATTTTGTGAACATTACCTCCTTGCCCGAAAGCAAGTGCCCCAAACCGCAGCATTTATGAGAAATCTGACCACTGAAAAGTAATCCTATGTGATTTTTAAAGTAGACAGATCTCTTGGAAAAAGGTTTTCTGCTGGGTCTGCAGCTTGATGCTTCGGTTTCATCTGACCTTGACAGGAGTGTTGAAGAACTGTGTGAAGAAGTGAAGTTGGATTTTATGTGACCGGCATGGAGGAAAATACGTGTCTCAAAGTCTTGTGTGATAGAAGATGAGATGGTAGAAGGTAGGGCATTGCTGTCAGCCAGGCCACTTGCAAGATAGGAAGGCTGACCGGGCTGGAGCAGAGGGTGTTTCAAGGAGATCAGACGTAACCATAATAATGGCAAGCCCAAAAGCAGCAGTACCAAAAATGACATTTACTGAGTGTTTACTATGTGTCAGACATCCTGCTACATGTTTTACAAATATTTCATAGAACTCTGAAGGACTATGTGGTTAAAAGCATGAGGCCTGCCTCTGTCTGAGTTTTTCTTTTTAAAATTTTTAATGTTTATTTATTTTTGAGAGGGGGAGAGAGGCAGAGAGGGAAGGAGACACAGAATCCAAAGCAGGCTCCAGGCTCTGAGCTGTCAGCACAGAGCCCGACGCGGGGCTTGAACTCATGAACACCAAAATCATGACCTGAGCTGAAGTCAGATGCTTAACTGATTGAGCCACCTAGGCACCCCGTCTGAATTTTAATCCTTGGTCTACCCTCTCTTTCTGTGATGGAGAAAATTACCTCCTGAATCTCAATTTCTTCATCTGAAAATAGGAGTAATAGGCATATCTGTCTCATAGGTAAATGAAACCATGTTTAAAGGGCTCTACGTGAGACCTGGTATATTATATATCTGTCCTCTGTAAATTTTGGTGCTTACTAACACGCCAACCGTTATACCCATTTTATGGATGGGACAACAGAAACGAACAGTGAAGTGTAATTAGCCCCAAGATCACAACACCCAGGGTGGAGTCAGGCTTTGAACCCAGGCATTCTGGCTTCGGCACGTTGTAGTTCTTACTCTGCTGGACCCTCTGGCTTCTTGAAGATTGTATATCCATGTTTCAAGACCCAGGCAAGACCCTTTTACGATATTTTCGTAGAAAAAAGTTTTTCCTGAACTTCTTGCCAAGTGGATCTGATTTCTCTTTCTTTTATACCCTGACTGTACCTACACATTCTTCCTTTACGACACGCATATCATTCAGTCCGTGCTCTCTGTTTATTTGCGGAGTGCCGAGGCCCATGTGAGAGCCAGTCAGACTTCCCAAGCTTCCTAGACCCTACCCTAGTCCTGGACTTTAAAATGAAACAGCCCAATGTCACCTCACACCTGTCAGAATGGCTAAACTAAAAACTACAAGAAATAAGTGTTGGCGAGGATGTGGAGAAAAAGGAACCCTCGTGCACTGTTGACGGGAATGCAAACTGGTGCAGCCGCTGTGGAAAACAGGACAGAGGTTTCTCAAAGACTTAAAAATAGAACTACTCTACCATCCAGTAATTGCACTACTGGCTATTTACCCCCAAAATACAGAAACACTGATTCAAAGGGATACATGCACCCCTTATGTTTATGGCAGCATTATTGAAAATAGTCAAACTATAGAAGCGGCCCAAGTGTCCACTGACTGATGAATGGACAAAGAAGTGATGAGGAAAACAAAGGCAAGAGAAATGTTGCTTAAATGAAATGTCCTTCCAGCTTGCAGCCCACGGACAGACGCCTGAAACAGGCAGAGCGTGACCTTCCTCAAGGAGCTCATGGCTGCCTTCGAGCCTTGAGGTCTATGTTTTATTAAAGACTAAGAATAACCTTATCTTAATAGCAGCTCGCCCCTCAAGGTCCTTTAAAAGCCTTGCTTAAAAATTCCTTAGACATTAACCCTTTCTCTATCCCCGCTCCCTCCACAAACTTAAAAGAATATAATCAGTCATTCCTCACAATTCCAGGGCAGCTATTTCTGCCCACGGGCTCAGTCCCTGTGCTATAATATAATCACCTTTTTGCAGCAAAAACATCTCAAGACTTCTTTCTTAGCCGTTTGCTCTCGAACCCAATACTTCCGAACTTCATCAAGTATGTGTGTGTCTTTCGTTATATACACACATTCACACGTATACAATGGAATATTATTCAGCCTTAAAAGAGAACAAAATCTTGCCGTGTGTAACAACATGGATGGAGCTAGAGAGTGTAATGCTGAGCTAAATAAGTCAGTCAGAGGATGACAAACACCATAGGATTTCACTCTTATGTGGAATTTAAGATACAAACAAATGACCAAAGGGAGCAAAGAGAGAGAGAGAGAAACCAAGGAAGACTCTTAACTATAGAGAACAAATTGATGATTACGGGGGAAGAGTGGAGGAATGGGTGAAATAGGTGATAGGGATTAAAAAGTACACTTATCATGTTGGAAATAAGAAGGAGGAGGAGGAGGAGGAGGAGAAGGAGAAGAAGAAATAAGTCAAATAGGGAGGAGTCTGGGAAGACGTTGGAGTAAAAAGCACCAGACTTCTGTCCTCCAACCAAGACCATTGCAGGGGCAGAATTTGCCAGATGTAACTATTTTGGAAATCTGCAATCTACTGAAAGATGGTAACTTTCAGGGGAAGCCGTGAATGGTACATTGCAGTTAATTTCACTGTAGCGTTACCCATCCCCCACCTCCACCCTGCAGAAGGCAGCCACGCATGTGTTTCCGGAGCAACCTGTCCAGAGCCTGCGGGAGCCAGGGGGACCAGTACTCCAAAGATCAGGTTGCTGATCGCTGCTTCTGATCACAGACGGGCAGACAAAGAAGCAGCAGCCATTGCTTTGACCCTGTCCCCACGGCTGCAGTGACCCCCCGGGGCCCCTATCCGGCGAAAGCACTTCTAGGAGATTTAAAGAGCTGGTGTTTTTCCTACCCTCCCCTTTATTTTTCTCTATTTCTCCTTTTGGGAGCCAGACATTAAAGACTAGAACGCTCAGAAACAACTACATACATGGGGAAAATTAGGAAGTGACTGTACATGCCCAGAGAAAGGCTTGGAAAAGATCTCTGAGAAAACCCGATGTTTACATTTCAGTCTGGTCCTCAGCACAGAGACGGCCTACCACAATAAAAGAAAACTCAAAAGCAGTAAGTAAAATCAATAAGAAAAGCCGGAAAACCCTGGAGAAGGGAGAGAATCTGATTTCCAGAAGTGAACCACGTTATTAGAATCCACCGGGTGTAGTCACTGGGTATACCGTGGCCATGCAGAGCGGTATTTACTCAAAAAACTTAAAAATAGAAATACCGTGCGATCTAGCAACTACGCCTCTGGGTAGACACGCAAAAGAATTGAAAGCGGGGTCTCAAAGACGTATTTGTGCACCTGTGTGAATAGCGGCGTGAATCGCAATAGCCAAAGTGTCACGGGTAGGAGAGGCCGTCTTGTGCTGATGAGGTCTCCACCCTTGGGTTCCCCTTGAGACATTTACGCGAGGATCTGTGCTGGAATAAAGACAACCAGGAGGAAGGTAGTGAGCACAAAGCAGTTTATTAAGGACTGGAGAGCGGGCGGGTCCAGAAGTGGCCACTGCACTGGGTTTAGGGATGTCTTTCCTTTTCATGTTCAAATAGCTTATGGGGCATAGCTAGGGCGGTCTCCCACTGAGGTTGTTTCCAGTCATCAAAGGGACACCTCCTACCGGTTGGGAGGCGGGGAGCTTGGCCCGACAGGGTTCTTGCTGGAATCCTCATGGGCATCTTACCCAATGCTGGGCGGTAGGGAGGGGGAGGTTGAAAGTACCCTGGGGTAGAGGTTGAAGAGGAGGGTGTGTTCCGTATCTGTGGCTCTTGGTCTGTTAGCCCCGGGATGTTGGAAGTCATAAGGACAAGATGCGTAAAAGTCACAAAATCAGGATGCTGTGCCCTCAGACTCCTCATGCGTCACATATTTATCGCCGCCATTCTCTCCAGTTCGTGTCTAACTGCCTACTCTACCGGAAGCAATCGAAGGGTCCGCTGATGGGTGAATGAGTAAGCAAAGCGTGGTCTATACACCTAACGGAAGCTTGTTCAGCCTTGAGAAGGAAGGAAATCCGGACGCAGGCTAACAACACGGATGAAACTTGGGGCGCCTAGGTGGCTCAGCCGGTTAAGCGTCCGACTCTTGGTTTTGGCTCAGGTTATGATCTCACGGCTTTGTGATTTCAAGCCCCGCATTGGGCTCTGTGCTGACCGGTCAGAGCCTGCTTGGGATTCTCTCTCTCCCTCTCTCTCTGCCCCTCCCCTGCTTGTGTGCTCTCTCTCTCTCTCCCCCCACTGTTCTCTCTCAAAATAAATAAATAAACTTAAAAAAGAAAACATGGATGAACCTTGAGGACGTTATGCTGAGGGAAATAAGCCAGTCACAAAAAACCAAATACTGTGTGATTCCACTCTCATGAGATCCTTAGAGTAGTCAAAATCATAAAGATAGAACGGAAAGTGGTGGTTTCCAGGGTCTTGGGGGAGAGGAAGGAATGGGGAGTTAGTGTTTCATGAGCATGGAGTTTCAGTATTGAAACAGTTTCACGACATTATGAGTGTATGAAATACCATGGAAGGTATACACTTAGAAACGGTTAAGTTAAGTTTACATTACGCGCATCTCACCATAATAAAAAACTGAAAACATTCATGAGCCAATACATTCCTTTTGCGCCGAAGTCTGTTTGGGTTGGTCTCTCTGTGACTTGGCCGGGGAGTCCTGTTGTACAAACCGATCGCGACTAATGCTGTTGAACGTGAAAGGGCTGCCCACAGCTCCTTTAAAACCTCCCTTGAAGTTGACATCAGTCAATTAATCAATACACTTGGGTATGGTTATTAAACCAGGGACTTCTCCACTTAATTATAAATAGCGTATAATCCATATTGCTTTGCACAGTCCATACGCATGTCATGAGAAATCATCAAACTCCTGGTGCCCTTTCCAGACCTACCTGTCTAGCAATGCCATCGAGGGGAAAGAAAATCTAAGTAACTGGTTCTTGCCGACCCGAGCAGCCATCACCGTTGACAGCTCCGCGGCTGATGGTGGTTTTCTCATCCGTGCGTCTCCCCAGGCCTCTCCTTCCTTGATGGGAAGGAGTTCGTAAAGACTCTTGATGGAGTGTCTCAGCTTTCTCTCAGGTGTCTCCTCCTCTGACAAGACTGGGTTATTGAGAGCCGGGCGGCGTCTGGGCCGAGCTTCCCAGCAGCACTTAGAGGGAACCAGCCTGTGTGACATGTACACGTGTGTTCCCCAGACTCTGGACCTTCCCAATCAATGCCTCACGCTTGTTTTTATTTTTTTTAAGTGATTGGTTGCAGGGCTGACCTGGAGTGGCTCAGACTCTTGATATTAGAGAGTGGCACCGTCGGGGAAAGTGTTAGAAATTCAGAATCTCCGACTCCATCCCAGACTTTCTGCATACAAATCTGCATTTTAACAGGATCTGGGGGAATCTGCCCATTAAAGTTTCAGACACAGAGACTCAACCTGTCCAAAGTGGAAGGGCCTCTTTGCCTAGTTCTTACCAACACCGGGGCAAGTCGTGTTTTGTGTTGTTCTCACCATTTCACATTTTCTGTGATCTCTCTGCGTATGTCTTCCTTTTTAAAAAAAAATTTTTAATGTTTGTTTATTTTTGAGAGAGAGAGAGGGACAGAGTGTGAGCGAGGGATGGGCAGAGAGAGAGGGAGACACAGAATCTGAAGCAGGCTCCAGGCTCTGAGCTGTCAGCACAGAGCCCGACGCGGGGCTCGAACTCACAAACTGTGATATCATGACATGAGCCGAAGTCAGAAGCTTAACCGACTGAGACACCTAGGCGTCCCTGCATATGTCCTCCTGAATGGTAGCTCTCATTGAAGAATTGACCTTACAAAGCCTAAGTTATTGAACAAAATGAAACAAGCTTTAAAGGTCCCTTGGGTTTGCCTCAGCTATTCTTTTTTTCCTTAACGAACCCTCTCTCGCAGTGACCTGCTTCCTGCTGTTATTCTCATGTGTCTGGACTGTTCCTTTCCCTCTGTGTGTGGTACCAGCCATGTTTCCATTGTTTGCATGTTGTCTTTAGAACTGTTGGCCCAGTGCTATGCTCTCTGCGCATGGGTGTTTATCCTTTAAGTACCATCCCCTTTTCTTCCAAGATCAATTGCAAATGCGTTGTTAGAATTCTATTGGGGGACCTTTCAAACCTGTCAGATTGCCTCCTCTTTACTGTCTCCTGACCTAAGAACTTTCTCATCTTTCCTCCGTAATCAATATCTCCTCTGAATTAAGTTTGTGTAAGACACGCACATAGTTAAAATGTCAAGTAATGCTGAATTGTACAGGAAAGTATTCGAGGTAGTCTCTGCTTACGATTAGCATCCCCTCTTACTTGCTTTCTCTGATGCTTAACTTTACATTTCTATTTTCTTATGCTTAGACCGAAATTTCTTGGATCAATTACAGGTATGATTTGTTTTTTCTATTAGACCGAAGATTTAGCTTCTTACATCGCTTAATCACCACCTTTGCTTCCTTCCCCTCCCTTTCAACCATAGGTTTATCATAATATTGATCAAATCATTATATTTATTACTTCATAAATATTAACTCCACATCCAGGTAGCATATTACGACTGTATTTCCTCTCCTTTATAAGGTTTTTAGGTTTTTTTATTTATTTTGAGAGAGAGAGAGAGAGAGAGAGAGAGATCCAGTGGAGGAGGGGCAGAGAGAGATGGTGGGAGAGAGAGTCCCAAGCAGGCTCCGAACTATCAGCGCAGAGCCCGACGGAGGGCTCGATCTCACAAACCATGAGCTCTTGACCCACGCAGAGATCAAGAGTTGGACACTCAACCAGCTGAGCCACCCAGGTGCCCCTCCTCTCCTGTATAATTAATTGTTAATTCTGGGTTAAACAATTGCATGATTTTCTTTTTCTCTTAGGCTTCGAGGTACCTGTGGCCAGTTCTCACTTTTCCCACAGCCTCACAAAAAAGTTTTCCACCTGATCAAATAAATTGTCATTGTCTTGTAATTCTATGTATGTGTAGATAATTTTTTCCCATGCCCTCCACAGCCTTTGTGAGGAAATCTATCCATTCTCATCACATCCCTTCCACAGCCCTCTGGCTTCCTGTTCCTGTTCCTGATCAATTCGTTCCAGTTTGAACGAATTGATGGATAGGCCACCTGCCTGCTAATATTTGGGGGCTTCCCTTCATTATCACCCTGCACGTCAGTGTGGGTCCAATCACTAAGACAGAAACCACCTAGTAATTTAAAATCAGGGAGTTTAATATCAAGGATTATTAAACTATTCCAGGCAAGTAACTACAATGATGTTAAGAAAATGGAAGAGGGTGCCCCAGGGGCTGAAGGAGAGTCCCCTCAGAGGGGCAAACTTGGAAGGGAGCCTCCTCATTGGAGAAGGTGTGGTTGTAGCCCCCAGATGGCAGAGAAGTCGGCTGGGCTCACTGGGCCAGAGCCGGGCCAGAGCCAGCCCACAGTCACCAGGTAAGCAGGAAACAAGTCTCTGGGCACAAGTGAGCCAAGGCTGGAGGTGAGCACGCAGGGGGAATTGAGGCCCCACAGCGATCTCCAGGCCTGTCGTGCAGTGTCTGTGTCAGGAAGGCCACAGAGATGGTCTCTGGGACTCAACCAGAACAGCAAAGTCTCCAAGGGGCTCATGCTCTGGGCGTGTGGCTGGGGCAGAGCACCACTGGTGTCTCTACATGAACGCCCTCGTGGACAGTGCAGTAGGAACACACAAAAGCAAAACCCAGCAACCGGAACTAAGGAGAAAAGCTTTCTTCCAGTGCCCTCTACTGACAAAGCTTAACATCATGGTCACTGTAAAAACAGGAAAGCTTCAAGCACTGTGTCCATTACTGTCGAGCAGGTACTGAAGGGTGAATGTGGAGCTGAGAGGCTATAAGTGGATACCCAGCAGCCTAAGCCTTGAGCTACTCAGCTTCCTCATGCACTCTTTTGCACACATGTGACTTTCACACAAAACCAAAACAACTCAGTATATCTCCGTAGGAAGATATGGGATTCCTCCTTGTAAGAGAAGTTCTCACATTTCCCTCAGGAGAAGACACAGACCCCCAAGAGTTATTGTATCCATTGCTGGCTATATCAATTAATCTTCAAATTTAGTCATTGTCCCATGGAAATTCTGTTACCTAAAGACTAAATGGTAAAGCTAACTTCCAACAGCTTGTATAAAAAATTAAAATGGGAAGGGATAAGAGAAGAAGATAGCTAGGAGATGCCAAAAAAAACATAGGCACATAATAATCACAGAAAAAATATACAAAGCTTCTACAGAATCCATTTCTGTAAATGGTCACAGGGTCGTGCTATCTTGGGCTATCTTCTTCCACTGCCCAGTTCATATCTTTCTTGCACTCCCTGCTAGCACCTCAGGTGCTCAGGATCCTTTACCTGGTGTAGTGACCCAAATCTTCATTCTCAAAGATCCTCAGTCCCCAGTTGTCTTACCTTTTTGTTGTTGTTTTTGTTGTTTCGTACTTTTCCATTAATCTTTACTATTGGCCATGTAGTACTAGGAAATGACTCAGTGAAGCCCCCTGGCTCCCAGACAGAGCCCCGTGTGTCTCTGTTGTATAGGAGCAGCCCAACTTACCCTGCTAATTGGGATCGATCACTTCAGCCTATCAGCATTCTGTCATCAGTGTGGTGGGCCAGTGTGATGTTTTGTGGAATGTCAAGATGATGAGGATCTCTGCAAGACTACATTATGGCAGAGAGCAGGGCAACCGATGTAGCCTTGCAACAACACTGCCACATCACACCATTGGCCCAATAACGGCAGACCAAGTGCCAGGAGCTATGCTGATTTGCTCCAGCAATGATGTTACCCTGGGGTCGGCAGCTCCATCTGGAGTCTTACCACTTGATTTAGTTTAGGATGATCCCCAGTCATTCTCCAGGATCCGTGTGGCTTCTGCACCAGCCAAATAGGTGAGTTAAGTGGGGGTATGATAGTGATCACTTGCCTTTGAAGTCTTTGACGGTGGTATTAATCTCAGTAATTCCACCAGGAGTACAGTATTGCTTCTAGCTTACTATTGTGGTAAGGAGGGGAAATTCCAAGGATTTCTATTTAGCATTTCCTACTATAATGCCCCTTGTTGCCAAGTATTCAGGAACTGGAGAAATAGCCACAGAGTGGGCTCACTGTTAGGCTCCAATTATCACCCGACCACCATAAATCTCTATTTTGAGTGGAGGGCTGCTGTGTCATTTTAAGCAAGCCGACCGTGAGCCATCCTTTTCTTCTAGAGTCCTTCATTGGCTCTAAAGTTGCAGCTAGGAGGCTGGGAAGCTAAAAGAAAAAGCACCTAAAAGGCTGAGAAACTGAGCAAAGCTTTCGGCTCTTCCATGGGGCAGGAGAGAAAAATATTGTGACCCACTTAAAAAAGGAGAGTCCCTGATAAACCACCAGGGGCTGCAGTTGGGACCCCAGAGGGCTCTACCATGGAAGAAAGGAAAACCTGGAAATAAACCTGCTTTCCGAAGAGTGAAGGTTTCGCTTCCAATCAGCTCCACCCTTGATTGGATTGGGATAATCTGCCCTGATCTGTCTGCAGAATAAAAACTAATCCTTCCTGGAAAAAGATTAAATCATTCAAAGCCTCAAATTAACCCTCAGAGTTTTTATGCTCAAAGTCCTGTACTCGGTTAAAAATAAACACACATACAATAACGCAAGGATGAAGGGAAATAATGCTTTTTATCGTTTTTCTTTTCATGTGTATTTATTTTTGAGAGAGAGAGAGAGAGAGCAGGGGAGGGGCAGAGAGAGAGGGAGACAGAGGATCCAAAGCCGGCTCTGTGCTAACAGCAGACAGCCCAATGCAGGGCTCAAACTCAAGAACTGCAAGATCATGACCTGAGCCAAAGTCAGACACTTAACGGACTGAGTCACTCAGGCACCCCAAGAATGCTTTTTTTCAATAAATGATGCTGAGTCACTTGCATATCCAACGGAGGGGGGAAATACCACACCATACACAAAAATCAATTCTATACAGATTGCAGCTATAAATATGAAAAGTAAAACAGTAAGGCCTCTGGAAGATGATGTGAGAAAACAACTTCAAGACACTGAGTGCGCAAAGTAGGCAAAAAAATTTCTTAAACAGAACCCAAAAAACATTATCCATGAGGGAAAAGATAAAGTATATCACATTAAAATTGGAACTTCTGTTCATCAAATAACATGATCAAGGGGATAAAAAAGGAAAGACACAGAGTGGGAGAAAATGTTTGTAATAATCATAATGATAGAAGTCTTGATTCCAGAATACATATTTTTTTTTTAATTCTGATACATCAAAAAGAAAAGGTGAGTAGGGAGATGGGTGAAATAGGTGAAGGGGATTAACAGCACATATCGTGGTCGGCACGGGTGATGTACAGAAGTGTTGAATCATTATATTGTACACCTGAAACTAATATAACACTATATGTTAATTATACTTGAATTAAAAAAGAAATGAGAAAAAAAGAGTGATTAATTAAATTAGTTATACTTTTATATAAAAAGTATTTGAGATGATGACAAAAGAAAAAAAGATCAAACAACCCAATATGAAACCAGTATCAAAATGGGCAGAAAGTGGACTCAACCAGGAACTTCACAATAAGAGGATATTCAAATAGTCAATAAGCCTGTGAAAATCTGCTTTAGTCATCAGGAAAATGTAAATTAAAATTACAGTGAGGTTCTGATACTAGTCCACTGAAATGACCCAAATGAAAAGGACTGACCCTTCAAGCAAAAATGCAGAGTGACCGAAATACTCAGATATTCTTCCAGAGGGTAAATCGGGGCCACTTGGGGAAAAGACATGGCAGTATTTTCTAAGGTTGATTATACGCATGTTTTATGGGGCAATTTCACTTTTATTTATTTATTTTTTAATTTAATTTTTAGTTAGTTAGCACAGCAATTTCACTTTTAGAACCTGTCTGTGTCAAGCAGAATAATGTCCCCTCCCCGCGCCCCGCCAAAGGTGTGCATGTCCTATTCTCCATCTCCGGTACCTGTGATTAGGATACCTTACATGGCGACAGGGATTCAGCAATTGTGATGATGTTGAGGATGTGAGATGGGGGGGATTATCCCGGATTATCCAGGTGGGCTCAGTCTAATACATGGGTCCTTACAGGAGGGAGGCAGGGGGTCAGATTCGGAGGAGGAGCTGTTACAATTGAAGCAGGGATTGGATTGCTGGCTGAAAGGGGCCACAGGTCAAGGAAATGTGAGTGGTTTCTAGAAGCTGCAAGAAGCTGACAGATTGTCTCCTGGACTCTCAAGAAGCAATGCATTCCTGACCAAACCTTGATTTTCGCCCAGCGAAGCCCACTTTGGGCTTCGGATCTCCAGAATTGTGACATAATAAACTTACGTTGTTTTAAGGCACTAAATTTGTGCTAATTTATTATATACGCAATAAGCGACTAAGATAATATGTAACAGAAAAGAGTACATATGTGTACTTGAAACAAGAATGTTCCAAGAGCATTATTTGTTAAGTCTAAAACCGGAAATCATCCAAACATCCATCAACAGTAAAATGGATAAATACACAGCAGTATAATCCGGGAGTACGATACCATACTGCGCGCGGCGCGCGGAAAGAAATGAACCGCTGGTCTACAGAAAATATGTGATGTAGATGAAGTCAGAGATGTAGTGGTAAATATCTAACAACTGTCTCTCTGGGGGGAAAAGCTATATGGATCTATATAGATCTATACTTATTATTAATTTTACTATACAAAGGACGTACAGGACACAATCTACAAATAATAAAATCTATAATTCTCCTTATTGGAAATTCCATATTTCCAATTGATTCTCAGTCAATTTTGTTGGGTTTTTTTTTTTTGTTTTTTGTTTTTTTTTGCTGAACTCTTGTGTCTGTGGCCAGTCCGTGGATGCAACTGCTGAAGAAATGTAGCTCTGACATGAATATTAGTTGATCATTTTACTTATGTTAAGAAATGAGACAAAAGGAAATAGAGATTTTTATCAAGACTTCTCTCACTTGTCAACGACTGACCATCCTGTATACTGAATTGGATAATAGTTTGGAATACTGGAGGAATAGTTCCTCAGTTTTTTTGTGTTTTTCACAATGTAATGGCTATAGACACAACATACTTTCATGTTTAATCTGCCCTCTCCGCCCCCCTTTTTTTTTTGAGAGAGAGAGGACGTGAGCATGAGCGAGCATGATGGGAGGGGCAGAGGGAGAAGGAGAGAGAGAATCTCAAGCAGTCTCCACAGCCAGTGCAGGGTCCGAGGTGGGGCTTGATCTCACGATGGTGAGGTCATGACGTGAGCTGAAATCAAGAGTCAGACGCTTAACTGAATGAGCCACCCAGGCGCCTCTATGTTTAATCTGCTCTCTTAATCAGCATTTTCTCCATCACTTTCTTAAGTCTAGACAATCAGCAGAACACTAAAATGAAGCCCTAATTTATAGCATTTGCTAATTTCTGTGATGTGAAAACTCCCTCTGTGGCCAATTTCAAACTGCTAATGTGACACTGTTGAACACAAGATTGGGAAGAAACACACAATACTGCTCCTTTCTACAGTACTTATTACCTGCAGTTACAATTGATATAAATAACCTCGAGAGCCTAGATAATCGTAAAATGTAGTTGAATAATTAGGAAGCAACGAGTTTCGAGTATTTATTACCTCTGTTTTTAACGTAACTTGTTTAGCAGTGAGTTTTTATCATTTAACTTTTACTGTTTATTTTTGAGAGAGAGGGAGAGAGAGAGGGAGAGAGACAGAGCGTGAGCTGGGCAGGGTCAGAGAGAGAGGGAGACACAGAAACCAAAGCAGGCTCCAGGCTCTGAGCGGTCAGCACAGAGCCCGACGCGGGGCTCGAACTCATGAACTGCGAGATCACGAACTGAGCTGAAGCCTGACATTTAACCGACTGAGCAACCCAGGCGCCCCATGATTTAACTTTTAATAAGTTGCATGTGACAGCTGGCTTTCAACACTCCTGAAAACTTAACAATCGGCTCTTGCAAGTTATTACAAGACACGCTGCTGGACAAACCTCAAAAAACAATATTGAATGAAATGAGCTAGACATGAAAGAATACTTGCTGTATGAGTTCATCTACATAAAGTACTAAAAGCAATAAAACTTAACTATTATGTTAGCTGTTAGGAGAGCGGCCCCACTAAGCCCAGTCCAAATCAGCTGATCCCCAGACACATAAATGAACCCACGTGAAATTAGCAAAACCACACAACCATGACAATAGTGGTTGCTATCGTAAAGAGGCCGTGTATTTTGGAATGGTTTGTTACTGGCATTTTTGTGACAAAAGCTAACTGGTTCAGAAATTGCACTCTCTCCTTTGGGGAGGAAGATGAGGGCAATGACCAGAAAGGGACACAAAGGAAATGTTTGGGGTGTTGCTAAATTCTATTTCTTGACTTCTATTCTGGTTTACATGCGTGTGTTCGCCTTGAGATAATTCACTGAGCTGTGCTTAGGATTTGTACACTCTTCTTTCCATGTGTTTTTATCGCAACGAAAGAAGTTTACTTACAAATACAACTGGCTGATTAATTCATGGGAAAGTGTATTAGGGTTCTCCAGAGAAACAGAACCAGTATGTACGCATATAAATATGTATAATACGTATTTGTACACACACACACACATTGGCTCGTGAGAGGTTGAATAGTCCCACCATCTGTCATCGGCAAGCTGGAGACCCCGGGAGCTGGTCTAATTATCACAGAGATTTGGCCTGAGATCCAGAGAGCCGGTGGTGAGTTCCAGTCCAAGAGCTGGAGAAGGAAGGTGAGTCGAGAAGCCCGAGCTCAAGCAGGGAGGCGGGAAAATAATGCGTGAGTTTCCTCCTTCCTCTACCTTGTGTTCTGTTCAGGCTTTTAACAGACTGAATGATGCCCGCCCACACTGGGGACGGCAAACTGTTGTACTGAATCCACCAGTTCAAATGTTATCTCATCCAGAAATACCCCCACAGACACACCCAGAAATAATGTTTAATCTGTGTACCCCGTGGCCGGTCAAGTTGACACAAAAAATTAGCCATCACAACTAGTAATCAAAGACATTAAAATTAAAATAAGCACCATTTCTACCCAAAAATTGGCAAAAATTTTTAACTTTGTTACTCAGGGTTGAGAGATTGTGGGAAACCAATATGTTGGTGGGGTGATTAGATATTGATACAATTTTTTAAAGTTATTTGGCAAATTTATCAAAGTCTCTCTGGACTTAAAATTCACATTTGGACGTTTCCACTAAAGAAAGAATTTAAATTATTTGCATAGATTTAGTTATTAGCATGTTTATCACAGGGTTGCTTTTGATAGTGACCTTTTTGAAAAAAATTAAATGTTATTAAATTGGGATTGATTAATAAATAAGGTACATTCCTACAAGGGTAGGCATTTTAGGAAGCATATAGTCAATTCTACAAAAAGTTGTGTGTGATCTAGTACTGAATGGAAAAGAAAGAAGTTTATAGAATAATATGTATAGTCTAGCTTAGCCTTTGGAAAAATGTGGTAGGGTCCCTCCCTAAAGAAAGAAAAAAAACATCTCAAGGCAACCTTGCTTATTTGCGTACTTGACAACATCCCTCATGACCTTGCAACATGGGACACTTAATCAGACTACATGATTGTGTGTTACCATATATGGGAGACAAAGGAGTAAAAAATACGTATAAAACTATGCCACGTGGCGTCCAGGGCTCAGTTCTTTGGGTAGGAACCCAACTGAGGGGTGCCGGCAGGAATAACGTTGCTTCCTAGAAAGAAAAGCCTCCGTGTCCCGACTCTCTGTGCAAGAATCCTGCTACAAAAAGGGTTGTATTTATACAGCCAGAGTGACATGTTTAGGTTTTAAAGATGAGTGGATGGTGGGCAGGTAAGCATGTGGAAACATAGATACGTCGTTAGGTAGAAAACTAAAAGTCTGGCAGGAGACACCCCAAAACCTTGATAGTTTTTATAACTGGACCGTTTTCATTTTCTACTCTTATCTGTTTTTCCTAATTTCTTCTCTGATGTGTGTGTATTTTGTTTAACTAAACGGGGCTAAAATGAGCACCACCACCAACAAAGGAATGTAAGAAGCTTCATGTCGGGTCAAGTTTTGCTACCGACTGAGCTTTTCAGAGCTTTGTGCATTCTGCAGTTTCTGCTAAAGGAAACCTGGCTGTAACATATCGCATTAAAACTTTTTTTTTAATGTAGGCTCCCCACATGTGGGGCTCGAACTCATGCCCCCAAGATCAAGAGTTGCATGCTCTACCAACTGAGCCAGCCAGGTGCCCCTGCATTAGAACTTTATTACCTACTTCCTCTACCTGATCGGGTGGCCTGCAGATTACGCCCCTGAGATGCTGCTTTTGCAATTTCTTTTCTCCAGTCCTTCCCTCTATGCTCCACCGAGATCCTATTTCCAGGTCTGGATTTCTAGACATACAGTCGAAATCCGTGCTGTTGTTCAACAGTTTCCTCTGCCACGAACAAGCTCCTGGGTCCCTGGTTCCATTTCAAACAGTATCTTCCGAATGTCTGTATCATCAGATTTATGACTGTGTTTTAACTCAATTCATTTTATTTACCCCGTGTATTCTATATAATATACGTCCTCGCTCATAAGTCTTACATCCAGCTCCCTTCCTTAGTGTTTTCTCACGTGAATCACCAGGTACCCATTTCCTTGCCCTAACTACCATTTTCCCTAATAATTCTATCTGCGTAGGTGTTTCCCCTTTGTAACTGATATTCAGGGTTTTGGTGGTTTTTTTTTTTTTTTTTGGTCTTTTTGTTTGTTTGTTTCAAGCTTTTGTTTAAATTCTAGTTAGTTAACACATAGTGTAACGTTGGTTTCAGGGGGTAGAATTTAGTGATTCATCACTTACATACAACACCCAGTGCCCATCCCAACACGTGCCCTCCTTAGCGCCCATCCCCCATCTAGCCCATCCCCCACCTGCCTCTCTCCAGCAACCCTCCATTTGTTCTCTGTAGTTAAGAGTCTCTTACGGCTTGCCTGCCTCTCTCTCTCTTCTTTCTCTCCCCTTTCCCTACGTTCATCTCTTTTGTTTCTTAGATTCACTCATATTCCGATTAAAACGCTCTTGATCTGATTAACTAGCTTTTAGGCAAATACTAACACAACAGCTATTGAAATGGATATCACATGTTTATATATATATATTTTTTTAATAAAAGAGCTCCTTAATTACTCTCAAGGAGTAATTACTCTCAAGGATTTTCATTATTAAAAAAATTGGAAACTAGGATCGTTTGGTTTCAAAACATCTGTTTAAATACATGGAGAGGGGCGCCTGGGTGGCTCAGTCGGTTAAGCTGCCGACTTCAGCTCAGGTCATGACCTCATGGTTCAAGGGTTTGAGCCCCGCATCGGGCTCTGTGCTGACAGCTCAGAGCCTGGAGCCTGCTTCGCATTCTGTGTCTCCCTCTCTCTCTGCCCCTCCCCGACTCGTGTTCTGTTTCTGTCTCAATAATAAATAAATATATATATATATATATATACACGGAGAATGTTGTCAGAATTCCCGAAGATAGCATTGGTGCAGAGAAAGAAAGGGACCGTCTGGGTGTCCACATCAAGGCACCAGGGGTACCAGGATTGAGAAGGACACTGGCCGAGGAGCTCGTTGTCCTCAGACCCCAGCAACGGTGCTGCTTTAGAACCTTCCCCAGGCACCTCTGTGCGTCACAGTGCTTTTCGTCACAAAGCCACCCACCCACATCACTTAAATCTTGTGCAAATTATACAACTTACCTATGTAATAATGTTATGTTTGGCCTGCGTTTACCTAAGAATGTGCAAGAGTTTTATAAACTACACTGACACGGAATTACAGATGCTTCCGATTTGGCCCTGCGATCATTAAGTGTGTAAATGAAAAGAGGTGAGAGTACTTCATCTCTTCACACGAACCGTCCTAAACCGACTCTCAACATCACACATCTGATTCTTGAAACACAGCTCAGCCCACTTCTGATCGTGTGACACCGGGAGTTTCGGCAGCAGTGACAGAACGGTGTTTCCAGTGGTTTTGTGGGAGGGCTTTTCTGTGAACCGAAGATTTGTGGGTTAGAGAGAAAGCTAAGAGAGATTTGGGTGCATTCCTCGCATTTAGTTTACCTCTCTGAGAAATAAACAGCTTTCAGGCGTAGGTAGGCCTGATGGGTTTCATACTTCTTCAAAGGCAGCATCATAATCTTCAAAGGATCTGTGTTTTGAAGGCATTAGTTATTGCATGTTACAGTGTGGAGGAGGAAGAAGGTGGGTGGGGGTGACGGACTGGAGTGAACAGAGCAGAAATGACTTGCCCAGGGCTATCCAGTTGGTCGGTGGCTCCCAGGGTTTTAAAAATGACAATCCCAT
This sequence comes from Cryptoprocta ferox, assembly GCA_028646485.1. NCBI lineage: Eukaryota > Metazoa > Chordata > Mammalia > Carnivora > Eupleridae > Cryptoprocta > Cryptoprocta ferox. The sequence continues at coordinate 1,674,698 of CM053561.1, forward strand.
CTGGACTGTCTTACCTTAGAGTGCAGAGGGCAGAGAATGGGGAAATAAATGTACAAGTAAACAGCATAGCTACTAAAAACTAATGTTAAAGATATTGAAACAAAGAGTTTTAAAGATAACATTTACAGGTCAAGAATTCAAGAGAGTGACTAAGGATTCTCCACCGTGATCGCCATGATCCTACTCTTTCATCCTTGAATCTCTCCTGGTGGGCTTCAGTTTTCCAGTGCTTTCCAACACTCATCCCAGGGATCTGCAGGAAGTCATAAGAGAAATGGGATGGAAACCAGCTATGTCGTCCCTCCAAGCTTCCCCAGGCTGACTCTAGCCTTATGCTACAGCCAGGCATTCTGAGAAAGGATGAACTTCCCCTCTTGAAACAATAGCTGGCCATCTGGTGCCAATTAGCTCAGTGTCTTGGCAACAAATTAGCCCAACTCAGGGTCTGCATCTGGCCTCCATGTTGATGTGCCTATCACAGCTCAAGCGGAAGTATCTAAGAATCCCGCCGTCTGTTCCTGGAGAGGCCTGTCCCAGGATTGGCAGAGAACCCAAAGCCTGGGGGAATTGATGCTAATGTAACATTGGGCCCTCCCTACGTTGGTATTAGATACTAATGACCGGCTTTGTGCTCTCCTTCCTGGTTTGCACCTGCAGACAAAGCTACAGAAGGGCCAGGTGGATGGGTTTATTACCCTTGATCTGCTGAAGGGGGCCACTGGAAAGACCCAACACCTCCCCTTTACTGGCTCGGTCCCCTGGCTCACGACATGGAGGTGGACATCAGGCAGCTTGGGCATACATCTCCCTTGCGCTTGTCAGCTAATGACCTAACTCAACCAAACCTTAGCTTCCTCATCAGTGACAGGAAATGGTATTAGCAACTCCCTCATAAGGTCATTTGGAAGATTGAATGAGATAATACATGTAAAGGATGGAGCACTCTATCTCATTAGTGTTGGTCATTATTACTGGATGTGGAACAGCAGGGCAAGGTCAAAGCACAGGCCTTCCCCAGTAGATAGACCAACAGAGAGACCTTCTTAATGGGAGGATAGCCAATGGGAGGATAGCCAATGTTCAGTAGGATTTTCCTCTCTTTGGACACCAGTACTGCCCAATACTTAAGAACACAGGGTTTGGAATTCTGGCTTCTCTGCCTGCAGCCTCGCGACCCTGAGCAAAAGGCGTATCATTTCTGAGCCTCATTCTCCTTACTGGTAAAATGGGGATAACAATACCTGTGCCTTATAGGTTTGGGGCCTAACCTGGTGCATAGACCAATCGTATGTGTTCCATAAAATATAGCTATTCCTACTGTTGTATTATTTTTCTTATCATCAGTTTCTCCATTTCGAGATAGTAGGTCAGGAAGATAAATTAGGGTTATGGAACAGAGACTTTTTTCTCATATGTGAATCATTTCTGATAAAATGAGGGAGAGAAATCTAGAAAAGCTGCTGGAAGAAAAGAGGTAAATGGAAGCAGGGAAATCTAGTTTTTTGGTACCTGGTCTTTCTTTCCTTCATACATTAAGCTTTCAGTTTGAGTGTAGCAATTTAGTTGAATGGTATTACATTTCAAAGCATTTTGATTTTTGTTTCCTGCCAAAAAAAAAAAAAAAAACCTGTCAAATATTTGCAAGTCATATGTCTGGTAAGGGATTAATATCCAGAATATATAAGGAACCCTTCAGCTCAATAAGAACAGTAACATGAAAACCCCAATTTAAAAATGGGCAAAGGACTTACACAGACATTTTCCCAAAGACATAAAAATGTTCAATAATATATATATATATATATTTCCATACACTAATCATTCACTGACTAGATGTGTAGCAAATATATTCTCAAAGGTTGTCTTTTTAGTCTGAGTCTTTGATTTCCAAATTGTTGTTGAGTTTAAGTTATGGCTTCTGCTTACTCTTTAATAAATTCTTGTCTTTCCTCAAGTCATTAAGATATTTTTCTATATCGTTTTCAAAACATTTTATAGATTTTACTTTTTCACATTTAGGACTTGAGTCCTCTTAGAGTTATGGGGTGTTTTCGGTATGAGTTTGTCTTTTTTCCTATAGATAACCAATCTTTCTTATGCTATATTTTGGAATTCCAGTTCTATCCCCAATGATATAACATGTCAACGGTATCATCTCTGAAGTACATCGATGTGTGGGTTTCTAGTATATTCCAATGACCTATCTACGCATCTACATGCGAGCCGATGCTACACCGTCCTAAGCATTAGTGCTTTACAAGAAGTTCCTTCACCTTTTTAAAGAGTGTCTTGCTGGGTTACTGGCTCTTTGTACTTCTATTTATGTTTTAGAATCAAAGTATCAAGAACCTCCACCCTAACAAACATGTGGTTAAATTATTTTGTAACTTCGGTCTGATGATCGTTGTCTTTTAATTTATGGTAATTACTTATATATTTGGACTTATATCATTGCACCTATAGCCACCATCTTACTTCATACTTTTCTCCCTAGTTTCACTGTTTTCTATTTCTTTTCTCTGCCCTTTTCTTTCTCTTGGACTAATTTCTTCTTCTTTTTCTTTTTCAAGATTTTATTTTTAAGTACTTTCTATATCCAACATGGGGCTTGAACTCACAACCCCAAGATCAAGAGCTACATGCTTTACTGACTGAGCCAGCCAGGAGCCCTAACTTTTTTTTCTAATATGATTTTTTTCCTCTAAGTTTTCTTTTGACCGTAGAAGTTATACGTTCTTTTTATTATTTTGCTGTTTTCTTAATGCTTATCTAATTTGTCAAGCCTAGTGTAAATAAATATTTTTATATCCTTCCAGTCATTTCGAGGTTTTCAGAATATTTAAGCTCCATCTGTCACACACCGAATTTCATGCTATTATTTTTAAGTATTTTAATTTTACATCATATTTAGACCAATAAAACATTACTGTTACTGTTTTATGCACCCCTTAAAAATACTTACCCATGGGACACCTGGGTGGCTCAGTCAGTTAAGTGTCCAACTTTGGCTCAATCATGATCTAGTGGTTCATGGGTTCGAGCCCTGCTTTGGGCTCTGTGCTGACAGCTCAGAGCCTGAAGCCTGCTTCAGTGTCTGCGTCTCCCTTTCTCTCTGCCCCTCCCCTGCTCTTGCTCTCTCTCTCAAAAATAAATAAACATTAAAAAAATTAAAAAAATATTTACCCATATAATTATCATTTTCATTTTTTTTGTTGATTTGTTTATTTTTAAGAGAGAGAATGTGGGAGTGGGGGGTGGGCAGCGAGGGAGAGAGAGAGAATCCTGGCTGTTAGCACAGAGCCCTATTCGGGGCTCAATCCCATGAACTGTGAGATCGTGACCTGAGTTGAAATCAAGAGTCAGATACTCAACCAACTGAGCCACCCAGGTGCCCCTATAATTATCATTCTCTTTGCTCTTTATTCCTTTCATCTAGTATCACCTTCCTCCTACTTAAATAATACTCCTGAAATTTCCCTAAATTCTCCAGTGTCTGCTGGTGGCAAGCTCAGTTTTTATCAGCCTAAAAATGTCTTTACTTGGCCTTCACCTTTGAAATATATTTTGGCTGGAGGTGTGTGTCTGTGGATGTGCACACATAGTTATTTTCTGTCAGCACGTTGAAAATATTTCATTTTTGTCCGACTTTGATGGTTGCCACCGAGATTTATTGATCTAATGTTGCTCCTTTGAAGGTGCCCTCTCCCTTCTCTCTGATTCCTTTTAAGATCTCCTCCCTGTCATTGTTCTTCTGCAGTTCCATTATGGTAGGTATTTGTTGGACCTCTGCCTGCGGATTTGTGTCTTTTGAAAGTTCTTGAAAAATTTTAGTCATTACGTCATTAAATATTACCTCTGCTTCACCTCTTCTGTCTAATCCCTTTTCTTCCCTTCTGAATGTTTTGTTACACCCCTGTTAGACCTCCTCACGTTGTAGTTTTTGCTTCTTAACTTTGCTTTCAAATGCCCCATCTCTTCCTCTTTCTGTGGGACATTCAATAAGTCCTTAAGATCTGTATTCCTATTCACCAATTCTCTCTTTAGTCATGTCTAATGTGGCTTAAATTCATGCATTCGGCTATTTATTTCAATTATTACAAGTCCTTCTAGACATTCAACTTCCTTCTTTTTCAAACCATTAAAGCTTGTTTATTTTTTAGCGTAGAAAACATGGTCATTTTAATTCTATATCTGATAATTCCAGGATCCAAGATCTTCACAGGTCCGTTTCTATTGTTTGTTGTTTCTGATGGCTCTCACTCATGCTACCTTGTCTCCTTGAACATTTATGATATTTTTCTGTAAGCTGCTTGTTTTCCTTGGAAATGGAAAGTTCTTTGAGAATTAAGACTTCCTAATTCTTCTGGAATTAAAGCAGATCTCTCCCTGGAGGATTTTCACGTACTTTCTCAGATGCCTAGGAGACTCTTAGTAGAGTATCTCTTCAAGCTACATTTTACCTTGAGTGTGTTTTCCCCAGGCAGTGTGACTCTGTGCTGCAAATGTGTGCAAGGTCTAGCTGGTGGCTCCAACTTCACATGGGTGTGGTTTCCCCCTCTGCTGTACACCAAGGAACTGGGTGATTTTCCTTGTGGTGCTGTGGTGTGTGTGGTGGGGGGAGCTGTGTATATTTCCAGATCAAGCTTACACTGAAGGTGTGAGTCTCTGGGGTGTCAGCTCTGTGGGAAGGGGTCTTCTGGGATACGCCACGTTGATCATCCCGTGCTCTGTCTCTGTCTCTGAGCTCAGTTCCATGAAGCGGTGTCAACCGGAGCTCAGGATCCCCAACATTGGCAAATGCCCCAGGCTGAGGTTGACTTGGCTACCATTTCCCCCATTTCCATGTTCCCTTGGATTTTGTCCTGTTTATGTCTTGATTTCTTGCCAGCTCATCAGCACTTTGAAGAAGACTTCGATTTGCAACCTTTTTAGCTATTTTTAGCCAGAAGGGTGATTTGGGTAATTAGATTGTCATATTGCCAGAGAGAGAACCCTGCAGAGCTTGTCTGCGTGAAACATAAAGAGAAGAAGATGATGCTTAATAAAATGTGCAGGTTGCTAAATAAAACTCTGCTATTAATTTTGTAAACAGGTATTTCCATCATATTGTGTGACTAACACACAAAGTGAGTTTTGCTTTCTTCCTAGGTGGTAGGACGTGCCACAAGTCAACTGTGTGACTACCTAAGGAAGAGAGAAAAGACATGTGTAAAAGGAAATGGGTTACACAGTGGAAGTGGGTAGATTTCCTCCCCTTGCTTAGGATTGTGACGTTCCTAAGGGAAGGTGAAGAAATCTATACCAGTGCACACTGATTATAGGAGTCTAAACAAATAGTCTTGAACAAATAACATTAATCTTTTCGCATTCTTAAATCATACTTATAAAAATACGTAGAATTTATCCTAAGTATAGTCACAGAAATAAACCGGACATGAATTCTTTTCTCCTTCGCTCATGTATAAAAATGATTTTTGTCTCAGTGAATGCGGGAGGTACCAGCACCAAGTTCTCCTATTTTAACTCACCCAAAAAAAAATGAGCAAAAATACCCCAGTGGGAGTCTTTTTTTTTTTTTTAATTTTTTAACGTTTATTTATTTTTGAGACAGAGAGAGACAGAGTGTGAGTGGGGGAGGGGCAGAGAGAGGGAGACCCAGAATCCAAAGCAGGCTCCAGGCTCTGAGCTGTCAGCACAGAGCCTGATGTGGGGCTCAAACCCACAAACTGTGAGATCATGACCTGAGCCAAAGTCGGACGCTTAACTGACTAAGCCACCACCCAGGTGCCCCGGGAGTCTGCTTTCTAAAGAACCATGTGCTGTGGCCCCCTCCGTGGATGTTCCCCTTTAGTGCAGGTGGACCCTGAGTTTTCTTCCCTTATGGACGCAGAGGTGGGATGCAAGGTGCTACTAGACTGGCCTGGGGGGCCGCAGACCAGAAGTCAAGACCCTTCCACAGGTTGCATGGATAAGCCAAGATTCAGTGCCTTATTAGCCAAACTATGAGCTGAATCAGATTATGTCCAATTTATTTGTAGGGAGCTTTTGTTCTTGTGGCCTTTCATCTAGAATCAGCCGTTTGACTCTTCCTTCTGGAGCTCCTCCCATACCCCAGGGGAGGCTGCCCTGTCCTCCCTCTGCAGGGACTTAGCACACACCATATCCTCTCCCAGAGCCTGGTCGCACTTTGGCCCTGGGCTCAGCATGCTCACCTCAGATGGACTTCAGCTGCTGGAAGGGTCCTGCAGAAGGACTTCTATGAGGCAGTGAGTGGCAATGGGAAGAGAAATTTCTAATTGGAGTGAGGTGATAGCAAGGCACCGGGAACAGAGAAGCTAGGCTCGCTTCAATGTGGCGCCTGGCAGGTGGCCTGAAGGACAAGAAAATGAGGATTCTGCTAAGTCGAAACGGACCTCCTCATGCTGGAAATTAGCCGTGGCGTTCATAACCTCTCCAACTCAAATTCCTACTGCAAGCCCTGATCAGTTTAATCTTCCCAAACATTGTTATGATCACCTAGGTGTCCTGCCCCAAATCATTGCAGCTGCCTTCGGCCTGCATAAAAAAGTTAAAATAGCTTGGCTCTCAGGGTCCTCCAGGATCTATCACTGGCTTATAACATTCTAAAAGTGTAGGGGTGCCTGGGTGGCTCTGTTGGTTAAGTGTTCAACTCATGGTTTTGGCTCAGGTCGTGATCTCACGGTTCATGAGGTTGGGCTCTGCACTGAGCATGGAGCCTGCTTAAGATTCTCTCTCTCTCTCTTTCTCTCTCTCTCTCTCTCTCTCTCTCCCCCCCCCATAAATAAATAACATTCTACAATCCTATTGTGCTAGAAATATCTGGATCCACACCCATCCTTGAGCTTCTTAGAAGTATTCCACTTAATTCTTTCTATGAAATATGGTGGGACTCTGTTCTGGGGTTGGCTCCTACTTAGGTAGGAAGAAGAAAGAATGTTCCAGGACAGAGGCCGACAGCTGTCTCAGCTTTGAAGGCACTTAGAGTTGACTCAGTACATCCCAATCTTGCTTCTGTAAACCATTCTCTTGTATGATCATGTTATCTATCACCTGAGTCCCACATGAGTACCTATTTTTTAAAGTTTATTTATTTATTTTGAGAAAGAGAGAGGGGAGAGGAGCAGAGAGAGAGAGAGAGAGAGAGAGAGAATCCCAAGCAGGCTCGGCGCTGTTAGCACAGAGCCCGATGTGAGGCTCAAACTCATGAACCATGAGATCATGACCTGAGCAGAAATTGAGAGTCGGACGCTTAACCGACTGAGCCAGCCAGGCTCCCCGTGCTTACCTATTTTCAATCCTTCCACCTGTTCTGAGACATTGCAAGGTCTAACCTTGCAGGTAGATGTACCTGTGTCTGACCATTAGACGGACACTAGCCGAGCACACACACGGTATTTGGTATTTATTGATTCTCAGTGTAGAATCACTCACCTATGGCTGTGTAATAAATTACCCCAAAACCCAGCAGCTTAAAATAAGGGATATTTAGGCAGTTATTATCTCATGCAGTTTCGGAGGGGCAGAGGCATCTGGAAGCAGCCTAGCTGGGTGTTTCTGCCCCAGGTGTCTCAGGAGGTTGCCACCAAACCGTCAGCCAGGCAGCAGCTATGTGAAGGCAAGTTCACTCACGTGATCATTGGCGGGCCTCAAGTCTTTGCAGGTGACCCCAGTTCCTTGCCACGTGGCTATCTACAGGGCTGCCTGAGTATCTGCAAGAGTTAATGGTGAAAGGGAGGGAGGGAGAGGCAGAGAGCACAAAGCAGAAGGCTCAGTGCCTTTATAACCTAATCTTAGAATTGATTTACCTTCATTTCTGCTACATCCGGTCAGTCCCGCCGAATGTGGGAGGGTATGGCACAGGGTGCTAAAACCAGGACGTGGAAATCTTTGTGGTCACCCCAGAGGCTGGCTACCACACTGACTTACCACACATTTTAACATCTTTGAAATTGGGGCACATCTTACAATGAAAGATGTATCGCGGTTTAACAGGCAAAATTCCCAGTTAGTAGCATATAAAATAATCATGTGTCTTATAATCATGATATTCTATTCAGGGAAATAGGGTCTATGTACCTTCAAGATTTAGGGAGGCTTCCGGTCTCCAGGCTGCTTGCCTTGACCACAGTTTCTCATGGCCCCGACTGACTGTCTAATTGCCACCCGCCATATGCACTCCACTTCTCTTCTGTGCCCTTGCTCCCTGCACCATCCCTTCTGTCATGCCCTCTTCAGGACTAAATGATCACTTTAGGCACTGAATCCTCCAGAAGCTTTCCCCGACCGCTCAAGAGCATTGTAGTCTCTCCTCCATATTCCTATAGCTATTGTTGCCATCCATTCATCAGTGCTTACACATTGATGCATCCATTCATCCGTGGATGAAAGACATCATTCATCTGTGCCTTGTAGTACGTGCTGAGTTTTCAGTGTACACATTTCATAGAGTGCATTAAGTGTTGCTGTATGCGTTTAGAGACCTGGTTTTTTTAAGAGCAGAATTTCTAGACTCTCCCTAAAACAGCTACAACAACAAACCTCTGCTCCTCAGGTGAAACGGTGTACGTAATCTTCCACACACCAATAATGGACAGCTATCCAAGAATGTACAAGTCAACTGTTATAAGCCAAAGCTGCAAAGATCTCCACTTCCAACAGTCCATCAAACTGCTGATTGTTCTGTTCTCTACGACGTCTAGGGTCTAGGATTTATTTGGACCCGGCTTCTATGCACACCATTGCATAGGATGGGAAGGGGCTGTCTGCTCTATTTCTTTTTTATTATTATTATTTTAGAGAAAGAGAGAGAGAGAGAGCAGGAGTGGGGAGAGGGGCAGAGGGAGAAAGACGGAGAATCTTAAGCAGCGCAGAGCCTGATGTGGGGCTCGATCTCACCACCCTGGGATCATGACTTGAGCCAAAATCAAGAGTCAGACACTCCACTAACTAAGCCACCCAGTGCCTGCTCTATTTCTATTCACAGAAATAGGGCTTTTGTCCAGCCATGGGGTTAAGAATAAAAGATCAGTATTTAATGAGACTTTTTAAAAATCTTTTTTAATTTTGAGGGAGAGAGAGAAAGAGAGAGACAGAGTGTGAGCAGGGAAGGGACAGACAGAGAGGGAGACACAGAATCCAAAGCAGACAAAAGGCTCTAAGGTGTCAGCACAGAGCCAGACGCAGGGCTCAGACCCATGAACTGCGAGATATGACGTGAGCCGAAGTTGGACACTTAACCAACTGAGCCACCCCGGCGCCCCAATGGGACTCTTGTATGTGGTTTAACTTGTTGCCGTGTAATTCTTTCAGGTTTGATTTAAACAGGTGAATTGATGTGATCTACAGAAGTCAGGTTGAAAAGGGGAAAAGGATAAAATGTGTGAACCACCATTGAAACTGATAAGCCCAGTAGAGACTATGGTTAACTCTGAGGATTTTCTTTCAGCTACTCGATTGGTTACCACTGGCTTGCTCAGAAGAGAAGCCGTGCTGGACCACTGCCAGGAATTCACTGGGAAAGACCCAGGCTTGTTCTTCTCGGGGACTGGCTGGAAAGCATTTCTATCATTGGATGTATTTATGGGAAAACAAGTCATCACCTTTACCTCACACCATATGCAAAAATTAACTAGAAATGGATCATAGGCTTAAACATAAAGGCTAAAACCAGAAAACTTCTGAAAAAAAATGCAGGACAAAAATCTTTGTATCGTTGGGGCAAGCAAAGGTGGATCGGGCTGGATAGACTACTCTGGGCACCACTTTTCAGGGTGTAGGAAGTGAGGAGTCCTGTTACAGTCTTAAGTCCAAGCCATGTTGACCTACCTAGCCCTAAATACCTCCCACATTTGATTGCACTCAGATTACACCTATTGTCTGTCTGGGTTGGAACCCAGAAGGATGATTCGTTGGCACCTTCCCTTATCTCTAAGAGCATTTGGTTTAACGTTCTTCAGTTTTCCCAGACTTGAGAATAACTGTCTTGTAGAAGGCATCGCAAGGATGGATGGGAGGATGTCCACAACATACTCCGAGCTCTAGGAGAAAGATACCTAAGATTCACTAGGGTTAACTATTCTTCCCAACAATATGTTCTGACTTGTTGCCAAGGACTTGTCTTCACTCTGTCTTGGGATGTCTGTGTTTAAATGCACACAGTTAAATTCCTGGGCTGGCGGCGGGGGTGGGTGGGTGGTGAGGAGCTGGTCGTTTAACACAAGGTGCCTCACCTGTTCTATGCCCTCTACCTTCTTCCCTGTTCTCCAGCTCCCCTTTGGCATGCGACAAGCAGAATTAGCTCACATGAAGCTATTAAAGAATTCTCTTGCTAAAGTAGCACCCCGTGTCGGAAGAAACAGCCTAAGTCCCTGAAACATAAAATGGAGACGTGTCCCCAGCCTAATGGTGTAACACCGCATCCCTCACACACCGCACACGGTGGGAAGGACTAATCATATCCGTTAGGGACCCGGTTGTAGAGCATGTATCAGAGGAGCAGGGTAGAAGCGAGGAAAGACAATTATGTTTAATAAACGAGTTAAAACAATTAAGCAGCCACCCAGTGAGTACAGAGTGTTGAGCTCTGCTTCATATGGGGTTTGAAAGAATCAACCGAGAAATTGTGTTGCAACCAAAGCCGGCCAAGTCTTTCAAAGAACTCTTTCACAAGGTCAGTACACAGATATTATTGGTTAGAGAAATCTAAAAAGGTGCTCTTTTACCGGATCTCTTGTGAATCTACAATAAATGTCTGTAATCATCAATGGCCAATAACAACCACTTCGAGACGTTAAAACCCCACCTCCTGGGGTCTGGTGACACTTCATCGTGTTTGTCATAATCTGTGACTGCCAGCATCCCTTGGACACTCTTCTACATTTGAGGAATTTTCCCATTTTGCCTTTTGTCCCCAGAAGGGAGGCCAGAAAAGTATTTTCTCACTCTACCTTGCCCCTGATGCAGGCTTTGTGACCTGATTTCTGCTGATCAGATGCACCTCGTGAGGCTCTGGTGGGAGAAGAAACAAGCATCAGGTAGGATCTGTTTCTAAGGATGAAGGCAAAGGACTGGAGTTCTCTGAGCAGCCGTGGCCATGGTCCCATCCAGAGCGCACTGTTGGGGTGTCACTGCGGTATCTCCCCTGTGGTGGTACAGCCCCAAAACTTGGCATTGACCCCCTGGAGATTCCTCAAGGCCCCTGATAATGTTTTCGTAAAGTCCTTTTCTGCTCAAACTAGTTAGAACGTTGACTGATACACATTGCTTTTCAGAAGCTAAATGATAGGAGAGGAACTCATAAGTGCTTTGAAAACTGTAAAAGACTGTACCCATCTATGGGGATGATGACAGTAGTTGGCTTTTAAAGGCAAGAAGCATCAACCCAAGCTTGCAAATAAATAGACCACTTGCTAGCTTTGCTGAATGTTTGGCATTCTCCAAAGCAATACATGGGTCACGGGATAAATGTCATAGATGTTTCTTTATGGCCACATGGCAGGGAGTCTTACCAGGATGACGAGATGGGTCTTCAGAAGTTTTCAAAGCTACTCTTAGTATAGGAACTAACTGAGACTGTTCCTGTCCCCCATGCTCTGACACTGGACACTTGTCCTCTGGGAGGGCGGACAGTAGGAAACACCAGATTGGTGGGCCCATGCAGGGTTTTCATCTACCCTGGCTGAGGTCCCAGCTGAGAGCCAGCATGAACCACGAGGCACATCATCTATGCTCCTTCCTTTCTACGGCTGAATAATAGTCCCTTGTATGGATTTACCACATTTTGTGTATCTGTTCATCTGGAGACAGACACTTAGGCTGCTCTTTCTGGCATGGGTCTTTCTGTTCATTTTACACAGCCCTTGCCTGGGACACAGCCCGCTGGGATGGCAGACTGGGATGGTCAGCTGCCACATGACCCAGAACGAAATCTGCTTCCTTGCCTTCCCACAGCGATTTTTCTCTCACGGCCTCATTGCCCCACTTGGGTTCAGGGGCTGGATCATCAGAGTGACTCCAGCGCACATTTTTGTATTTGTCCCCACTTGGTGGAGGGGGAGGGTGCATGCTACCATTAGTGGGAAAAAGAAAATATGGCTTCTCTATTGTCTTGTCCATTCTTCCTTGTGGAGCCCTGCCTTGGAGGGAGAGTGAGTTGGGAAACTTCCAGGATCTCAGCATCTTCTCATTTAAGTAGAGTGTTTCAACCATTCAAAATGCAGCTCCCTCACTAGGTGGGGTTAACTACTCGATTGTACCACACAGTTTTTCAGGTAAAGGCTCTCCCACTCCATTCATCCTCCTCCCCATCGTGGGTCTGGGTGTAGGGTGGGTTGGGACTGGAGGAAGTGGAGCACAAAGCCCTTGGGTTCACGCTGTATCCTGTGGCACTGGGGCGGGGGGGTCTTTCCTCACAGTGCTAGCTGTGGACGGTCCCTGGTGGGTCTTGTGGACTCCCCCTGCTGGAGTCTGGCTCCTATCATCAAGTCCCTGCATACTGTGGCCCCTCAACCCAGCCCCATTCCTCTTGATTTTGCTCTGCTCCTCACCGGAAGCCAAGGGAACTCTGGGTCATCTACACACCACACAGAGGCCATGTGGAGCCAGGAGCTCGCCTCAGCCTCTTCTGTCCAGCCAACTCCGCACCCCCATATCTTCCCCCACACAGACGCTAAGCTTCTTGACCCAACTTTCATGACAGGAAGAACGTTCTCCACACACTAGGGAAGACGCACTATCATGAAGTCCCTCCTAGGGACTAACTCCTCCCAGGCCTGACTCTTAGAAGATTAAAAGGAAGAGACTTTTTCTAACTGTGGATTCAAAAAAATCTCAACATTGAGACTCAGACGATGAACCACTTCTTTGATTTCAGTGACCCCTGAAGTCTTCCCTGAGACTTATGGCCCAGCTATAGGGACGAAGTCCACATGGGAATGTCACCTCAGCCCAAGTGAGATTACATTGACTTCATTTTTGAAAAAGATAGTCTCTATTACTTGATGTCTGCCTTAGAACAAGCAGAGTTGGGGCGCTTGGGTGGCTCAGCTGGTTGAGTCTGACTCTTGATTTCAGCTCAGGTCATGATCTCACGGTTGTGAGATCGAGCCCCACGTCGATCCCTGCTTGGGATTCTGTCTCTCCCCCTCTCTCCCCTGCCCTCCCCCTCAAAATAAATAATTAAACATTAAACAAACAAAAAAAGAACACGGAGAGTTGCTGTCCCCTTCCCTTTGGGAGGCCCTGTTCTGTTTCTGCATATCTCCGCAGGCAATCCCAGCAAACCTCAGGGACCACAGGGAAGGACGGATGTGGGGCGGGAGCTGTACTCAGGTGAAAATACCTGGTCATACCCTCACTATTAAAATGATGGGCGGATACTTGCTTAACTTTTTAGCTTCTTTCTAAAGAATTAAAATGTAAATCGATGTTTCCATCTCCAGAAACCAAAACTTGCCAGCAATCCCCAAATGGCTTATCCCGGATACGTAAAACTAACGCACTCTTCCCCGGCTCTTTGCCTCACTGACTACACCTGCACCTCTGGCCCCGCATTCTGAATCACAGGTCCGCAATCCTTTCACACAATCCTTTCCCACGGCCCAGTTCATTCCCAGTCTCTGCTTCTTGAAAGTCCGGGAGGGAGAGTAATACGTGGAACCAAAGCCCTCGAATGGACACAGACATTCCTTCCCAAACAGCCACAAATATCCTCAATGGCTTCAGTTTGCACCTGCATTCTCTCAAGGACCCAGTCTCCCAATAAATTTCTGTAAGTAATTTTGGTAAGTCACTCCATGTCATTTTATTTTGTGCACAGACTAGACCTATTCTTTACATTTTTTTATTATTTTGTGTCAAATGTACAGTATTTAAAAATAAATGACAGATTAGGAAGCTTTTTAGGAGGGGCTTGCAGGCAAAGAAGTTCTTTTAGCCCACCAATTCACAAAATAACTTTCTTTAATATCGTAGGAAAAAATATATGATGTCAGAAGGGCCGGGAGAACATCCTCTTTGCTACTGTTTATCTCTTGTGTCTTGTACAGTACCTGTCCACCTATTTATTTGTTGCATTTAGTTATTGCTATGATAATATAATATGATTATATTTCATATATTATATTTAGTATGTCATATTGATATTAATATTATATACTATTTTATAAATCTGCACTATCTTATTATGTATTAATACATACAGTAATATTTTGTTATATAATAACTGATTCATATTGAGTGTTAAATATTGGAGCAGACTCCAATAAATATTGGTTAAAGAAGCGAGGGTTCAGAAACAATAGCTTCAGCCTCACACATCTGTATGCCAATGCCAGTTTTAACTCAAGGAAATACTTTATAAAAAAGTTTTTATTAAAGTGACCGAAGGGAAGCCTGGATGACTGTGTCGGTTAAGCATCCGACTTCGGCTCAGGTCATGATCTCACGGTCTGTGAGTTCGAGCCCCGTGTTGGGCTCTATGCTGACGGCTCAAAGCCGGGAGCCTGTTTCAGATTCTGTGTCTCCCTCTCTCTCTGCCCCTCCCCTGCTCATGCTCTGTCTCTCTCCGTCTCTCAAAAATAAATAAATGTAAAAAAAAAAAAAAGGTGACAGAAGTCCTAAGCCTGCTTGAGTCTCTCTGTCACCTTGGATTCTATTGAGGAGCATCCCCAATAGCTAGAGGATTATGCAAAAGGAAGGCCATAGATTAATTTAGGGGCAAATCCTGGCACTCATGATTGTGTCTCAGCATCTTGTGAGAAAGAAGAACCAAGAAAATGTTTCATGGTAGAAAATAGAAGAAAGAATCATCACATGGTAGTTAGGGACATATGTTCCAGTCACGGTTTTGCCACTATTTGCTGTATGTCTTTTGTGAGCACATAACTTTTTTTTATTTTGTTTTGTTTTTTTACTCTCAGCATGTAGCCCAATGCGGGGCTTGAGCTCATGACCCTGAGATCAAGACCTGAGCTGAGATCAACAGTCAGGTGCTTAACCGCTGAACCACCCAGGCACCCCATGTGAACACTTAACTTCTAATGAATCTTTTATCAATAAAATAAGGAGATTCACCTGCACTCTAGAAAACTACCAAAACAGCACTTTTCAACTTTTTAAATCAATGACATCCTTTTGTTTTTGAGCAAAAATACCTATTGATCAAGAGAATGAGAAGATAAGCCACAGAATGGGAGAATGTATTTGCAAAACACATAGTTGACAACAGACTTGTTATCCAACATATACAAAGAACTCTTAAAACTCAACAATAAGAAAACAACAACCTTGTTAGAAAATGGGCAAAAGACCTGGACATGTCACCACAGAAATCAACAGGTGGCAACTAGCAAATGAAAAGATGCTCAACATCATGTGTTATTAGGAAGTGCAAATTAAACCAACAGTACCACTGCACACCTATTAGAGTATCAAAAAACCAAAACACTGACAACATCAAATTCTGGCAAAGATGTGGAACAAAAGAGACCTTCATTCATTGCCGGTGGGAATACAAAGTGGGACAACCACTTCGAAAGATGATTTTGCAGTTTCTTACAAAACGAAACATATTCTTATCATCAGATTCAGCAATCATGCTTCTCAGTATTTGCCCAAATGAGCTGAAACATATGTCCACACGAAAACCTACACAGACCTATTTATAGCAGCTTTATTCATAATTGCCACAACTTGGAAATACCCAACATGTCCTTCAGTAGGTAAATGGATAAATAAACTATGGTGCATCCATACAATGGAATATAATTCAACACTAACAGTGGAGATCAGAGAAGGAGGAATTTGGCTCTCTCCTGTCTCTTCTCACAAGGGCACTAATCCCATTATTAAGGCCACACCCTTGTGACCTAATAACCTCCCAAGGGCCCTATCTGTAAACATCATTACATTGGAGATTAGGATTCCAGCGTATGAATTGTGAAGGCAGGACAGAAACATTCGGTCCATAGCAGAACCTAAATAAATACTATTTTTAAAAATGGGGAAAAATTAACCAAAATCCATTAATATGAAAGCAAAAAAGTGCATTTCATTACTATACGTTTACTTTATAACTGCAAACATGTAAAATATATTTACTTAAAATAGTCAACAAATAGGAACCCTGGGGTGATAAAAATGTGGAATCAGGAGCTGTGGTTGACAATTCGAGTCAGAATCCACCCTCTATCTGTGCTTTGTTTTGTATTTACTTGTGTTTCTTGAGAAACTTTTGATTCTAGAGAGAAGTAATTGCAGACAAATGTTGACTCATGACAATCTCAGGGCACTCCTTAATTCAACCGACCTAAAAGCTTAAAGAAAAGAATGACAAAAACCTTTGCTCCAAAGTTGAATCACTAAGAATGTCAAATACATGTTCACGTCCCTCCAACAGAGAGTAGCTGAAATTGACACCGTGCTGTGTGAGTCCCTCACTTGCTATTGCACAGCTGGCCATCGCGTCCCGTCCAGAGCGTGAAGATCCCAGGCAAGAACGTGAATCGAGCTGTGTCCACTGGAGCCAAGCAAGTGCACATGTAGCATCTTTGCCTAAGAGTTTACGGGTTAGTCCAGAAGAAGCCCCTTTAGGCTAAAAACCAACCTGTGCTTTCCTCCTCAAGCAATATGCACAGCAGCACAGAGCGGCATCTATCAAGATAGTAAGGCACCATAGAGCCAGCAGTGTGAGGGGGTTATGTATTCACGCACAGTTTTGATTTTGTATGCGCAGATATTCAGAGGTCTGAATTGTTTAAAAGAGCATTTCGGAGTTTCAGTATTCCTAATTGATTGCGTATTTTGAAGGTCAAATGCACAATAATGCGGAGAAAAGATGTATCTTCTGTACAAAGATAAATGAATGACGGCTGCATGAGTTAATGTGCGGGTGGCCCGTACTGTGTTGCAAATTCAGAATATAGCACATCTAGAGTGTTGTTTTCATCATTTTAATAAAATATATGAATAAAAATATTTTTAAAACGCGTGAGTGAAGACTCAAGGTGCAGTCTTACAGGCGATCAGCATAAAATGAGGTCACATAGCCATTAAATCTACATTAAAACAGCTTAAAATTCTCAGCCACTTCCCTAGAAGGAATTTGAAGGTCAAAGTTGGCCGGAGCTGTTGCTTAGGATACCACTGTTGGCACGGCCACCTTGCAGTGACAGAGGTATGCACGAGTTATGACAGGATCACAGAGAAGAGATGCATAAATCCGATTTAGGGGAAGAGGCTGGAAAACTGTCAGGGAAGACCAGTAACCAAGTCTTTTATTATTTTGTATTCCAATGCTTTGACAATCCGGGGCCTTGCTGGGCCCCTCCCAGGGTTGGTCAATCCCCAGACAGAGTGAACAACTCACCTGGGGGTGTGCTTTTTAAACGCAAGGCCGAGAATCCAGAGTCTGGTCCCTAACCACCTCTCCTGCGGCACTCACACGGTCAGGGACCTGATCGCGCCGGGGGCAGGTACCAGGGCAGCAGGGTATGCCCCTCTGCGCCAGCACCTGCTGAAAGTATTCAAACCAGCCAGTCCTAACCTGCTGGCCTTGCTTCCCCCATTCTATCCTGCGGAAACCACAATAAAGGCTCTTATCCCAGCCCCATCCTGACAGACCCTGGTGCTTTCCTATGTCCTCCCCCATCCCTCCCTGGTCACTTGGCATTCTCCCTCCTCATGGGATCTGTTAGTAACCAAGGGTCTTTTCAATGAAAGTTGTCTCCTGATCTTTTGGCCTTACTATCCCTAAATAATAATATCACCCATAAATCAAAACAGACTTCCTGGAGGAGGTGATGTATGAGGAGAGTACTGAAGAATGTCAGGAAGTATTTTTTTTTAAAGATTTTCATGTTTATTTATTTTTGAGAGAGAGAGAGAGGAGGGCCTGGGCGAGGGACAGAGAGAGAGGGAGACACAGAATCTGAAGCAGGTTCCAGGCTGTGAGCTGTCAGCACAGGGCCGGATGCCGGGCTTGAACTCACAAACCGGACCGTGACCTGAGCTAAAGTCGGACGCTCCACCGACTGAGTCACCCGGGAGCCCCATGGAATGTGTTATATTTGTATAATAAGCCGGCAAAAAGTGTTTCAGACGCAGGGAGCAGTAGGTGTGGCCTCCAGGAGGTAAGAGACAGCCAAAGGCATGAAGAACGCACAGTTCACTGTGGTTTGAACCCAGAACGCGAGGGAGGAGCGGATCAAAGTCGGGCTGGAGAGATCGCCGGGCGCCAGATCTGTAAGGTCTTAATGCGCCGTGTTTAGTAAACAGCGGAAGCTGTTGGCTATTGTGTTGCGTCTGACCACGATGTTTTCTCATCTTCCTTTTTCTGGGGACGGCGTGCCGTTGACTCTGGGTGACTTCCTCCATGCTTTATGCGGTCCGGTGGGGATCACGCAGATGAACACACACAGTGGGGGGTCCACCTGACTCAAGTACGGACCAGTCGGAGTCTCCCCGATTTGTATGGGAGACCCTGGGATCTGTATGTAAATGGCAGGAAGGAGAGGTCATCTTTTTAGTGAGGTTGCTGGCCTTGCTCGCTGGGATTCAGGACTTGGCAATGGCCATCTTCCCTCACACTCCGAGAGACTGACCGAACAAGAAAGCGGCCACATGGACAGAAGTAAACATGAGACACGGACGGAGAGAACATGTGTTCTGCTGATTTCCAGTCCCTGGTTCTCGGTTCTGAAATTCCAACTTTTCAGCTCTTTTGATTTTATGAACCACAGGACCCTTCCCTACGTGAACCTGAAAATTCCTTTGTTTTGTTTTGTTTTGTTTTGTTTTTTCCCTTTCATTCCATTGCTTCGGATTGCTGTCACTTGTCGTCAAAGAGTCTCGCAAAAATCCTACACTAGGGAAACTTGGACATCCTTAGGAGACACTGACTAATTTCCAAACAGAGACGGACATAATGAGATGTGCGTTTAGAGTGATCATTTTGGAATAAGTGTAGAGGATGGATGGGGGGGAGGGAGGAAGAAAGGCGTATGGCTGGGGACGGGAAGACAACTTAGAAGGCCCGTTCCAGTACTCCCGGCAGGGTGTGGGGAATGGCGGAAGCAGAAGGGAAGAAGGGGCAGTGGAAAGATGAAACACACACAGGGTGAGAAGATTAATGAGAGTTTGTGAAATCCGAAACTGTTAGGCTTTTAACACACTTACTTTGGGATCTAATATTTAAAAATTTGTAAATTATCTCTCATAGCAATGACACCATAATCTTTTCAGCGATTAAGAACTCTGGAGTCTTCATCTGCCCCGGTCTGTAGACTGTTAACGAGGGCTTGAGTGCGATGGAAAGTGACTGAAGGCTTTTACCCTGGTGGGTGGAAGATGGTGGTGGGATTCCTTTTGCGTTTTTTAAAATTTATTTATTTATTTTGAGAGAGAAAGAGAGAGAGAGAGGCAAGGCTCAATCCCAGGAACCCTGAGAGCATGACCTGAGCTGAAATCAAGAGTCACATGCTCAACTGACTGAGCCACCCAGACGCCCCTCCTTTTGCATTTTTAAAAGATCACTTTGGCTGCTGTGTAGAGAGCAGACAGAATGAAGGCAAAAATAGAAACAAATCATTCTTCAATATTTACGGAAGGCCGACTAGGTGTCAGGGACTGTTCTAGACCCTGAAGATAGAATAGTTACCAACAGAAGGGCGCCTGAGTGGCTCAGTCAGTTACGCAACTGACTTCCGCTCAGGTCATGATCTCGCAGTTGGTGAGTTCAAGCTCCGTGTCAGATTCTGTGCTGACAGCTTGGAGCCTAGAGCCTGCTTCGTATTCTGTGTCTCCCTGTCTCTCTGACCCTGTTTGTGTTCCCTCTCTCTCTCTCTCTCGCTCAAAAATAAACATTTAAAACATTTTAAACATTTAAAAAAATAAGAAGAATAGTTAACAACAACAAAAATAAATTTGCTGCCCACTCCCCCCATGGAGCTTCCATTTTAGTGGTTGAGTCAGAAAATAAGCAAATAAATGCACATATATATCAGATGTTGACAAGGACTAGAAAGAAAAGTAAAGCTGGGTAAGGGGACATGGCAGCTGGGGGCATAAGGGAGCAGATTGGCATTTTATATAGGAGTGTGTCAGAGAAGACTCTCATTTGAGCAAAGACCTGGAGGAAATTAAGGAAGGAGCAGCTGTGCTATTTGCAGAAGAACATTCCAAACAAAGCAAACCGCAAACTCAAGGTGGGAGCACATCTGGTGTGTTTAAAGAAAGAAACAGAGATCAGTAATGCTGGACAAAGAAAAAGAGCAAGAGGGCAAGTGGTTAAGAGGTAGGTAAGGGAGGCAGTGGGGTCGCGTATAGTCTCAAAGGCCTTGATAAGGATTTGTCTTTCACTTTGTGCCAGATGGGAAGCCGTTGGCTTGTTTTGAAGAGGCTTGGCTTGATTTCGATTAGAAAATAATTACTCAGGCTACTGTGTGCACAGTAGACTTGTGAGGTGGGGAGCAGGGGTGGAGGCGGGGAGACCAGTTAGGAGGCTATCGGCATCAATGTAGTTTGAGATTTCATGACCCCTGTACTGTTGACATTTGGGGCCACATACATTTTTGTCGTTGGGGTTATCCTGTGCACTACAGGATGTTTATTTAGCAGGGCTCCTGGCCTCGGACCCCTAGATGCCAGTAGTACCCTTTCCCCCAGTCGTGACAAATAATAGGACACTGTCAAAGTCCTCTAGGGGTCAGGTGGACCAAACCCTCTGGGTTGAGGACAACCAATCTAGGTGAGTAGCCTGGTAGACGGACCGGACTGGTAGATGTGAGAATGAGGAGAAGTGGTGAGATTCTGGGTGTCTTTTGAAGGCAAAACTCACAGGATTTGTAGATAAATTAAGTGTAGAGTGTATGGAAAAGGTAAGAATTGGGATGATTTTACAGTTCTTTGGCCTGAGGCGCTGGAACAATGAAGGTGCCGTTTGCTAAATGGGAAAGACTACAGAAGATGCAAGTTCGATGGGAAACAGGGGGGTTGGCTTTGGAGATCTTACATTTGAGTTGGCGGTTGAACCTCAACAGGAATGCCAAGCAGGCAGCTGAATACAAGAGTTCAAAGTCCAGGGATGGAGTCCAGGTTGGAGTCACAAATAAGAGTGTCATTAGGATATGGGTGAGATTTCAAGACTTGAGAAGGAGTGGGCTCACCTATGCAGTGAGTATGGACAGAGGTGTCTAACAGCCCTGTGGTATCTGTCCCCTTGTGTTATGTCCTTTGGGTGTGGACGGGACCTAGCACTTGGTTTTAACCTAGTAGAACTTGGCAAGGTAAGGGGGTATCACTCCCATGATCACGTTATATTAAATCAGACTCTGTTTTTGCACTATAGTAAGAGGCTCCCCTGCTGGCCTTGAAGGAGCAAAGGGCCATGTTTCAAATGACCTGTGGAGAGAGTCATGTGGTGGGAAACTGCAGGTGGCCCCCGGGAGCTGAGGATGGTCTCTGGTTCATAGCCAGAATCTCTTCCCGACCTCCCACCAAACCATACAGGTGCCAGGAAATGAGTTCTTCCAACAACCTGAGTGAGTTTGGAAGCAGATTCTTCCCCAGTTGAGCCTGTAGGTGAGAACAGCCTGGTTGACACCCTCACTTCTGCTTTGCGTGAGACCCTGAGCAGAGGACCCCATGAGGCTGTGCCTGGACTTGTGACCTACAGAAATGATGAGATAATAAACTGGGTTGTTTAAAGCTACTCAACTTGCTGTTATTTGCTATCAAGTAACCATTAAAAACAAGACAACAGGCTCAAAATGGAGTCGCTTATGCTAAGTCCATGTTACCAAACAAAGACTTAATTATAGTATGGGCTCCCCCCTCCCCCCGAAATCGACTCTCAAACCAGTCAATCAGGAGCCACCAGATCATCTGCATGACAGACCCCTGCCATCCCCTGAAGGAAAGTCACCTGGCCATAACCAACCTGCATTTTTTTTTCCTAGTGTCACTTCCTTGTTCCTCCTCCCTTGTGCCTATACAAGCCTTTCATTTTGGACAGCTCCTCAGAGCGCCTTTCCATCTGCTAGATCAGATGCTGCCCAGTTCATGAATCATTGAATAAAGCCAATACATTCTTTAAAATTTACTCAGTTGGATTTTGGTTTTTCACCCAACAGCAAACTCAGACTGAAGGTCTGAGACCTGGAGCACACCCACGTTTAAAGGTCAGGAAATTCAAGAGAACCCAGCCAAGCAGACCGAAAGCGGCCATCAGTGACAAGGGTGGAAAACGAAGGGAGAGCCAGAATCTAGATTAATAAAATGTAATATTTCAAGCAAAGTGAAAGGACTTCGGTGTCATTTAGGACTGACGGGTTGAGTCATTTGAGATCTGGGAATTAATCATCGGATTTGGCAAGGTGGTGGTCACTAACGGTCTTGTGACGTACCTTAGAGGTGTAGTAGCGGGACCAAAGCCTGTTGCAGTGGCTGAGGTGCAAAAAAATTTCAGGTTTTGGATTCAAATGGGAGCCATGGACAGGAAGAGCAGAGATCAAGTCTGACTTCCGTTTTGGGGGTAAAAGCAGCAGGTTTTGTTGTCAGGCTTTGTGTTGTTAGCATGGAGCCTGCTTGGGATTCTCTTTCCCCCTTTCTTCCTCTGCCCCTCCCCTGCTCACACTTGCTCTCTTTCTTTCTCTCTCTCAAAGTAAATAAATAAACTTAAAAAAATAAGACTCCTGTGACATATTCACATGAAGAAATGCTGTAGGCAGTTGGACATGTGAGTCTGAGCTCCAAGGGCAGGTTAGGATTGGAGACACTAACTTCAGAGCCTTCAGTTTCTACAAAGTACTGAAATCAGCGATGCCACATGGAATCATCTAGAGCAGTGATTCTCAAATGGGGGTTGAGGGGCAGGGAGGTTTTGCTCCCAGGGCAGATTGAACAATAGCTGAAGACATTTTGGTGGTCAAAACTGGGTAGGGGGCGCTACTGGCTTTGAGAGGCCAGAGATTCTGCTACACATCCTGCAGGGCACAGGACAGCCCCCACAGCAGAGAATCATCTGGCCAAAGTGTCACTAGTGCCCAGGTTGTGAAACCCTGATCGAGAGTGAACATGGCTGCAGAGGGCCCCGAATCAAGCTCTTCAAAGGTGCAGAGATGAGTTAGAGAAGGAGGTTGAGAATACAGGTCCAGGATGGTAGGAAGAGAAACCGTGTGACTACGAGCGCACTAAGGAAGCAAGAACCTAGAGACGCTGAGTCCATGTCCATGTAGTGGGCCAGTAGCGGGCATGTTTGGTTCACCTACCCTCTACGAGCATTTGTACACCTTGAACATTTTTTAAAATTATTTATTTGTTTGTTTTTTGAGAGAGAGAGAGAGAGAGCACAGGTGGGGGAAGGGGCAGAGAACAAGGGAGGCACAGAATCATAAGCAGGCTCCAGGCTCCGTGCTGTCAGCACAGAGCCCGATGCGGGGCTCAAACTCATGAGTCATGAGATCATGACCTGAGCCACAGTCAGACGCTTAACTGGCTGAAACACCCAGGCGCCCCACATCTTGAACATTTTTAAGTTGGCATCTGAAATTTGTCATTACAAACTTTGCATCGCAAGCTAATGTATATTTTATTAACTAGACATTGAAAACATTTTTTAAAATGAAATAGGAAAGGATTGACTGCATTGGAATAAAATTTTCCAGATATGATTTCATTTTTTTTTTTTTAAAGAAGAACAACCTGGTTTTCTTTTCTTTTATTTACCAAACCACACTGGAATGGAAAGAAATCATTACAATGCTTACTTGTGTTTTTTCCTATCCTGTCCCTAAAAAACATACAGTTCAATTTAAATATAAAGGAATCAGGGGCACCTGCATGGCTCAGTCGGTTAAGCGCTAGACTTCAGCTCAGGTCATGATCTCATAGTTCATGGGTTCAAGCCCTGAGTTAGGGTCTGTGCTGACAGCTCAGAGCCTGGAGCCTGCTTCAGATTGTGTCTCCCTCTCTCTGTCTCTCCCCAACTCATGCTCTGTATCCCTTTCTCTCTCTCTCTGTCTCTGTCTCAAAAATAAACATTAAAAATTAAAAAAAAAAAATAAAGGTATCAGTGTCACTAACCCAAACCGATAGTCCTGACTTCAGAGCATTTCAACATTAGCCCAAATACCTTCTTTTCAATGTTAACCTTCAACCTTAACAAGAAGGAGTGGAAGCGCTAAAGGTGGAGCCCCAAGATTACCCACGAAGGACATTACTTAAAACAAAGCCAGTATTTCACCTTTGGTATCAGCCGAGGTCATATACTCTAATAAGACTTGGGAGGAGTGTGCTGCTTTTCCAGGATGTGAGGGGAATATCGTGATATCAGACCCATCCCTGGACATACAGTTATATTACAGAGCATATATGGAGTATAGATTTGGAAATAGACTCCCTTAAAATGATCTGTGCACAAGGGATCTTTTTTTTAAGTTTATGTATTTTGAGAGAGAGAGAGAGAGAGCGAGAGAGAGCAGAGGAAGGGCAGACAGAGAGGGAGAGACAGAGTCCCAAGCAGGTTCCGCGCTGTTAGCTCCAGCGTGGGGCTTGAATTCATTAACCATGAGATCACGACCTCAGCCGAAACCAAGAGTAGGACGCGTAACCAACTGAGCCACGCAGGGGCCCCTGCTCAAGGATTCTTTAGAGAGTTTTCAAGTATCCTTGGGGACACGGTACCCTAATTAGGCACCCACAGGGATAGACAAATAGTTTACAAGTTATACTGTGAACGAAGTGGGGAAAGAAATGTAGAGATTGCTGTAGGAAGATATACGGTCAAAGGGTGCCTTTGTTTTCTTGTCTTTTCTTTTTAAGATAGAAGGTCATTTGTATGCTGACTGGAACAATCCATTGGAAAGGAGACCTTGATGTCCCTGGCAAGGGCTAGAGGGAAAGAATCCCAATCACAAGAAAGGGGACCCAGCTGGGTGGGTTGGAGCTGGGGCACATACTCCCCTTTGATAGTCTCTCACTGCTCTTAATAACCCTGAGCTTTCTTCAGCTCACATTTCCTTTATCTGTGGTTCTTGTACATTTCTCCGATTACAATGTAAATTCCATAATGACAGGGACTTTTCTGTACTGTCCACCACAGATTTACAAACACTCAGGGCAGTGTGTAGCACATAGTAGGTGCTTACTAAATATTTGTTGAATAAATGTTTAAAAACAAATAAAAATGGATACAAATGCAGGTAGAGATTTGGTTCAATGGTGATAAGGGGAATTCTTCCGTAATCGGCTTTTATTTTCTTGAAGTGTGACACTAGGCCATGATCTTAGAGTGAGGAGACATTGTTCAGAAGAGGTGGGGAGGGGTTGTTGAGGCAACTCTTGAAGGTGTGAAGTGGTCATCCATTAGAGGGGTAGCAAACCCACTGCAGAGACAAGGGAGTTCATGGTCAGCGTTGAGTATCCATCGGAGGTTTGTGGTCAAGTGCTTTAAAGGACAACAGGTCGGCTCCGTTGTATGATTGATTCCTGGCTTTCTGGTACATGCAGTTGGCATTGGTGGAACCATTTGTAAAGACACAGCATGAAGGAGGAGAAGCAGGTCTTTCAGAAAAGATGATGTATCATGTTTGGAACACGCTGAGTTTTGAGGCACTGGTGGGACATGAAAGTGAAACAGCACAGGGAGGTGGTCGGTTCCATGGGTCTGGCGGGGAGGAGAAAAACAGATGGTGGTTCAGCAGTCGGAGAGGTATTATTAGCTGAAACCAAGGGTTCTCACTATGGGAGATCTCACTACTGGCGAGGGGAGCTGGGAAGAGAAGGGTTAACTGAACCCTGAGGAACGCTGATGGGAAACAGTGATATACATCTGTCATGCATGACAATGTCTACACAGATTCTTAAACTCCTCAAGGCCAATGCCTGGTCTTGTACCTCATCCATTCCCTCCCTCAGGCATAGGGCTGGGACACAGAGGTGATTCCAAAATTCCCTCTGACTTGATTTCTCTGCACTTTCGTTTACTAGAATCTTATCACAGTTTATTAATTGAAATGCTGCTTGTGTATAATTTTCTTTTTTTTAATACATATTTCTTTCTTTTTTCAATTTTTTAAAAGTTTATTTATTTTTGAGAGTCAGAGAGACAGAACGCGAGCAGGGGAGGGGCAGAGAGAGAGGAAGACATAGAATGAGAAGCAGGCTCCAGGCTCTGAGTTATCAGCACACAGCCTGACGTGGGGCTCGAACTCACGAACTATGAGATCATGACTTGAGCCGAAGTCGGACGCTTAACCGACTGAACCACCCAGGAGCCCCAATAATTTTCTCAAAAAGATAAAATAGTGACTTTTATACCAATATAAGATGAACCCTTGTAAGAATTTCACTTAAATCATTAATTAACAAGGGACCCACTAAGATGTTATCCCCACTTCAAGCGGAAATGTCAAGAGCAGACACATATACAATCAGTAATACTTAAATGAATTTGCTTTCATAGATACAGATAGATATGCAAATAGAATGCAAATAGATGCAAAACTGGCTTCTACCAAAAGAAAGAGGGGGTCAACTGTACTTTCAGTGGACAAAGTTCATTTGCATGTCGATAGACAAGATCATTTCCGTTGATATCAATTATGATCAGTTATGTACGATTTACGGAGGTGCACAATAGCTCACACACAAGAAAGGCACAGAATATCCCATAGAATCAGATAGCCCAGAAGGGTACATTAGACAACACCTAATTTTCCTTTGAAGACAGTATAATCTTTCAGGTTCATTTCATAATCTTTCATGATTTTCCCTATAATGTTTTAAAAAAAGTTATCCCTATCATTTCTATTACTTTGAATAAAACTGATAGAATGTTAGTCCGTTATAAAATGCACATGGAAGAACATTCCAGTGCTATCATACCCCATTTGGGTACTAACTGGTTAGGGAGATGAGGCAGAATTTGGGATCCCTTAGGATTAATTCGTTTTCCATTTGGAGTGGGAATTATTTAAGAATCAAACCAAACAGCCTCAAATCCACTCAGGAATGAAACTAAAATACAGAACATGTTGAGATGGTCCTCTTGGCTCATCGTGAGCTTTCTGAGTTGAATGGAGGCCTCTCCCGTGATGCTGGGCCTCCACGTCCCGCCCCACGCTGGCTTTCCTGGGAATGACGGGCTGCCAGACTGTACACTCAGCTCAATTCAAAATGAAAACCCTCGTCTCCTATACGGAAAAAGGACAACTCTGGTTGTGGTTGGAAGATTTGGCTACTTCAGTCCAACAGCTCAGGAAGGGATCAGAAGGGCATATGGATGATATTGGAGAAAGCGCGCGAGTGAGTTCCCAGAGCACAATATTTCTCTTTGCGATTTTTGAGTGTTCTGCAGCAAAGCTGCCAAAAATATGGAAAGTATAAATAGAGAAGAGTGGGAAGGAGAAATGGGGACCTGTCACAGAGCCAGAGAAAAGAGGGAACTGAGAATTTTCCAGAGATGCAAAGTCAAAGGGGGTTAACATTTACTTAGAAATGAAGTAGCGGGCACAGGCTTCAGACTGAGACTAAGGCAAGAAAGACAAATTAGGGAACAGATTTTTAAAAATGTCAATTTAAAGTCGCTTTCGTGAGGAAAGTACAGATCAGAGAAGAGAGGAGAAACTAGGATATATTGACGGCCGATTATGTCTTTACCGAATAGACTTCATACTTATTTTTTTTATTGTTTATTTTTGAGAAAGAGAGAGAGAGAGAGTCTAAGGGAGGGAGGGGCAGAGAGAGAGAGAGACACAGAATCTGAAGACAGGCTCCAGGCTCCGAGCTGTCAGCACAGAGGCCGGTACAGGGGCTCGAACTCATGAACCATGAGACCATGACCTGAGCTGAAGTCGGACGCTTAACCAACTGAGCCACCCAGGTGCCCCCATATATATATATTTAATTTCATCTTCCAGCTCCTATTTCCTATGAAATAGGTGTCATAACCAAAGATGATAGTCAAACATTTAACGGTAGAGAAATATTTAACAGCACAGACAACGAACCCATCAAAAGCTGGCCCGCGGGTCCCAGTGGAGCCACATGCTACCCTTCTCGTGGCTGGATCCCGAGGCCATGGTGGGGATCTTGGGAAGGGGTTGACGCAGCAGGGGGACACAGAGCGGGCTCCGGCCAGAGGCTAGTCCCCAAACTTCGCACAGCTGAAATGGCACGTGCCAACTGACTATCGGCTCTGAGCGGAAACTGGGGGCAGTGTCCTCTGGGCGGGTTTCAGCTTTACTCTCTGGCTTTCCTTTGTCCTCTCCAGGGGGCTCCATTAGCATCTGGGGTCTTTCCTGTGGCTCCTGGCTTCTGGGGAGCTGCATCATGGCCACAGCCTATGATCCCACGCCCGCTCTGTGGGGTCTTGGCTGTTCCCTACTGACTCTCGGGAGGAGAGCAGGCAGCCGGGCCTTCCTTCTTCTTTGCCACCTAATCCCTTCGGCGTCCCCACCATTAGCACCCCAGGCTGCACGCGCTCAGGTTCATTTCTTTACCAAAAGCCTGGCCATACCTTCAGAAGGGAATTATAGTGAAGGTAAGGAGCAGGTCAACTACTGGGTCATCTAGAGTTCCAGAGAAGGCAGGGTTGCCCAGACATCTTTGTTTGGTCGGCCCGGTGTCCTTGGCCCCTCTCTTGGTAATTAAGAGTGTGGGCTTCGCAGTTTCCACTGCCTGGGTTTGCACTCGTCACTTGTTACCAGGGTGGCCCTGGGCTAAAAGTCATGTGTCTCAGAGCCAATCTGAATAGCTTATTAGAACCCTTAATTTTGTTCTGTGGCATTGTGCGTTGGTAAGGAAATGTCTTCTTTCTGCCTCCTCCCCTCCCCCTCCTCCCCCTCCTCCTCCCCCTCCCCCTCCTCCCTCTCCGCCTCCCCCTCCGCCTCCCCCTCCTCCTCCACCTCCTCCCCCTCCTCCTCCACCTCCTCCCCCCTCCCCCTCCCCCCTCCTTCTTTTCCTTTGAAGTATAACCAAGGTATTTGGGAGCCTGGAATGAAGAGGTGTCTGGGATTTGCTTTAAAATATATTCCAGGGGCCCCTGGGCGGTTCAGTCGATTAAGTGTCTGACTCTTGGTTTCAGCTCAGGTCATGATCTCCTGGTTTGTGGGATCAAATCCCGTGTTAGGCTCTGTCCTCGAGATAGCACATAGCCTGCTTGGGATTCTCTCTCTCCCTCCCTCTCTGCTCCTCCGCTGCGCATACCCTCTCTCTCAAAAATAAATAAATAAACATTAAAAAAAATATATATATATATACAGGGGCACCTGGGGGGCTCAGTCAGTTAAGCATCTGACTCTTGATTTCAGCTCAGGTCATGATCTCCCGGTTTGTGAGTTCGAGCCCCACATGGGGCTCTGCACTGACAGTGCTGAGCCTGCTTGGGATTCTCTGTGTCTCCCTCTCTCTCTGCCCCTCCCCTGCTTGCTCTCTTTCTCAAAATAAATAAATAAACTTAAAAAAATAAATATAGATATATATACGTATGTATTCTAGACACGCCACCCTCCCAAAAAAGGGTGGCCCTGCAGTAGTAGGAGGAGGGGCCGATGAAACGGATAGTTATTAAAGCAGTGATGGGAAGAGTGACGTGGACAGGTGGCAATCCTTGTGCTCTCCACACTTTTTTGTATGTTTGAAAGATTTCATAATGAGAGTAAACGAACAAAAACCAAATGACGAGGTTTTCCTTCCCTATACCCAAACAAACATAACAGGGCCATAGAGTGCACTTCTCATCATTGCTTCTCTGGCACTTTATTCTGATTTTCTAGACAGATTCCCCCTCTCATTCTCTGTCATATTCTCTGGGTACTGGCTGGAAATATTTTCCTCGGAGGCCTTGCCAGGCCGCATGCTAGGGAATACCTTGTTTCAGATTCTATACCCACGTCTTAAAAAAGTGACCAGTTTCCTGTTTGGAGTGACTTGAACACAAGACCGTCTCTATAAGGCATTGTCTTCCTCTGTTCCATCCCTTTTTAAGGACTATTAAGGTTAATGGCATCTCCAACAGCAGCCTCGACCTGGTTTAGGAAAGCAAGGCTGCAGGAAGCACAAAGGCTCGCAGGGTGAAGAGTGCGAAGTGTGATTTGTGGTTTGCGTTGTCAGAGATTCAAAGAGAAAAAAAAGAAAAATGAATCATCATCATCTGACCATGGCATTCACACTAACGGGGTAGGGGGTGGGGGTAGCAATGGGAGAAAGAGCAGGAGAAGAAGAAGAAGAAAGAAAATCTCAAAATAAACTTGGGATGGGGGCGAGGAGGAGGAGGAGGGAGAAAGTCTCAGAAATTGCGGGGAGGTGTGGCGATTGCACCCATGCTGGCCACAAGCACACAAATTTGCCAATTCCTGGCTTAGGTTAGAAATAAATACGCACGCACCTCTACTTGTCGGCTGTGTTTTGTCAGCAGGTAGCGACAAAACCTTGAGCTTTTAAGAACCCCGAGGACCCAAAGTTGTGCTCCGAAGCTGCCCATCCTGGAACCGAGCCCGGAGTGGAGCAGGGACCCAAGGACCCAAGGCTGCCCACCCTCCTCCCGACAGTTCCCAGAAACGGAGCCCGCGGGAGGAGAAGCCACGCTCGCCTCGGGTGCCGGGGCTAAGCGCGGTGGCCCAGGCGGCAGCGGTGGCGGCGCACGAGGACCCGAGGGTGACACGGCCACGTGCCCCACTCTGGGAGCGCGGCCTCAGAGCCAAGGGGCCAGCATCCCGCCACGGCTATGCCTTCCGCGGAGCGATCTCAGGGAGAAGACACTGGGTGCACGCCGACTTCTCCCGTGGAAACGGTGGGCTGGGGAGGGAGCGCCGTGGCCCGTCCCGCGAGGCCCCTCCCGGGCTCACCCCGCCGGGCCCGGAGCCGCGCTGCCCCGGGGAAGCGTGAGCGGGGCCGCAGGGCCGCCCTCCGCCGCCTGGGGGCAGCACCACCCGCGGAGCCGCGGCGGCCGTCCGCGCGCCGCTCTTGGCGGCGGCAGGCGGGGGCGGGGCCGCGGCGTCCTCGCTCATTGGCCGCGCGCGGGCGCTGCCATGTTGGCGGAAGCGGTGGCTCTGTGCCGTGGCAACTGGCCGTGGCTGCGGGCGCCGCGTCCGCGCGCGCCGCCTCCTGCTTCTCCTCGCTCGGCTCTCGGCGCTCAGAGGCGGCGGCCGGCGGGATGGAGAAAAGTAGGATGAACCTGCCCAAGGGGCCGGACACGCTCTGCTTCGACAAGGACGAGTTCATGAAGGTGCGCGCCGGGGCTCCGCTCCCCGGGGCCGGGCCGGGGGTGGTCCGCCCGCCCTTGCCCTCCGGGGCCTCGCCTCGGGCCTGTCCCGCGCGCTTCCCGGGCCGCGCCCGCCCTCGGCGGGGGCCTCGCTGCACTTCGCAGTGAGTCTCGTGGCCTCAGGTTCGGGAGGTGCCGCCTGGAGGCAGCGCTTCCGTGAAATCGCGCCTGTCGGGTGAAAAGGCCTGAAAGTTTGGAGCTGAACGTGAACGCCCCTGTTAGGACCCCACTCTGTGGCCGCGCGCGGGTGCAGTCCCGTAGCCGGTCCCCTTGGCTGACAGCAGCCTGTTGCCAGGGCCCTGCACCTAGAAACCCGGTCGGTGCGCGCCGAACACGTCTCTACCCGTACGTACTCACCCAGGGATCGGGTCGGGTCAAAGAGGCACGTAATCGAAAGGTTTTGCCTAACATTCGTCTAAAGCCCCTGCAACGAGATAGAACAGACGGCACCATCCGTACTTCCGTTGCGGGACCACAGAGCAGACCGTTCTCCTCTCCTGAAGTTGCCCTGTTGCTCTTTATAAGGTGAACTCGAAGCTTGTCTGCAGGTAATTGTAGGACATCAACGTCGTAGAAACCTAAACTGAAAACGTTTTCCTGACAATAAAGGTTCATCAGGCACAGCCTTGAAAATGACCGAGATTTGCATCAGAGACAGGAGGACCTTCGCCACCCCGTTTGTGTCTCCCTCTGGGTCTGTACTTAAACTATCAAAAAAGACGTTTACTTCTTAAGGATTGGGGTTTTTGACACCACTTAGCTGGCTTCAGGGTTAAGAAGTTAAAGAGTTCTGGCTCTGTGGGCACCTAAAATTTTGAAAGAGTGAGTTTAAGTGTCTTATTTTTTGATGACTTCAAGTCCCAGTATGTTTTGTTTTTCTTTTTCGAGGTTAACCCGCTAGTCCCCTTTTGGCGTTTGCGTTCAGATCGTACCTCCCCAAACTCTGGCTTTACAAAGCATTTCTAGCTGGATGCTCTGTAACGTGGCCATCGTTGTTTTTAATATGCGGGGCTGCCCAGACCGAGGAAGAATGTGCTCCTGTTCTTGTACGGTGGTGTTTCCAAAGCCCTGTAGTACAAGGTGTAACTGGAAGGGAATGTCTAGAAGAGAGTCCAAAGTGAATTCGCTGAGCCAGAAGCCCTTTGTTAGCTAAGGACACGTGAGGAGGAGAGATCCCTGAACGAAGAAGAGGCACACGTAGGGAGCCAGAGCATCTCAGAGCACGGAAATCTCTGTAGCCTGTCCGTCCTTGGACTTCTTCGGGCTTCCTCCAGGCATAACAGGCGCGTTGCCTCAGACTTCACTAGCCCCGCCACCTTTCTCACTCTGAGCTGACAAAATGCCTCTGGTCGAAGCAGCTTCAGAAAATAGAAATCTCAAAACGGGAGTTCTACAGTAGCGCCTCGAGGTAGGGAGAGAGCAGCCTGGCTCCGAGGCTCTCAGTCTTCGGAACGCGCCGTAGGGTTTGGAGCGCTAGTCGCCGTGACCGCGTCGTAGGTAGGAGGCAAATGCACGGACCGGGTGTTCTGCGTCCAATGCTGTTGGTTTTCTAGGCGGGGACCTGGAGAGGAAGGGCATCTGCAGTTTGTGTTTCCTTCAAAGAGACATTTGATAGGTTACAGCTCCGTGGAGAGCTTGCGCCGGGTCGTGTTCCTACACGTTTTGTAACTGGAGGGGTTTTGTGCCTGAGGGCGACTCAGAGAAGACAGTATTTTCACCGGGAGAGGGGAGACGGCTTGAAATGCCATCGGTTGGCTAGAAACGTGTCATCGGTCGGCCACACGCGAGGTGGACCTGCTGGGGCAGTGGTGGCGGAGCTCATTCGGTAAACAGGCACCTGCTGGTCGCCTGCTGGTCGCCAGCCGGCAGTCTAGACGTGGTACCAAGATCGGGAAGGTCTGGCGTTGGCTCTCGAGCCCGGTGGTGGGGCGGACGTGTGTGCCCGGAATCCAGCCTTAGTCCAGAGAGCCTGCGGCCTGGGAGGGTGGCCAGGAATGAGGCTGCAGGGAGGGAAGGTGCGTGGGGAGGGGCTGCCAGTTGTACCTTGTGTGCGGCAGTGCGGGGTCTGCGTGGAGGCGGTATTCCTTGTGGAGTTACAGTCAAGTTTAAAGCAGGAAATTACGTGGTCCTGTCTGTTGCGTCGGAGCTGAGTGGCGGCAGGAGACTACTTAAGTTATTCCAGGGGCGCCTGGGCGGCTCAGTCGGTTAAGCGTCAACTTCGGCTCAGGTCATGATCTCACAATTCAGGGGTTCGAGCCCCGCGTCGGGCTCCGTGCTGACCGCTCAGCCTGGAGCCTGCGTGGGACGCTGTGTCTCCCTCTCTCTGCCCCTCCCCCGCTCATGCTCCGTCTCTCTCCATCTCTCAAAAATGAATAAACGTTCACAAAATGTTTTTAAGTTATTTCAGTGGTTTTTATGAGATCTGATGAGACATACAGAGGAGGAGAAAGATTTGTGAAAGATGTAGGTGATCAAAACGCAGGAGCAGCAGGTAGGAAGAGCCACTTGGGACAGAGGTGGTGGCAGCGTCATACTTTGTGAGCTTAAAAATACCAAGATCCTTAGGCTGGACAGCCAGCCCGTGGACGAATAGGACGAACGGTGCTGGCGGTAGGGAGAGGCAGCGGCAGTGCTAACAAAGGTAAATTAGGCCCGTGCGCGCGGCTGTGCTGCTGCCGTCCCAGCCTTCCCCTTCCTCCCAGCCTTCCCCTCGCGTCCCGGCGCGTGACTTCACCTCCAGTTCTGCCGGGAAGATAGCGGCCATCAAATGGGAACCCTTCGTCTTGCTGCCAGCAGTCCCATCTCGTATCCGTTCCCTCCTCCCCCTCCCTGGTGTGCGGAGGGGCTCCCCTCTCTCCTCCAGTTGGCTCCTCCCCACGCCTGGAGCCCATGCCCGCCTGCTTTCTCAGCACCCTGTGCGGGCCTCTCCCGCGCTCCTTCCCCTTGGCCTGCATCCGTGCTCCCCTTCCCGCCTCTCCCACTTGAACCTCCCGCCTCTAGGTGTTGCCCTGACACTGGAGCGCGTCACAGCCGGTGCTCCAGGGTTGTCTTGACTTTCTCACCTGTCCCTGCTGAGGCCCCATCATTCCAGTGCAGAGTCCTCAGAGTCAACTGGATGTCAGTCCGTCCAGCGGGCCTTTCTCTGTCTCCTCACTTGGCCTCTCGGAGGACCAGACGCTCTGCATGGCTTTGATTTTCCCCCATCTCTCCGGCCTCCTCCCGGCTCCTTGCAGCTGGTGAATGGCTGGCTAAGGGCTCAGTCACGTGTCCTCTCCTTTCCCTCGATGGCCCTTCATGCAGCGTTAGGGACCAGCCGTCGGCAGGTGAGGCCGATTCCCGTCTCTGGCCCAGGTGTCTCCTGAGCTCCAAACCTGTGTCCGGAAGCTGTTGACGTCTCTCCTTGATGTCTCTGTGGCCCCTCACGCTCACCATGTTCAGAACTGAATCGGCGAGCACCTCCTCCCCTGAAAGCCAGCTTTCTTGTCCTGTTGCCCGCCTCAGTAAATGCTCCCCCATGCACCGAGTTGTAAGCCCGCAAACCGGAAGTCCCCTCCTCCGTTCCTTTCCAAAATCCAGTCTGTCACCAAGTCCCGTGGATTTCGCTTCCCGAATACCTCTGGACTCCACCTGCTCTCCATCTCTTCGCGCACCCGTCTCCGCGCTCTCCGGCCATCGCACCATCGAGGCCTCTCCCCCGGTCTCCTCTCACCTGTCCTTGCCTGTTTCTGGTCCCCGGTCTACACTGCAGGCAGAGCGCTCTTTTCGAAACACGTATCTGGTCTCGTGTGTAACAGGTGGCTGGTTAGTCCACTGGCTCATGAGAAAACATTTTCCAAAACATGTGAGCGTATTTCAAAGAGGCTCATTCCCCTGCGAGATGGTTTTTGTTGGCAGGCAGTGTGTTTCTGCGCTGAGCCGGTCTGCCTCTACTGACTGCAGATCCTTTCCTGCACCCCCAGTGCACAGTGGCTTTCTTGGCACCCTGGGTAGGCACACAATACCTTTTTAATGAGAAGCGAAATCGGAACCCTCTTTATGGTGGCTTCTTGTAGATCCTGTATGATCTGCAGATATTACAGAACTGGTGGGGGTGGGATTGTGTGATCTGCAGATATTACAGAACTGGTGGGGGGAGATCCTGTATGATCTGCAGATATTACAGAACTGGTGGGGGGAGATCCTGTATGATCTGCAGATATTACAGAACTGGTGGGGGTGAGATTGTGTGATCTGCAGATATTACAGAACTGGTGGGGGTGAGATTGTATGATCTGCAGATATTACAGAACTGGTGGGGGG
>CM053561.1:1710775-1763934 GCA_028646485.1 Cryptoprocta ferox
TGCAGATATTACAGAACTGGTGGGGGTGAGATTGTGTGATCTGCAGATATTACAGAACTGGTGGGGGTGAGATTGTGTGATCTGCAGATATTACAGAACTGGTGGGGGTGAGATTGTGTGATCTGCAGATATTACAGAACTAGTGGGGGATGAGTCATTGAGGCTCCTCCCTGTTCTAATTGGGTGAATTGGGGATATTGAAGCAGGAAGTATGTCAAGGGTGTCCCTGTTCTCAAGGAGTGTGTATTCTAATGGGGAAATAGAAAAAGGAAAAATGACCAGGTGCTCAGATCTCCTTGTATTGTGCTGGGTGAGTGTCTGTGACCTGGAGACGTGGGTGCCACGTTCAGCCCTGCTGTCCGCTGGTCTGTGACTTGGGGCCAATCGCTTGCCTGCCTCTGGGCTTTGGTTTCACTGGGTTTCACTTTGGTTTCACTGGGCTGGTGCTTATCTGCATCATCTCTGCAGCCTCTCCCAGCCCTTGACATTTCATGCTTCCTTGAAAGAAAGACAGTAGTCACTTTTTCTGGTTTGAAGATAAGGAAACTGAGGCCTGAGGTGTCCTGACTTCCCCTAAAGTCACACAGTTATTTGGGGGCAAGTCACAGGCCGTATCTCCTGACCCCCTTGCTCCAGTCCCGGGACATGATATGTAACACGTTCCTTTCCAGAGGCCACAGCTGGGAACTTTGGGAAATGGGACAATTGGAATATTAAGAACAGCCCAAAAGATGGTGCAAAGTCGAATGCCGGAGCGCCTGCCTTTCCCCAGTAGGGACGAGATCGAGGCCCGCCTCGTCTTTTAGAAGACATTCTGACAAGGCTGGCGATCTGGATTCTTGGCCTGTAGCTTAGGTGCAGTAGATGAGACCGAGGGAAAAGGTGGCCTGTTTGCGGTGGACTTCGCTGACGGCCCCAGAGACAGCCGCCGACGGAGAAGGGAAGGGGAGAAGTGGCCAAGTGCAAACAGCAGCCTGAAAGCAGGTCCGCTGCTGACGCCCAGTGACGTCTGCTCCTGGGAGCGCCTTCACTTCACAGGAGCTGAGCGCTCGCCTCATAGGTTCTTAGTTTGAGGCCTTTCTCCTCCACGTCAGTTTGAGACAGACGCAATCGTGTTGAGACTGACTGCCACAGAAAAATTCGAAGTGGCCACACCTGGAACTTAGGTTACGTTTCATCTCAGAAAAGTTTACTGATGCGAAATACTTTGGATGATAGGAGATAGGCTTATTTGATTGGCACTTGGTAAGGAGGTTCTTGCAAAAAGAAGTGGTTTTTCGTTGTCCTTGCTTTTGGTATTCTTTATTTTATGTGAGCAATCGCCTGCTTTATAAAAAGATGCAACAAAACTTAAAATGGTACAAAATGTCAGTTTCAGAACAACATCAAAAGTGAGTGTGTTTAACCATAAACCATATCCCCCCGCCTGGGGAAGGGGGATAATTCCTGCTGTGGCGTCTCGCTGCATGAAATGGAAACAAAAAGTGGGTAAAGGAAGGCTCAGGACCTCTGACTTAAGAAATGGAACCGAGGGGCTCTGTAAGCATCGGGCATCCGCTCAGTGCTCTACCTGTGGTTTGAAGTGTGCGTGATGGGAACTTCAGGGATCTTCCAGATCCTTCCTTTAAGGTCTGGGTTACCTGATGCCACAGTGTCAAACATGGGCTGAATGACTCCCTGCACAGCAGTCCTCAGGATGGGCCTCTGTGTGTGTGTGCGTGGTTGTCGCTCAAATCCTGGGTCCTTGGCAATCCTTGGAGCCACTCAGTACTTCTGCCCTAATTTCCCAGTGTCAGCCGTTGCACAGTCAGTTCTGCAGGGGATACCCTTGGCACACACAGCGTCCATCACTGATTGTGCAGAAAAACAGATTAATTCCCAACTGAGGCTGGGGCTCTTTTTATTTTTTTATTTTTTATTTTTTAAGATTTTATTTTTAGGTTGTCTCTACACCCAACATGGGACTCGAACTCACAACCCTGAGAGCAAGAGTTGCACGCTGCCGGACCAAGCCAACCAGGCGCTCCTTGGGCTTTTTTTTTTTTTTAAGTTCTTCAAGTGATTCTAATGTGTGACCAATGTTGAGAACTTTAGAACTAGATAATTCCGCTAAATAGCTCAAGAAATAAAGTTGAAAAAGTAAACCCAACATAGGTTATGATTAGTGTTAAATTGAGGGGAAAAGGAGAGATAAAGAGGAAATCAGCTGAACAGAGCATAATTAGGTGCTCACGTATTTGTTAGATGGGTGAATAAATTTACAAAATATAGGTGTTCTTTGCCTTTTCATAAACATGTCAAACAGTTATATATATTGAACAAAGGAGGTAGATATAAAATTGATTAAAATAATGTTAGAACAACAACAAGATGTTAGAACAGATGTTCCTTAGAATTTAAGTGTTACTATTTCTTAATACTTTTAAGATCTGTCTAGGGGCTCCTGGGTGGCTCAGTCGGTTACGCATCCGTCTTCAGCTCAGGTCATGAACTCACGGTCTGTGAGTTCGAGCCCCGCATCAGGCTCTGTGCTGACAGCTCGGAGCCTGGAGCCTGCTTTGGATTCTGTGTCTCCTTCCCTCTCTGCCCCTCCCCTGCTCATTCTCTGTCTCTCAAAAATAAACATTTAAAAAAATAATAAAAAAAAAGATCTGTCTATAGATGGTGGAAAAAACTCGTTAACATATGTTTTTAACTTCTCAAGCTTGAATAATTTAGTAACCAAATAAAGTTGTGTCTGGGAGACACAGGTCCTGGACTGTCGTGTGCCTATCACCCTGCCGCAGTGAGAGATTTGAGGACAGGGATGCGAGGGAAGAGCTCCAGGGACCTTTTTGCATACATGCTGTTCCCTCGGTCAGGAACACTCTTCCCACACTTTCCCCACGGCTAGCTCCCTCGTGTCATTTGGATCTCAACTCTGATGTCTTTGTTCTGTGTCTTTCCTGGTCTTCCAAGTTCAAGTACCTCCCCGTCATCACTCACCTTCACAAGTGCCCCATTTTCTTTCTAGCTTTGGTCACTATTAATACCACATTTGTTTGTTTACCTGTTTGTTTTCTCACTTCTGCATTAGAATAAATGTTCCTTAAGAGTGGAGACCCTCTCCTGGCTCTGTCCCCAGGTTTTAGAGCAGAGCCCGAGTTGCACGGTCAAAGTTTAAGTCATGTTTATGGGATATACAAGGATCTTTATTCATCTCTGTTGGCCACTGGTCTTCAAGAAGGTTGGAAACACACACATGGGCTCACACTAACTTCTGAGGTCTTCTGAGCCGTATTTTATTTAGTGTGCAGGTTAGCACTTACCTATTTTGTATTTGTGTCTCAAATGGGGCCTGTTTCAGGGCAGGAATCGTACGTTTTGTGTGCTCTCTGCGTACCTCCCATGATGACAGATGCAGAATGGCAGTGCCTGGCGGTCTCTGGTTCTGCTGCGGATATGGTAGGTGGTGACCTTATAATTCCATGTATGGGGGGGGGGTGTTACTGCTTGGCAGCTTAGAGAATTTGGATCTTTCCAAAGTTCTGTGAAATTGTCACCGCGTTAAAGGTACTAATATTTGGGTCTTTGGTAAGTTTTGAATGCTTAATTCCCTAGTTATTTTGTATTAGTCTTTGTATGCCATCCCTGAATGCAAATAGTTATTAAAGTAGCTAACCTTTTAAACTCTGTTTGGTTTTAAATTTGAGTGATGTCACTGCTACTCTAGTGGTCAGTGGTTCTTAAATTGTCTGCAACCGGTCTGTTTTGCTGATTTACTATCCAAGGTTCCATCGCCTCTTGTGATTTCACAACTTCTGGCCTTTTGGGGCATTTGTACTTTACCTGAGTTCAAGTAGGAAATACCCCAGAGTATAAAGAGAAGGTATTTTTCTTTTAATTTCAGGGCTTAGAGAACACAAGTCTTGACCCCTTCCAGCTTTTCAGACATGGGAGGAAGCATATATATTTTAATAAGAGGAAAAAATCCACTTTTAAAATGGTTTTTGATTAAAGTAACTCATTTTCAAAAAGCGAGCAATACTCCAGGAAAAGAGAGTTCATGTAACTTAGCTATTTTTTTTATTAATAGAGGAGTTTTTAAATTTTAAATAATTTTTAAAAAATTATTTATTTTTAGAGAGAGTGAGTGTGTGCCAGCAGGACATGGGCAGAGGGAGAGAGAGAATCTCAGGCAGGCTCCATGCTCAGCACAGAGCCCCATATGGGGCTCGATCCCATCACCCTGGGATCCTGACCTGAGCCGAAATCAAGAGTTGGACACTTAAACGACTGAGCCGTCCAGGCACCCCAATAAGCGAGTTTTTTAGAGCAATTTTCATTTTATAGAAAAATTGAGCAGAAAGCACAGAGTTTCCATATATTTCCTCTCATTTTTCGTGGTTTCTTCTGTTGTTAATGTCTTGCATTGTTGGGGTGCATTTGTTACAACTGATGAACCAGTATTGATACCGTATTAACTGAAGTCCATAGTTGACATTAGGGCTCACAGTTCTGTTACACAGTTCTGCGGGTTTTGACAAATGTATAATGTTATTTATCTATTACAGTATCTTACAGAGTAGTTTCACTGCCCCCCCCCAACCCTGCACATCACCTCTTCATTTGCTCTCTCTCTGTACCTTCCACCTTCACCCCTGCAACCATGGATCTTTTTACCATCCACAGTTTTACCTTCTCAGGGGCACCTGGCTGGCTCAGTGGGGTGATGAGATTCAGCCGCACATTATGTGTAGAGATTACTTTAAAAATAATAAGAATAAAAATGTTATTAAAAAATTACCTTCTTCAGAATGCTATATAGTTGGAGTCATATTAGTATTTAGCCTTTTTTTAAAGATGTTTTTTTATTTATATTTAGAGAGAGAGAATCCCAAGCAGGTTCTGTGCTGTCAGCTCATGAATTGTGTCGAACTCATGAATTGTGAAATCGTGACCTGAGCCCAAAACCAAGAGTCAGATGCTTAGATGATTGAGCCACCCAGGTGCCCCTAGTATTTACCTTTTCCAGGGCTTTCCCTTAAAAGTATGCGTTTAAGGATCTTCTAGGTCTTGTGGCTTAATAATTCTTTTTATTGCTGAATAATATTCCATTGTGTGGATGTGGCACGATGTATTCTGTTCACCTTTTGAAGGAAATTTGGATTGCTTCTAGGTTTTGGCACTTAGGAATAAAGTGACTTTACAGCAGCTTTGTGTTGACTATTCTGGGACTCTTGCTCTTCCATACAAACTTTAGAATCAGTTCGCTGATTTCCACAAAATTACTGCCTGGCATTTTAACTGGGATTGCGTCGAAGCTGTAGATCAATTTCGGAAGAACGGACCTCTTAACAGTATTGAGTCTTCCTGTCCAAGATTATGGACCATCTCTCCATTTAGATCTTACCTTCTTTGCTTTTCTTTTCATCAGAATTTTTTACTTTTCCTCATAGAGATCATTTGCATATTTTGTTAGATTTGCACCTAAGTATTTAATTTTTTTTGTCTGCTAATGTAAACGGTGTTGTGTTTTTAATTTCATGTTCCACTCGTTAATTGCTGATATATAAGAAAGGACTTGACTTTTGTATATTAACCATGTGTCCTGCAACCTTGCTATAAATCACTTAGCTAGTTTCAGGAGGGTGTCTGTGTGTGTGTGTGTGTGTGTGTGTGTGTGTCTGTGTGTGTGTGAATTCTTTGAATTTTCTTCAGACAGTTATGTCATCTGTGAACAAAGTTTTATTCTTTCCCAATTGGTGCACCTTTTATTTCCTCTTCTTGCCTCATCTCATTAGTTTGGACTTCAGTACAGTGTTGAATAGGAGTAGAAAAAGGGACATCTTTGCCTTGTTCTACCTCTTCTATTTTCTCACTATTAATATGATGTTAGCTGTGGCATTTAACACAATTTTTTAATGTTTATTCATTTTTGAGAGCGAGAGAGAGAGGCAGAGAGCAAGCAGGGAGGGGCAGGGACAGGGAGACACAGAATCGGAAGCAGGCTCCAGGCTCAGAGCTGTCAGCACAGACCCCAGATGTCGGGCTTGAACTCATGAACCACAAGATCATGACCTGAGCCGAAGTCAGATACTTAACTGACTGAGCCACCCAGGTGCCCCAGCTGTGGGTTTTTTTGTAGAAATTCTTTATCAGATTGAGAAAGGCCCCTTCTCTTCGTTTCCTGAGGGTTTATCATGAACGCAGATTTTGTTCA
Organism: Cryptoprocta ferox; assembly: GCA_028646485.1. Lineage (NCBI taxonomy): Eukaryota > Metazoa > Chordata > Mammalia > Carnivora > Eupleridae > Cryptoprocta > Cryptoprocta ferox. Next base: position 1,716,978 of record CM053561.1, read on the forward strand.
ATGTTTTTTCTCCATCTGTTGATATGATCATGTGAATTTTCTGTTGATGTGATGAATCACACTGACTTTCTAATATCGAACCACACTTGGATATCTGCAATAAATCCTACACGATTGTGGTATATAATTTTTTAGACGCTGTTTGCTTTTCTTTGCTAATTTTTGTTGAAGATTTTTACATTTGTTTAGTATGTTCATGAGACATATTAGTTTGCAGTATTTGTTTCGGTATTAGGGTATTGGCAGTCTCCCAGCACGAGGTAGGAAGTGTTCCTCTAGTTTTATTTTCTGGAAGAGACTGTGGAACATTGTATAATATCCTGGAATTGTGTTATTTCTTCCTTAAACATCTGGTTGAATTTACCAGTGATTGGGATTAGTAGTGGCTGCCCTTCTTTTATCTGATATTAGTAATTATGTCTTCTATCTTGTTTTCTTTGTTAGCCCGGTTAAGGGTTAATTTACTTTATTGATGTTTTCAAAGAACCAGATTTTGGTTTATTGACATTTTTAAAAAATTTTCTGGTTTAAATAAAATGATTTCTGCTCTAATTTTTATTATTTTTTCCTGCTTACTTTAGATTTCTTTTTCATTTTCTTGTTGCCTAAACTGGAAGCTTACATTATTGATTTTAGATCCTTTTTCTTTTCTGATATTTGCATGCAATACTGTATTTTCCCTTTAAGCAGCACTCTACACATTTTGCCCTGTTGTATTTAATCTTCAGTTAGTTCACAATATCTTTCAATTCTTTCGTCATCTGTGTCTCTTGTGTTGTTTAACCTCCATGTATTTGTGGACTTCTCCATCTATCGTTCTGTTACTGATTTTTAAGTTCATTGTGGTCTGAGAGCATACTTTGTATAAATTTTATTTTTTTAAAATTTGTTAAGTTGTGTTTTATGGCCTAGAATTTATTCTGCCTTGGCAGATTTTCCATATGAGTTTGAGAAGGATGTGTTTTCTGCTGTTAATTGGATGAAGTTGTCTATGGATGTCCATTCTGAGTTGATTGGTGGTGACAGTGAGTGAACTATATGCCACCCTTGTCGCCCTGTTGCTAGATCTGTCCATTACTGATGGAGAAGTGTTGAAGTCACCAGCTCTAATAATGAATTTGTTTATTTCTCCCTGTAGTTCTGGTAGTTTCTGCCTCACCTTGTTGGTTAGGCACTTCTCCAGTAAGGGTTATTGTGTCGTCTTAGTGAATTGATCTCTTTATCATTTATCATTTATCTCCTTTATGCCTGGTCATTTACCTTGCTCTACAGTCTGCCTTGTCTGAAATTCATACAGTGACTCCAGCTTTCTTTTAATTAGTGTTACTTTAGATTTTTTATGTATCTTCACATTCTACTTGTTGATGCTTAAGATGTTTTATTTCTCATTGAGACGTAATTCACGTGGCATAAAATTTACCATTTTAAACTGTATTCTTCACTGGTTTTTAGTATATTTACTCTGCTGTGCATCCATCACCACTGTCTAATTCTGGAACATGTTCATCCCCCGAAAAAGAAACCTGTCAGTTCTGACTCTCCCCTCTCCCCATTCCTTGGCAACCACTAATCTACTTTCTGTTTTTATGGATTTGCGTGTTCTAGAACATCTCATATAAATGGACTCATGTGATATGCAGTCTTTTGTATCTGGCTTCCTTTAACCTTGGAGTGGGATGTCTTCAGGGTTGATCCGTGTTGCAGCACACAACAGTACTTTAGTCCCCTTTTGTGGTTGCATGATAGGCTCCGCCACATTTTAAGTGTCCTCATCACCGAGTGGACATTTGGGTTGTTTATCCTTTTTGGCTGTTACCAATACGCTGCCGTGAACATTTTTTGTGTGTGAGCATCTGTCGTCAGTTCTCTCAGGTGCACATCTAGATGTAGAATCGCTGGCTAGTTGTATGTTTAACTTTTTTGAGGAACTGTCTCCCACATGAGCTGCACCATTTTACATTCTCACCAGCAATACAGGAATTTCCAGTTTCTCTGCCTTCTTGCCAAACACTTGTCTTCTGGGTTTTTGTTTTTCTTTTTCTTATTTTATTGGATCCTGGTGGGTGTGAAGTGATATCTCAGTGTGGCTTCGATTTGCATTTCCCTAATGACTAATGATGTTGAACATCTTTACATGTGCCTTTGACCATCTGTGTATCTTCTTTGGAAAATGTCTGCTCAGAGTCGTTTGCTTGTTTTTAAATTAGGTTATTTGTCTTTTTGTTGTTGAGCTATAAGTGTTTTTGCGTATTCTGGTTATTAGATCCTTGTCAGGTATGGAATTTGCAGATATTTTCTCCCATTCTGTGGGTTGTCTTTTTCACTTTCTCAATAGTATCCTTTGACACACGCAAGTTTTTATTTTGACTAAGTTCAGTTTATCTACATTGTTTATGCTTTTTGTGTCATATCTAAGAAAGCATTACCTAATCCAGAGTCACACAGATTTTCACCTCTGTGTTCTCTAAGAGTGTTATAGTCTTTGCCCTTTTATGTAAGCTTTTGATCCACTCTGAGTTACATTTTTGTGCATGTGTGACGTTGGTGTTCCAAATTCACTCTTTCGTGTGTAGATATTCACTTGTCCCAGCAGTGGGCACTTGAAAAGACTGCCCCCCCCACCCCCCACCCCCGTTCATTGGTCTTGGCATCCTTTGAAAAATCAATTGACCGTAAAGTCAATGGGTTGTAAAGTCTTTCTTTTTAAATGTTTAGCAGATTTACACTATAGAGTAAAACCATTTCTGGTAAGTGAAATGTGTCTGCTGCTAGATGCCGCTGTGAGTTTGGGCTTGTCGTCACAGCAAAGGTGCCTAATCCAGTATTCACAGATTACTAGGAAGTGATTTAGCCTTGTGTTGAGCAGCATTTGTATATCTGAGAACAAATACATAAATGGCAGGTTGAGTAGTGATATTACCTAGTAGCATTTGTTCAGTAGGGCTGAGTTACCTGGTTTAGAATGCCATCGTCAAGTTCAGAACTTGAGAAAATATGTAACGAGGCAGGACAAGTGACGTGCCTCAAAGCATACAGCCAGCTGGTTAGTAGCAAGGCCAGGCTTATGAGCCAAGTCCTGTCCCTGAGTTCCTTCTCAGATGTGCTTCGTAACTGTGAACATCAGGTGTTGTCTGAGGTGGGCTCAAGAGGCAAAAGTCCAGGCCAATTCTGGCCCCAGTTTAAGAAGCAGGTAGGTTTTCAGTAGATGGCTGTGAAATTATGGTTTGGTATGAATTCCTCTTCTCTGACACTATCAGGGTAGGTGTTTGGCTGATGAAGAAAGTCCGTTTAAACAAGTACTCTTAAGGAATGGTGCATATGGTTCTTAACATTTATGCCAGGGGCATCAAAATGTAATAAAGGGGAAACAGAGTAGAACTAATATGTGAGACCAGTACTTGGAAATCAATTATGAAAGAGTCTGAACATCTGTTCAATGGAACACTCAACATCCATATAAAATATGAATACAAATGTGCATGTTTTACCAAAAGACATTGAAGTTACATTTTTAAATGGGAAATAGCAGTTCAGAAGGACATGAATATTAAGCTGCCCTGTGTGCGTGTGCGCGCGCGCGTGCGCGCACATAAAGAAGGTCTGGGGTCTCAGTTCAAGATGGCGGGTGTAGGAGGATCTTGAACTCCTCTCCTCCCACGGATACACCGGACCTACAGCTACCTATGGAACAATTTCCTCCAAAAAATACCCATAGCTAGCTGAGTGACTCCTACACATTAGGTGAATGAGGAAACAACCTACGCTGAAGTGAGATGCAGTCTTGCCATAAATCCCACCCCTGGCACAGTGACCCACCATTGGGAGGGAACTCACAACACCAGGCTGCTTCTTGAGGAGCGAAGGGTTTGAACCCCACATCCAACACCCCAACTTTTAAGACCTGCACTTGAGAGACAAGCCCCCAAAACATCTAGCTTTGAAAGCCAACGGGACTTGCGTTCCTGAGACCCACAAGGCTATCGGGAACTGAGAAACCGTTCATAAAGGGGTCACATGAGTGCCCCAGGGCTCAGCACAGCAGCCCATTGAAAAGGATTCTGACTTTGTGTAAAAGAAGCCCATTTGCTTATCTTAGAGCCCTGACATTTCATTTAACACTCATCTGGGGGCCCACTTTGTAGTCTGCAAAAATGGAACTGCAGGCGTTACCTTTGGGCCGTCCCTCTGCCTCACCCCTGCTCACTGGTATCTCCGGGAGAGGAGCTTGAATGCCTGTCTGGTGCCCCATGCTTTGCATTTGGCACCTAAGAGATACCTCTAGATCACAAGGCTCCAGTGGCCAGCAAGGCTTACACTCACAGGTCCCTCATGTTTATTGCAGTATTTACAACAGCCAAGACTTGGAAACAACTTAAGTGTCCATCAGTGAGCGAATGGATAAAGAAAATGTGTATATACAGTAGACTAGTATTCAGCCATAAAAAGAAGAAGTCTTGCCATTTGCAACAACATGGATGGACCTTGAGGATATTACGCTAAGTGAAATCAGTCAGAGAAAGGCACGTACCGTATCATCTCCCTTATATGTGGAATCTATAAAACAAAAACAAAATGAAGTCATAGAGAACAGATTGGTGGTTGCCAGAGGCGGTGGGGGTGTGGAGGGAATGGATGAAGAAGTCAAATGGTACAAACTTCCAGTTAATAAGTTCTGGGGATGTGATGTACAGCACGTACATCTAGTAAATACCATATGGTATATTTGAAGGTGGCTAAGAGTAAATCTTAAGGGTTCTTATCACAAGAAAAAAATGTGTGTATGTGGTGATGGATATTAACTAGTCTTATAGTGATCATTTCACAGTAGATGAAACTAGGAAATCATTATCTTGTACACCTGAAAAATTATGTGTCTATTATATCTCAACGTTTGAGAAAGTAACAACATTTTAAAGAGAAAAGACCAAAATATAACAAGTCCGAAAGGATGTGAATCACAGTGTTAAATAGTGGGGGGGGCGGGGATATGAATAGTGCTTATCTGTAGAGCTTCAGAGAGTGGGTAATTTTTTACCCTCTTTAATTATTTCTTTATTAGTTGAAAGTTTGACATTGAACATTTGTTACTTTTACTTATTTATTTTTTTATATTTATTTATTTTGAGAGAGAGAGAGACAGAGCGTGAACAGGGGAGGAGCAGAGAAAGAGGGAGACACAGAATCCGAAGCAGGCTCGAGGCTCTGAGCTGTCAGCACAGAGCCCGATGTGGGATAAACTCACGAACTACGAGATCATGATCTGAACTGACGTTGGATGCTTAACCGGCTGAGCCACCCAGGCGCCCCCATTTGTTACTTTTAAAATAAAGAAGCAAAAGCTATTTCTGTTTTGAGAAGAGCCTCTGTGAGATAATTAAAAAAAAAAAAAAATCCCTGCTAGAACTGAGGCAGCAGGAGAGAGTGCTCTGGGTGGAATCCCCTTTCCGGCACCTCTGTGATGTCTGCCTGTGGACCCAGGCACTTTCCCCTACGCAGCAGGGCCCCTTAAATGAGTAGAATGGTGCTTCTCTGTCTGTGATTTTGTTTTTATATGTAAGATGTGACACTGTTGCAGTCATTTTCTCTTTGTGGTTTGATTTTCAGGAAGACTTCGATGTGGATCACTTTGTGTCTGACTGCAGGAAGCGCGTGCAGCTGGAGGAACTGAGGGGTGACCTAGAACTCTACTACCGGCTCCTGAAGACCGCCATGGTGGAGCTCATCAACAAGGACTACGCGGACTTCGTCAACCTTTCCACAAATCTGGTAAACCCCAAGTCCGCGAGGCCCTCTCACTCACGTCCGTTCTTCAAAATGGAGTGTAGATTTCCGAAAGAAGTCTTTCAGTTGATTTTTCCTCCCAAAAAATGTAGAGAGGTGACTTAATCTCATGAGTCAAATAACTCATCTTTTCGGCGTGCATTTTTTTGGTTTTAGTTTTTATTCATTTAAGGCCTCTCTCGCTTGATGAGTTTTTGAAATCGTTAGTAAATAAGTAAAAAGCAAAGGATACGAATCTCTGAATGGTTGTTTTTGTTAGTTGCTAAGTGATCACCCTGAAGTCTTACTTGGTGGAGGCTCATTTGCAAGAGCAAATATCGACTATTCTGGAGGAAATGTTGGATTTGCTCTCAGGTGTATGTGTTAGCCAGAGCTAGGTTGAGGGGACCTAGGCTAGTACTGATATTTAGAAAGCTTGGTTTTATAAACACACAAGAATGATGTGTAATGAGCATATCAGGTGTTTGTGAAAGCTGTTTAGAAATGCTTGGGTTGTAATATTTGCAGAAAAGTCTCCTTGTTCTTTTTTCATTTTGTTTTAAATCTACAGGAAGTCGGCAGCTCCATGGGAATTTCAAGAAGCATTAAAATTAATGAGGCATATTTGCTTTTGGGAAATATACCGTCAACATAAATGTTCCAGTAGGATTAGAAACCCGGAAGATTTTATTTCTGCTCTGTTTAATTTGGATTTTTCCCAAGGGTTACAATGATGTTCAGGAGAGACATAGCCCATTGGACTTTCACGTCAGCTGGCTGGCTATCATAAATTATAGACAGCTGTTCACCTCCCATTACAATTTTTCACATTCATTTAAAATGTCATCTAAAGGCAAATTGTTCATAGGGAAGGTTTCGCTTATTAGGACTTCCCTTATTTGTGCAGTTTCATGTACACCAACAGATTTTTCATATTATGAGCAATATTAATGGCACAGTAACATTTCTGTTATTTAACTAGTTACTCAGCAAAATGTGGTCATACCAGAAAAATAACTTAAGTTTAGTACTGCTTTGGTCATTAAAAGATACTTCACTGTCACTCCTGATCGTGATGTGTTGTGCCAATGTGATTTTGCCTTTAGGTTGGCATGGACAAAGCCCTCAATCAGCTTTCCGTGCCTTTGGGACAGTTACGAGAAGAAGTTCTGGTAAGTCCCCAGATGATATAAAACAATCTGCCGGAAAGCATGTGGTCCTCATTTGCCTTCTCCAAGAAGAATTCCTTTCATCTGTTAGGTTTGTGCTGCGGCGGTCGTTTTCTAATGTTCTCATGATTTTCGTATTTGCCTTCAGAAAAGTCGTACATGATTTTCCATTTTTGCATGTGGTATTATGACCTAAAGAACACGGTCGATCTGAAGAAGACAGATTCTCAGAGTAGGCAGCCTTAAACTGTCAGGGAGAGGAAGAATATTTCCAAATTCAACTTATTAATGCCACCTCACTCATATGTAAGTGGTTTCCAGCTTCTGAATGGCTTCTTTGAACAGTTCGTAATTTTGTAAGCCCCCCGCCCCCCTGCCCCAGACAGTAATGAACATGCAGTTATGTTCCTAGACTGGTCCACGAAAGCTGTGTAATCCCTCATGTAACCGAAGGATGATACAAATATAATATAACATCTAATAATGTTTCTTTGAGAAAACCTCTGCGGTGGGAACAGGACTCCCCACTCCAAGCCTCTGGGGATAGGGACTCCACGTGGCGAGCAGCGGAGGGGGACTTAGGGCACCATCGCCAAGAGAAAACTGTGCCGTCCTGTCCTCCCCAACCCCTCAGTCTGTGTCAGATGCCCTGACTACTCCCTACCCCGTTCGGATGCGCAGTCATGAACTTAGTGTTCTGCCCTGTCCTTTCCTGGGTGTGTCACCACTAGCTCGAGTGGCCTCGTGCACCAGCCCCTAAGACAGCGCCTGGGACCTAAGGAGATACTAGAAGTAGAAGATGATCTAAGGGAAGGCACGGTGCACGGGTAGAGCCGGAAAAGACGCGGGTGCCAGAGATGTCTGTGCCGAGAAGCCCAGGGGAGGCGGGAAAGAATTCATAGAAGAGGGAAATCTTGAGCTGTGCCTTAAGCTAGAGAATACTTTTCATTGTTTATGTCTCGTTTGAATGTTGGAAGATCTTGCTCAGGTGCTTTCCCCTGGAATGGAAGAGCGAGTTTTCGGGTCCACTGTTGGATCCCACACCTTCTACGGCGTGTCTCTCCTGCCGCCTCCTTGCTGTGCTCTTCCTCCCCCAGCCCGACCTTGCTTCGGCCTCCCACTCTTGTCTGAAAACCCTCTCCCCGGAGGCAGATGTGCTGTGCTGACCGCTGCTCTCGAACACACGGGCTCCCGATCTGTGTCGCCGCTTCCGGCTCCGTGTCCTTCCCTTTTCCACAGCCGTCTTTACAGCCGCTTTTGTCCCAACGAGCCACAGACCTGACCTTCCTTTCTGGTCCCGACTCAGAGACCAGATTCTAAGAGATTCTAAGATCTTTAAGGGATAAGACTGTTTCTGTCTTCATTATTGTATCCTTATGCGCTGTCTTGACAGCGGACATCCAGTACGTATTTTATCATGTTTTTGGAGTGAATTCACCTTTCTGTAGAATTTTTGTGATTTGTCCAGTTTATTCGAGTTGTTTCCATTAACCTTTGTTTTGGCTCTAATTCCTGTCTTCTGGACCTGTTTCTCCACCTGTGAGCTCTCCCTTTCTCTGGCCATTCTGTTCTTCCTCCTTGATTCCTAATATTTCCAGGACAACATTTCACGTGCTACCTCAGTGCTTCAACATTGTCTAGTTCTCCAGAATGTGTGGAATCTAAAGGCCGTATCTGAGTGAAGTCTCCCGAGTTGACCCCTCCCTTATTTCTACTTCTCTCCAAAACGAAGCCTGCGGTGCACCTGGCTGCACGCCTGGCTGGCCCTGAGTGTGTCCACGCTTACACTTTCTTACCTTTGTCTCCTAAAGACCCCTCTCCACCGCGGCAGCATGCACAGTTTTGAGCCAGATTTGAGTCCCACCCTTTTTCCAGATTCTTCTGTACTTTGCTTCAGGTTACCCCTTCTCTGCTCTGACCACCCGTGACATTCATTGTGTGTATTATTGTTCTTCTGGCCGTTAATCACTTTGTCACTTTGCCCCCAAATCAAGAGTACCCCTGTGTGCGATAGTTTGTGGTGGTGTCCATATCTGCATAGTACTAGTCTGCGGGTATTAAGTTCTGTGAAATTATAAACTTGATAATGGTACAGAACAATTTCTACAGTACACTTCGTTTATTCTCTTAAAGAGCCTCAGGTCATCTGTCAGTGAAGGAATTCGGGCAGTAGATGAACGGATGTGTAAGCAAGAGGACATCAGGAAGAAAAAGGTATCCCTCAGGATTTCCTACGTTACGTGCCGGTTAAAGCCCCCTCCTCGTGTCTCCTCGTGCTTGTCAGTACTATGCAACTTTGTTTTCAAAGCTCCTTTGCGTGTGCGTATTACGCATCATAATGTCACATCATCTATTTGAAATAATGAGACGGAATTTTAGAGGTACCCACATGGTCGCAAGAGCGACGTCATTTTTTCCAGAACAAGAAATAATGACAACTGATGTCAGTGAAGCACTTGGTTTAACAGCCATGTGAATTTTCTCCACCCTATGAAGAAATATCCCTACTTTAGGGACTAGGGCGGAAGGGAGCTTTCTAAAGCAAACTCCGTATTCTGCTGCAGGTTGGTTGGTTTAGAGAAAGCAGTGTGTTGCTCTCTCATTCTGCCACGTTTGTATCTTTTTTTGTTTCCCTTCTTTAAATACAGCTCTGTGTGCACCACCTTTACTGTTTAGTGGTCCTGTATTTTAATTTTATTTTCTGATCTTTTTCTTTATGCTCTGGGTTTAGCTCTTATTTTATCATTTTTAAAATCCCGGTTAGTTAGCATACAGGGTTACGTTAGTTCAGGTGTAACATCGTAGTGATTCAGCACCCGCATCCGTCAGCCGGCGTTCGTCACAGCAAGGGTGTTCCTTTGTCCTCAACCCTCAACACCCGTTAGCACACCCTTGATTTTATTCGTGGTCATAATGATGTCAGGGCAGAGTTGGAGCTGGGATTCCAGACTTCTGACTCTACCCAGTGTTTCGTACATGTATTTATTAGCATATTTAAAAAAATGGTTTTTTTTTTGAGAGAGAGAGAGGGAGCAAGTGAGGGGCAGAGAGAGAGGGAGAGAATCCCACAAAGGGCAGAGAGAGGGCAGGGGGGAGAGAGACAGTGGGGCTTACTGGAAGTGGGGCTTGTGTTCACCCAACGTGAGGCTCGAACTCATGAACTATGAGATCATGACCTGAGTCAAAGTCAGATGCTTCACTGACTGAGCCACCCAGGTGCCCCCTTATTAGCATTTTTTTTTTTTTAATCTCAAGGGGGAGAAGCCAATTTTAAAGACTTTCTATTTCTCCTTTACGTCTCCTCCCAGCTTTTGTCCAAAGAATACATATGGTGCGTTTCTGGACAAGACTGTAAGCGTCATGAGAGCAGGCATTTTTCTTGTTTTATTCACTCATGTCCCCACTGTCTGGAAGAATGTGTAGCTCCCAGGGAGGGGTTCCCTGGTACTATTTGTTTAATGGATAACTGTGTTTTTTTTGTTCTTTTAAGGATGAGAGTTTTTATAATGTCCCTCAACCTCTTGGTAATATTTGTAGCATAAAACGTCTTAGTGAATTGACACTTGGGCATATAGGTGTATCATACACACGTAAACCGAAAGGATAAACACAGTCAGAAACTGAAAAGATGAAGAAAGGGCCATAAGAAAATAAAGGGATTGCCCACAGGTTCAGGAGGAGAAAAAGAAGAAACAAGAGTACAGAGTATGAGAAAGCAAAGGTCTAGGGTTTTTTGTTTGTTTGTTTTTACTATTAATTTGCCATAGAATATTGAAATATGCTTGTTCCAGAAAGCAAAAATTAAGATTTGCATTCTTGGGAATTCAGTGTATTATGGAAATATTCAAAATGTAGGATGCTCTATATATTCAAAGTTGACTTTTGGTTTTATATTTTCCTGCACTCAGCATGGGAAACAAGATGATTAAGATTAAACATTATAATAACTTTTTTTGTTCGCTTAATTTTTATCTTTATAGATGTGCGTGTTGAGGCTTATACAAGTTATTCGATCAGTTGAAAAAATTGAAAAAATCTTAAATTCTCAAGGTTCTAAAGAAACATCGGCACTAGAAGCAAGCAGGTAAGTATTTTTTTTACTAAATTGTGCATGAATTAATACTTCATATCCAGTTTAAATATTGGTTTGGTTTTGTTTTCTTTTAGTTAGAATTCTTTTCTGAATAAGAAGAAAACCCAAGTGTGTAGCTTAGTGTTTTTGAATGTAGCTCCAGGAGGATGGAGTGCCCGAAATGGTAAAGTTCATAATATCTCATCTTAAACCCTGTGTGGTCAGAGCCATATAGTTCCAACACTGTGGGGTCAGAGGCAGTGTGCCCCCAGTGGGAAGTTTTTATGTTTGGAATCCCCTTCCCTAAGGACTAGCAAAATCTTTGTTAATCTTCAAGGTATAGCATTCATCTCTCTCAGATTTTCTTTAGACGTGCCCAGAGTCTCAACCATTGGTGTGTTTTGCACTAGTATTATATCATTAATGGAAGCAGTACAGGACACATTTAGTTGACCTTTATGAACAAGAAAGAAAGAGCTATGAAGTAAGAAAAAAGATGACAGCTCTCTTCATTATACTATGACTTAGTACCTTCTTAGTGCGAATTTTCCGTCAGTCAGGTAGATGAGGGACTCGGGAAATGAGTCGTGAGAGCACGTCGGCACCAGTGGGACGGGACGCGCCATAGAACCGTGAGAGGAGCACAGGCTTGTCCCGCATGTACCGCCGGGCAGCCCGAGTCCGGGTCCTTCGGTGCCCCGTGTCCTTACGCTCCAGTAAGGCTAACAGTAGCTCCACCTGCAAGGTTGTCTCAACCGCTGGGAGACTCTCAGCCACACCTGGCGTACACAGGCCCTCATCCTTATGAAATCGGGGTTTAACATGAGCTTTTTTTGGAATCACATTGATAACTGTTAACGTTTTCCCCCGAGTAATGCGGGATCATCGTGGCAAAACCACCCGAAGCCAAATTGAATATACCCATAGTTCCAAGGCTTCGTCCCACCAAAAAGGCATGTTGGATTTCGTAATTTTAGGAACTCATGTTTTAGATTTGGAAGGGTCCTTAGAGACCCCGTGCGCCACGCCTCTCCTTACATAGTAAAGAAGGGAGACGTCCCAGAGGAAGGGATCCTCGGGTCCTAGGTCCCTGCCTCCTCTCGTAATCGAGATGTGTAAATGAGCGCCCACTGCATGCCGTGCGTTTCTTCAGCCCGCTGCCCTGCGCCTCCGCCGCTTCCTCTGCACGTGTCAGAGACCCTGAGAGTGTCCGTTCCCGCCAGTCTAGGGGAGCCTGTTTGTCTTCATGTGCTCTGCTTTTCTGTCCCCCCCGCAGCAGCGCTCACAGCCCCTCCAGCCGCATCCTCATCGGCCTCTCTGATGCCCGCCTTCCAGTTTTCTTTCTGTTTTTGCCCGTTCCTGCTGTGTTCCTTTGATAGAAATCCCTCAGTGGTTTCTATTTCTATAATACTGTTCCTTGGCAGCTCTGTCTTTAATGTAACAGACATGATTCTCTTTCTTGTTCGGAATCACCTTTGAGGAGTTTTTTTTTTCCTTCCTTTTGGAACAGCAGCTTTGAGCTGTAGACAAAGGCAAGCCAGAGCCATGTTGGTGAATAGTAACTATAGCTGCTTCCTAGGCCAGGGACCGTGGAGCTAATTGCTAAATAAGAAATCCACGCTAGGCTGTTCAAGTGAGAGATTAAGCTTCGGGGTTGGTCATGCTGGGCACTTTCTGTCTACACCGGTTGGGGCGCTGCAGAAACGGGGCCGGGCGGATCGCTGCCGGCCTCCCTGCGGTGTGTCCTGTTTCCTGATGGTGTGGGGTTTTTCCCTCACTACCTGCTTGTGCATCAGCAGGGGCGGGGTGCCTCAGAAAAGCCAGCAGGTGCTTCAGTGCCTTTATAGTTTTCTTCTTTTACCAGTCGACTTCCTCTTGAGTGGTGTCAATGCTTTATGATGTGTTTGGGGGGAGAAGGGGGTGCATTTATTTGGTGGTCGAGGACACAAATGAATGTTTTCTCAGTGGGACCCAGAGCATGTGGAATGCTCTTTCTGCTCTTTGGTAAACGTAAATTTAAAGTAAGCTCCTCTGAGGTATTTTATTTATTGCTGCTCGAGGACCAGTTTTATTTTATTGAAGAGACCACAGGATTTGGTGCCTTAGGTGTTTTGGAAGGAGGGAGAATGAGGCAGGTCGAGAAGAAGAGGATTCAGGTATGAATGGTGGGATAGGGCGAGAGAGAGAGAAGGGGGTTAGAGATGAAGACGTCACGAATAAGAGAGGCTGAGGAACGTGCTGGAAACACCCACACTGACCCGGTCCAGCTCCTGCTGTGTGTGTGGGCCCTGTCGCCGGGGCCAGGCAGCGTCAGCAGCTTACACGTAACCACCTCCCCACCACACCTAGAATGCGCTATGCTTATGGCTTGTAGTGAAAATCGATGGCACAAAAGGTACGTTAGCTTTCACCTTGTGACAAGGGGTCTGTGGGAAAACGCTCTGAAGAAAGTTACGACACAGTGGGTGCTAAAGCCTGACTGTTGCTAATTGGGTGATACAGTCTCTTGGAAATTAAATAACTCTGGGAATTAAACTTCCGTGCTTGTCTCTACTAGCCCACTTCTGACTGGACAGATTTTGGAGAGAGTTGCCACAGAATTTAACCAGTTACAGTTTCATGCTGTTCAAAGCAAAGGCATGCCTCTTTTGGACAAAGTAAGACCAGTAAGTGTTGGTTTAGATTTTCACAGTTTGCTCCTTGGGAATTTACTGAATGATTTTAGCTTAATCTCGTATTGCCCCTGATAATTGTTGCTGTGCAGGGTTTTGAAGCTAGCTTTGAATTTTTTCTTTCAGTTTTTGTTTCTGGGGACCCTGCCTTTTTTTCATGTCATGTTAGGTAGATTTTGCATAAAGACAAGCATATTCCCCAAATTATACGTGTAAAATAAATTCTGAATTTCATGTAACTTGACACATTATAGGATGTAGTCAGAATTAATTTATCCAAAGCCCTTGGCTGGGTTTAAACACGTTTGTCAGATTTACTCTGTAGCTTAAGAAGAAAATAACTTTTTGTCATTTCTTTGATGAAGCAGAGATTTACTTGTAAAGAAATCCTGGGGAGAAGAGATTTCACTGTTAACTCTCCAGAAAATGTTATTTTAATCTTACATATATTCTAGTAGAATAAGAGGCTCATTGTATATATATTTGAATTTTTAGGAATTGTTCCACCTGGAACTTTCTTTACAGCTGTTTTTTCTTGCAGCGGATAGCCAGAATTACAGCCATGTTACAGCAGTCACTGGAACACCTGCTATTAGAAGGGCTCCGGACTTCCAACGTTGATATGATCCGGCACTGCTTGCGGACCTACGCCACAATTGACAAGACACGGGATGCCGAGGCGTTAGTGGGTCAAGTTCTAGTGAAACCGTACGTGGATGAGGTGTGTGCACTCATTTCTTCCTTCAAACACTCCTAGAGTCTACTCTGACTTGGATTCTTCCCTGGGTGTGAGGGACAGGTCAGAGCTCTTTCTGTACAGATTCTCACGGTCACCGCACTGTCAGTTGTAAGGAACGGTTGGTCCCGCTGGTTACAATCAGCATGCCGGGAGTCGAGCATGCTCTCCAGTATTCTCTAGCGATGGCATGGCCCAGGGATCATCTTAATACCCAGGGGTGAGAGTCTCGCCTAGGAAGAAGGTACGGATCAGAACATTTTCAGGTCAGCTTTAAGGTGTGTCAATTGTACACCAGTGAAGTTGTGAAAAAGCATTTTTGCACCGCTAAGGTCGAGGAGTAGGATAGTTAGGCCGATGGCCCGTCCGCAGCACCTGGTGGCGGAGTGCGGACAGCCCGGTGAGCCTGGAAAGTCCGTGAGGGAGGTGTCTTCACAGAGTGGATTGGACCTAAGTGTTGAAAACCATGGGGGAGTTTGCCAGGCCAGGGAGGTGGGAAGGAGGGAACGCTCAAAGATGAAGGGCTTTTATGGGCAGATTAACAGTGGAGTACTTTAAGTCCGGAACTTGGTTATCCAGTACCCTTCAGCTGTCGGGGTAGAGTTAAGTCACAGGCAGCAATATATCCTGCCTTTGGGGAGCCAGAATATAGGTTGTATCATATGGGGTCACCGACACCCAACCATTTCCGACTTAGAACGTGGCAAGTTCCGTCTGGTTCAAACCAATAGAAGTCATAAAGCCAGGCCTCTGTGTTCAAAGACTCTCTCGCAGTTACCTGTCAGTGTGAGCGTTCTTCCTGCCCCAGGAAGGACAGAGCTGCTCCGCGCTGTGACTTCAGGAAGAATGTCTTCCATTTTTAAAATGGGACAGTGTAACTCCTGCCGGTTACATTGAGATTTAAGGATTGATTTCAGTAACCCTCCCAGCATCCTTAGGGTTACTAAAAATATGTGGTCTGTCAGTTCCCTGTGTTTTCATAGCTATTTCCATGGGGATGAAAAAGACTGATTACCTACGTTATGCTTTATCAGTAAGTGAAAATATTTTAGTTACTAATTTATGCCTTTTTCATTGAACTGAATCTAATGTGCTAAATTAAGAAAATATTTTAAGTTTCAGTGGCGTATGAAATGGACTATGGCCACGTTTGTGTTTTAAGTTTCTCCTTTACCTCTTGACTCTCAACCTTCCCACAAAAAATAAAATAATAAACTAAAATAAGTTGTGTTTTCTTCCATCATTCTCTGTCTCAACCCTTTCCCTAATCTGGTGGTAGACAGCACGGCCAAGGTCAAGATAGTACAGAGCTGCTGTCAGGGGACACAGTATTTTGCTTTCAAGCTCAGACGGGAAGTAGATGAGTGTGTGTGGTGTTTCAGCTTCAGGCCCGTCTCTGTCACCCAGCCTTTGTCTCCCCCAAGGTCAGAACTCTGTCCCCTAATCCTAGGAGCTGGTGTTTGGTGCGGCTGTTACAAAGCATGTCAGTTGGGGAGGAGGGTGGGCATGAGGAATTGTGTTGTTAAGGTTTCCTCTGTTCTTTTCTCTGTAGTATGTAGCTCGTACTTCTCTTTTAGGTGCTTTAAAAAAAAAAAATGATGCTCCTTTTGATAGGTGATCGTAGAGCAGATTGTTGAGTCTGATCCGAATGGCCTTCAGATCATGTATGATAAACTCCTGGAGTTTGTTCCTCACCACTGCCGCCTTCTTCGAGAAGTCACAGGAGGGGCCATCTCCAGGTAACTTAAATTGCTGTATTTCTGCTCAGCCCAGCTCGGCGATTGCACCCGGTAGCTCCCAGTGCGCTGCTGCTGATTGGCTGTCTTGTCTGAACTGGGAACGTGTGCGCTTTCCTGTTTGTTACCGATGCCATAAGGCGGGGGTCGTTAGCCTGGGTTGCTGGGTAAGGAAACTAATAGTGGGAGCTCATCTTGGAGGTTGCATTTCTCTGAATCCAAACCCCCCCACCTTTACCTTCTCTATACTTTTTCCTTACCTGGGTTCGAAATCAAAATTGGTTTCCTTCCATTATTCTGATGTCTGTAAATATCAGTTCAGCTTAAGTCAACAAGTTTTGTTTTGTTTTGTTTTAAATTTATTTTGAGGAAGAGAGGGAGAAAGAACGAGTGAGCGAGCATGAGCAGGGGAGGGGCAGAGAGAGAATCCGAGCAGAGTCTGTTCTGTCAGTGCAGAGCCCACGAGGGGCTTGAACGCAGGAACTGCGAGATCATGACTTGAGCTGAAACTGAGAGTTGGATGCTTAACTGACTGAGCCACCCAGGCACCCCTCAGCTTAATTCAGCAAGTTCTATGCTAATTGTGATTAAGGTTATCTTCAGTTTCCCCTCCCTCTTTTATTTAATATTCGTGACTTTCCCATTGTGCTTCATAAATATCCCATTCCATTTCACCATCACCCTGGTCCAGGCCTTTGTCATGTTTTCTCTGGAATAGCAGGCTCTTCCCTCCTGGTCTCCCTGGCTCCACCTGCCTCTCCTCATTGCGGCCCTCGGCTGTCACATCTGCCCGGAACTCTGCCGCCTTCGTAAGTCTTGAATGGCTTCTCGCTGCTCATGGAGGAGCATCCAGTCTTCTTGGCGCAGCCTGTGAGGCCCCGAGGCTCCGGTCCTGGAGGCTCTCCACCTTAGAACTTTCTACTGGGGAGCTCCACTGCCCACCCCATACCACTAAGGTCCCTGGCCAAACAGTAGCACTTGACCTTCCCTAACAACTTCTACAGAAGAGCCCTGAGTTCACAGTCGTTCAGCTTAGGATTATTTGACTTTATGATGGTGCAAAAGCGATATGCATTCAGTGGAAACCATACCGCAGATTTCGAATTTCGGTCTTTTCCCGGGCCAGCAGTACGCAAGCAGGGTCCGCTCTTGTGGCGCTGCTCCCAGGCCGCCAGGCCGCCACGAGGGTCAGCAGCCGACACACTTACGCCATTCGGATTCTCACTTTCAGTGTGGGATTCGGCGAGCTGCACGAGCTAGCCAACCCTTCATTGGAAAATGGGCTTTTGCGTGGGCTGCTGTGAGCGTTCCAAGCGCATTGGAGGTGGGCTGGGCTGGGCTCTGACGGTCTGTAGGTTGGGTGTATTAGATGCATTTTCAGCCTATGATATTTTCAACTTTTGGGAGGTTTATTGGGGTGTAGCTCCGTCGTGAGTCAAAGAAGATCTGAGGTTTTCCTCACTGCCTCCCGCCCTTCCCGTTGCCCTTTTTGTTAACCCGTCCGTCCGCAGCTCCAGCTCAGATACCACACCCTTCAGGAGACCAAGTTTTATCCCGATGTTCGGCGGTAACCACGTCCTTGAGTCCAGACATGCTGGCTCTTACCTCTGTGCAGGAGTCATTTCCGTAGGTCAGAGCGGGCTCAGCTTCCACGCTGCCCACACCTTCCTCCCCTGTCACAGGGTCTTGAAGATAGCAACCACCCCGTGTTCTCAGGATGAAAGAATTCATCCGTTTTCATCACTAGAAAGGCAAAGGAGGTCCCTGATCTTTACGAAGTAGGCAATCAATATATTTGGTCTTGAATTTTTGTTCTTTGGGAAGAAAAGAATCTGGGGTAGGAAGTATGCCGCCTGACCTTTGAAGTACCCTCTCTATTTCCACTACGGGGTATCAGCCTGGTTTTGCTGCTTGCGTTTCGTCATCGTGAAGGTTTAGTTGGATTTGGATTTGGGGTAAGAATTTAGTAGAAGTCGTGATGTAAAATTCAGGAAGCCACAGTTCTGAAACAGTCATTAGATTGGACAAGACTAGTCTTGGTCCTGAAAATGTCAGGTTTCAAAGCTTTGCAAGTTCTTTTCCATAGTTTTCAGTGTGGTGGAATTCACGTCGAAGCCTCAGAGTGTTGAGGAGTCTAAACCATACGTCAGCAGGTCATCGTTTGCTGCAGGCGCCCTTGTGATGCTGCCCCTGACCTTCCCTGCTCGGCTCGTGCCTCCAGGATTCCACACTCTCTGTGCCTCCCTTGTCCATTCTGTTCTCTCTTCCTTGTGCTGCCCTCTGTATAGGCCCTTATATCCAGCAGCGCCAGCACCTGCAGGATCTGACCTCCAGAGAATATGGATTCAGTTTTCTAATTAGCCGTCTGTTTCAGCTGTTAATCTCGTAGATGTAAATTTTCTCTTTGGGGCTTTAAGTAGATCTTGCGTTGGGGATGAGGAGATCCTGTCATTTAATATTGCTTATATTCTGTATATCTGTAAATTCCCAGGTTTATTCTTTTCTTCTCCAGACCTTAATAGAACTCGTTCTTAGTGTGATTGAAAGCATATACTGTGAAGTGTGGAATTGGGCGTGTGGGAAGTAGATATGCCGTTGGTTCTCCCCAGCCCTCCTCCAGTGATTTCTTATCAGTACTTAACTATAGTAAGATTGCTTGGTAGCCATTTCTGGACAGTAAGGCACGGCTTCCTGAATAATCTATCTTTAGATCAATTATCTAAATTATCTATCCTGATAATTTTTGCTAAGGAGGAAAATTATGAAAGATTTTATCTCTATTTTTATTTAAGAAATTTTTTAATGTTTATTTTTGAGAGAAAGGGAGACAGAATCCAAAGCAGGCTCCAGGCTCTGAACTGTCAGCACAAAGCCTGATGTGGGGCTCAAACTCACAAACCACGAGATCATGACCTGAGCCGAAGTCAGACGCTTAACTGACTGAGCCTCACAGGCGCCCCTTTTTCTTTATTTTTAATGCCAACATGTTAAAACCCAATTTCTTATCACAACTTAGCTACAGAACTCCCAGTTTTGCTGAAATAAGACCGTATATCAGGAGCACCTGGCTGGCTCAGTCGGAGGAGCGAGCGACTCTTGATCTCGGGGTCATGAGTTCGAGCCTCTCGTTGGTTGTAGAGATTACCTGAATAAATAAAAACTTAAAAAAAAGACCAAATATTGAATTGCTGGCTGTCATTAAAGAAAGTTATCTTAAAATTGAGCATTGAATTACTCAATATACAACAATCAGAGTGTAGTCCGTGAGATGGTATTTACCTAGAAGTTTGTGTCTTTAAGTTCAAGAGAAAACTTAAGGCATCTGTCTTATTTATTTACTTAATATATTTAACCCTTACTAACACAGCACTTACTGTATGCTAGGCACTGGCCTAAATGCTTTCCAAATGTTAACCCAAATGAAGAGCCTATGATCTCCATCCCATCATCTCAATTTAAAGATGAAAATAACAAAACACAGAGAGTAAAAGGCCAATGATTTGAACCCAGGTACTCTGGCTCCTGAGTGAATGCTTTTACGTGTTGCCTCTCATCTAAGTCTGTGAATTAGAAATCCAAAGTCCAGCCTTTTTCTAAAAAATGCAGAATAAAACATGGATACACAAAAAAACATGGATGTGACAAGTTTTTTTGTATCAGGATTTGTGTTCAAGATTTTACGTGGAATAGTCGTAGAATTTCAGAACTGAAGGTAATCTTAGAGATAGGCTAATCTTCACCGAGCTGTTAGTAATTGGTAAATTAGCATAATTTCAGGGCTTTAGAGCTTAGTGGTATTAAGATTCAGTGGAAAGAGGGGCGCCTGGGTGGCTCAGTCAGTTAAGCGTCCAGCTTTGGCTCAGGTCATGATCTCGGTTTGTGGGTTCGACCCCCGCATCGAGCCTGTTCCGGATCCTGTGTCTCCCTCTCTCCCTTGGCCCCTACCCCACTCACACACTCTCTCTCTCTGTCTCTCTCTCTCTTGCCTCTCAAAAAATAAAATAAAATAAAATAAACGTTTAAAAAAAAAGACTGAATGCAAAGATTGCTTTTCTTGTGTTATTAGACGACTTACTTTCCAGGATAGAGTGTAAATATGACAGCCTATTTTAGGGGAGAGATCCTGCCAAGGCGGTTTGATGTAGGAGTTTTGCCTTCTTGGCACCAGCTTGCTCTCCTATGTGATAAATACAGGAGTCAGAATGCAGAGGACGTTCAGGTTCCAGGTGAGACTGGGATCCAGGAGTAAAAAAGAAGTTGGCGGCTGAAAACAAGCTAACTGACATACAGTTTTTTCAAAAGGCTGAAATAAGTTTTAGGCTGAGGAACTTTTAGTTAAAATACCACAATAGAATCTCGCCCTTTGTAAATAGGGGGGTACAGTGTATCTGACTGAAGTGTCACTCTTCTCTTACAGTGAGAAAGGCAGTAGTGTTCCTGGATATGATTTTTTGGTGAATTCTGTCTGGCCAGAAATAGTACGAGGATTAGAAGAAAAACTGCCTTCTCTTTTTAATCCCGGAAATCCCGACGCATTTCACAAGGTACTTTTCCTCCATCATCTTGATTCTTGAAGATGCTAACCAGAGGCTTGAGAATAATCACGCTTTCTGCACAGTCTTCATTCTGTGGTTTATTAAAAATAAAAACTTGAGTTTGTGAGTGAGCGTTTCCTTAAAATACGCAGAAAGTTTCATCCAAGTAATGGTCTCTGATCCTGTTGGGACTGTATACTATAATTTTTAAATGTATAGTAAAATGCAGCCTAGGCACAACTGTGACTAGATGTGTACGGTATTTTCTCACTTTTTAAAAAAGATCCTGACGACCATTAAAAGCCAGTCCCTTTGCAGTGGTTTTCCACGAGAAATTAGGTTTACAGATGCGTGTGGTGTAATTTGAAAGGAAAACAGAAGGTATTGATCGGATTTTTAAATCCTTCTTAATTTGTGAGGTGGTGAGAGGCAGACGGTGAGGTATCATGAGTCTGAGGCTTGCTGGCCTTCAAATCAGATAAGACGACACATTTGGAGCCGTATTATTGCAGAAATAGCACTTCCCTGTCCAACTAATCCATGCAGCTTCAGAGTACGCCGAATAATGTGACCACGTGGTGTCAGTTTCCGTGGCTTGTGTGACAGTGACTTGTAGTGTTTTAGAAAACAGAGCTTTTACAGACAGATCCCAGGAGCAGAATGATACAGTGGTCTCAAGCGTTAGCCGCTGAAGACCCTTCACGTCTTGCCGTCCTCTGGGGTCGTGCTGATCACGTTTCGCTCAGGAGGTATTCCAGCTCAGAAAGGAAACTTCCTCGCGGAACTTTGACTTGAGAATCCTAAGCCGGTACTTAATGTTGCTGGGACTGTTTCCAGCAAGCATGGCGTCGGTCAGTTCCTTTCAAAAAATGCTTTCAGCCTTACTGGGACGTGCTTCTCGTGAGGAGGGAAATATTTTGTGTTCCTTTTGCCCCTCCTCATGTGCCGAGGTATGTATACCTCTGTCCCCAAAGGACGAGTAATACCTTGGTCTCAACTCCTCACACCTCGACCAACCAGTCGAAAGAAATGAAAAGCCCGTAGTGTTGCGTGAACTAAAATTCCTGCCCAGCACAGACTTGGGATGTTCCGGTGAATGTTTGGGTGACCTCGAAGGACATGGAGAGTCACATGCGTTTCCCGTAGAGCCTGGGCCCCGGGGGACCGGAGGACCCACGGGGGAATGTGCATTTCCAACAACTGCAGTTCCGCCCTGCTGACCGAGCAGGGTGCGATTTCTGCTATTTCTTAGCTTTTGTCTTTGGGTAAATTCTCTGGGAGCCTAACCAGAAGCGGAAGCGTCATCCTTAAAACGATAACAAGAGTAGTTACCTGGGCAGGTTGTTTTGTGGGTCCCAGTAAAGGATAGGTTTAGGCAGAGCGTGCAGGCGATGCATGTTAAGGAGGCCTCAGCCGCGGCTCCTCGTGGTGCCGTCAGCTCCCCGTCCTTCCTCGTGCGGTCCGGCCTATGACGGTCCTGGCATTGCTCACGTGCTTTGGTTCTTGCCTTTTAAAAATGTTCTGCTCCTTCTGGAGTGGCAGTGACAGTTACACAGCCCTTAATTTACGGTCTCTTCCAGTTCCAGCGGACTGGGTCAGGGGTGCCCTGGAGTATGAGAGCACTGGGTTTCCAGGGGCGCTTGCCACGTAAAACCTTGAGCGTGTCACCGAACCGCTTTGGGCAGTACCTAGTCTTCAAGTCAGGACCCCGGAAGGACGATCTCTTGAGGTGTCCGTCAGTGCGTTCGCCTTCTTTATCCTGATAACGGGTTTCCCTGCGCGTGCCCGTGTCTGGTTAGTTTGCTCACAGTGAAAATTCCCCCTGTTCTTACTTTAGAAATACACCATCAGCATGGATTTTGTGAGAGCATTTGAGCAGCAGTGTGGAACACAGGCCAGCGTGAGGAGATTAAGAGCGCATCCCGCCTATCACAGCTTCAGCAATAAGTGGAACTTGCCTGTTTATTTTCAAATAAGGTCAGTAATGTACTCCTTCCCCCACCTCCAGCCCCCTGAAATGGGATTGGAGTCCCGGTGGAGGGCCTTGCCGCCAGTAAACAGTCCTGCGAGGTCCCTGTGCTGTTCCTCGGGAAACAGGATCTGGGGTGGGAACGAGCAGGAAGCGTCAGGATGGCCAGCGTTCGGGTTTGCGTGACAGGAAAACCATTTGGTAACGAAGGGCTGAGAGCGCCGGCCGGGGCCGGGCTCCGGGCCCAGCTCTGTCCCCGCGGCGCGCCCTCGTCCGTCGCGAGCGGGCACACGGTAGGGGCTCTGCGGCCGCGCCCTGCCCGGTCGGCCCTTCTCTCCACCCCCTTTGTCGAGCAGAGGCCTGGCCCAGCCTGTCGTTGGCTTCTCTGTACTGTTTTTTTCCCTGCCTTACGTACCCATCGCGCCTGGTGCCATCGGTCCGTTTATGCGAATCCTCGTCATTTGGCTTTCTTTATAGTCTCTGACATTTGTTCTCTGTATTCTGGAAAATGGTGACACTTCCAACAGATGTCATGATGATACCACGTATGTAAATAAGTGCTTTTATAAACTATTCGGGGAAATTTAGGATAAATTCTTAGCAACATATGTTCTGTTAGAAAAACAGACGAAAACAGCCGTTTTTGCAGCCTCTTGAACGAGGTCCTGGTAAGTTCCTTCAGAGAATGACACTGACGAGAGCCTTCTAGTTCGAATGGTCTGCAAGGAGTTGTAGGCTTTTTGTTTAAATGGCTGCATGCTTCCACTCGCTCTGACGTAGTCCTTTCGCCTAGAGTTTTGAGGGAAAATTACGGAGGGGGGAATCTATTAAGGATTAGGTACGTTGATCGTAATTGCTTGCCACGATTGAGAACGTACGTAATCAGCTTCCGATGCGAGGTCGCAGTTACCAGAATGTTAGCGAGGCGCCCTCTCTCGTACCACACTGTATTTTATGCTTCGTTTGCCAACGTGACATCCCCACGTGGCTTGTCTATCAGTAGGAAATTAAGGATTTGTTCTTCTGAGGCGTCCATGGACTGCACTGGGAGTGATTGTTACAGGATAACCAAGATCAACCCGCGGCAAGGAGCCCTTTGATTCCGGAGCGGAATTTAAAAGAGTGACGTACTAATTCACAGCGTAAGACCGCAGTGGAGGGGCGCCTGGGTGCTTAGTCGGTTCAGGTCCAACTCTTAATATCAGCCTAGATCGTGACTCCAGGGTCATGGGATCAGGCCCCGCGTCGGGCTCGGCACTAAGCATGGAGTCTACCTGCGATTCTCTCTCTCTCTCTCTCTCTCTCTCTCTCTCTGCGCCCTTCTTCCCTGCTTTTGCGCGCTCTTTCTCTCCAAAATTAAAATAAAATTGGGGATTAACACACACACGCACACGCGCGCGCACACACACACACACACACACACACACACGTTTGTACTGCCCTAGAGAAGAAGTGTCTCCTGTTTCTTCCGTGGCCGGGTCTGCAGTTAGATTGCTTTGGACGCCCAGCACTGTCACGTCACATAGTCCCGTCTGCTGCCTCCAGACTCCGTGACCCCGCCCCTGGGGATCCCCCACCCCCGGACCTGCCCCCCTGGAGCTCTGGCGGCCGTTTCGGGCCGTGCCCGGGGCTCAGCCAGGCCGGCGACAGCACAGCCTCCCCTCAGTTGCCTCTCACGGGGCCGGCAGCCGAGCTAGGTTGAAAGTCAGCCAGTTCCCTGAAAGATTTTGTACCTTCACCAGATTTTAGCAGCAAGCAGTCGAAAGGATTGGTGACCTTTCCTTTGTAAACCATTTTTCTTAAAATTTGTGAAATTTTTAAAAATGACGTTTGACTTACGAGTGTGGAGCTTGTGTTCACTGTTTGTTTTTCCATTTAAAAAAATAGATTCAAGTGATGCTTGGTCGGACTGCTCTATTGGTTCTACCAGGGGTCACGTTGTTTACTCTGAGGGATGACCAGGGGTCCCACAAGCATGACTAGGGTCAGAGTTACGTCGCTGTCGGGTTCACCTCGGGGTCGTTTCATGGAAGCCTAGAAGTGCGTGGGGTGGTGCGTTCTGACGTGTCTGGGGGGAGAAGCGCTACCGTTGCTCTCGCGGAAACAGGCTCCCACCCCCAGTCTGGCTGTAAGCCTATGTCCCCATCATCGAGGGACCAAGGTGGCGCTTCCAGCCAGCACCGTCGGGGCCTGCCCCTGAACCCCTCGCGGTTCCTGAGGCCCCGCCGGGCCTCCGTCTCACTTGTCACGCAAGCGCAGGTGGAAAGCAGGTTTCGGGGTGCCTGGGTCGGTCGGTTAAGCCGACGTGATTTCAGCTCGGGTCGTGATCTCACCGCTCATGAGATGACAGCACGCAGCCTGCTTGGGGTTCCCTCTCCCTCCCCCCCCCGCCCCTCCTCTGCTCACGCTCGCTCGTTCTCTCTCTCAAAATGAATAAATAAACTTAAAAAAAAGGTTTACCACTCAGTTTCTCACAGGAAGAAAGTAAATGCAAACGTGACCCAAATGGTCTCCGGGGCGGTGAGCTGGTGGCTACCCAGACACTGGGCCCAGTCCCTGAGATGCCAGAGGCTGAGTTCTCCGTCACCTTTAATTGAAGTCTTTCCAGAATAGAGTGTACTTCCAGAACGTTCACCGTGCGTGTACTAAATTCGGTACGTGCTGGACGTACTGTGTCTCCTCCTCGGTGACGTGGGCTCACTGCAGCGTCGACGTGCCTTCCCGTCGCCCCCGGGTGCGAGTGTGCCCGGAGTGGACGTGTGCCCCGCGACGCTTGTGCCTGCTGCCGAGCCGAGATCGCGACGCTGCCTGGTGCCTTCGCCGCTTTTGCTCTTACAGGCGCTTCGGGGCCCTCGCGGAGCCGTGGCGTGCGTGGGGGATAGACGTGGAGGCCTTGCGCAACCCCAGATTTCAGAACGTAGAAACGGTCTGCCTTTGTTGCAGGTCTCCTGGCAGCAGCCGCGTGGCATCACACGCACGCGCGCAGACTCCGCCTCGGCTTCTCACGTGTCCCCAAGGTAGCCTGTCGCCTTTTGCTGTTTTCCAAGGACGGTAACGCGTCGCCTCGGTCCTGGAGGTGAACTGCCCGGCACGGCTGCGCGAGGGCCTGCTGCTGGCCTTCGGCTGGGGAGGCGCGGCTCCGCCGGGTGACCTGCGGCATGTCGCTCTCGTGAGTCTGTCCACCTGGCCGCACCGTCCGACGGTCGCGTCAAGGCAGCGAGGTAGCCGGGGTCCTGCCGCCTTCTGCCGCGGAGCGGTCTCCTCGTTAGCGTACGCGTACACGGATTTTGCGTTCTGTGTCTTCAGTCCCCGCTAAATTATACTTGTTCTTCTCATTGCGTCGCACGTTCTAGAATTTGCGGAACCACTTCCTTCCCGGGGGCCATACAGGTTGCTTCCGGGTTCTCCCAGCCGTAAACGAAGCCAGGTTAGCTCTCAGGCCTTTTCGCGGTCAGAGCTTACTCTCTGGGTTTGGCATGGATTTTGAAAAAAGTGACGTGAGGGGCCTGAGGCGGGCACCTGGGGCCGGTGCGCTGTCCCCACCGCAGGGCACCTCGTGTCCCTTCCCTTCACTGGGCGCGGGGTCACTGCCCCCATCCGCTGCCATTCTCAGCCTAGTCTCCCGGGCTCCCTTCCTTCCCTTTCTGCCTACCACCTGCCCCGCTGTGCCTCTCACTGCCGAGCGCCCCTGGGCAGTAGGAGGGAGCCCGCAGGAAGCAGCCAGCTCTGACGGTGCAGGGCGGCCCGGGCTCTGGGGCTCTGGGCCGTGTTGCACGTTCACGGAGGGTGACGTGCTGTCCCTTGCACCCTCCGGACAGATTCCTTAAGCTCCGTCTCTGAACTGCTTTGGAAAAATGTGTGCTACAAACAACGCAAAATGCTCAGTTAGGGAAGTTCATCTTGAGCAGGTGTCAGAATGTACGGCTGGCAAGGGAACTAGCTGGGTGTGCTGGGCAAGGTCCGACGGCGGAGGTTACGTGGTCGGGACACGATGCCACACACACAGCTTGTTTCAAAACACACCGTTTTCATGTCACAGGGTCCTAAAGATGTGCCCACGAAGTTATTAAAACAGAGTTCTGTGACGGGACGGTGCTCTGCCCGGTGGGCCAGCTGAGACACAGGGGACTGGCCTGGGGAGCGGTGGCGCAGATAGCAGGTGGCAGTGCCCACAAGGCTGGGACCGGACAGCACGAGAGGCTCAGCAGCACACGCAGCACGTGGTGATGGTGTTCCCCGGCTGCTCGCGGCGACGTTTCTCACACTGCAAACAGATCCAGAGCCCGGCCTTCCCATTCCTTACTTGAGGGACGTTTCCTTTTTCCTACGACAGTGTGTGATCTGAGATCCCAGAGTCTGTGGCCGTGAGGTGATGACACCCGAGTTCAGCCACATGGGACTTGCCCAACACGGCTTCTTGATGGCGGTTTAACTGGGTGGTTTGTTTAGTTCGAAAAGCTTGGGGTTAGTTGTGATTCCAGTCAACTGCAAATAACAGAGGAATGTACATAACAGTGGCTTAATCAGGAGAAGTGCATTTCTTGCTCAGTTTTAAAAAAACGGGAGAGCAGGCCTTCTGGGGCCGGCGTGGCACCTGTTAGAGCGTCAGACTTCGGGGCAAGCCAGCGGAGGACGGTCCCGTGTCTCAGGAGGAAGGGAGGATGGGTAGGTAAAGACATCCAGCAGCAGCGTAAACCCTAATCCGTGCTCTTGTTTTTATCTCAGATTTAGAGAAATCGCAGGATCCTTAGAAGCAGCGCTTACAGATGTATTGGAGAACGCCCCAGGTAATTTCCGGAACGCGATCAGTGGCAGGATGTCACCCACGGAGTTAGTTAAGCTCGGCACTCACCTAAGCCTTCATATTCTGAGGGTGCTTCGCCTTCTGTTTGTTGTACGGTAGGTTAGGCCGTAAAAACGGAGCTCAACCTCTTTTTTTTTTTTTTAAAGAGGCTAAAAGCAAATTTTTTGGTTCATAGAGCTGCTTTATAGAGATGATAAAAAGAATGGAATGTTATTCAGCCATAAAAAAGAATGAAATCTTGCCATTTGCAACGACATGGATGGAGCTAGAGAGTATAATTCTGAGTGAAATAAGCCATTTGGACAGAGACAAATACAATGTAATTTCAGTCATACGGTGGAGTTTTAGAAACAAAACCAATGAACAAAGAAAAAAAAGAAACAAACCAAAACACAGACTCTCAGAACAAACTGGTGGTCCCCGGAGGGAGGGGGGTGGCGCGTGTGTGAAATAGGGGGTGGAGACAGAGTTCACTTATCTTGAGCACCAGTAATGCATGGAATTACTGAATCGCTATATTGTACACCTGAAACTAGTATAGCACCGTCCGTTGACTACTCTGGAATTAAAACAAAATTAAATATAAATTCTTTAAGAATATAAGAAGCAGACCTCATTTTTGTTTCTGAATATAACATGTCAAGGGGATTAGCCCTTGGTGATCAGCTTTTATCGACAACTGGCTTCCATCTGCTTTCCTCCCAGGCTAAGGTAAAGGATCAGGATGGCTCTTCCCTCCCGGGGGATGATTTGCAACTGGGGCTCCTGCGCCAGGCCACCTGAGCCCTTGGCTCCAGTCCTGGGACACCTGGGCAGGTGACAGTGGGTGGTGGGTTGCAGACATGTTTGGTTTCCTTAACAGCCTCATGATTCTCGTGTCATGTAGTCACTCCCAGTGGCCACTCACATAATGTACGGCTATTTCTGTAGCCACATGGGCCTCCAGGCTGCTCCACTTAAATTTCTGATCGCTTCTGTGTAGCTGAGTCAGCCTGACTGCGCTGTTTTAGCCTCCAAGGTGGTTTTTGCCTGTCTTTGCAAAACATGTGATTGACTATGTGATTGATACGATTGACTTCCTGTATATAGCGTGTTCCCAGTAGGGGAATGGAAGAGCAGACAGATGCAGCAGGACAAATTCAGAATTGAAGCTGAAACCCTTGCAAGTGACCCACCCCAGCTTTTGTGTTTGTGACTTGGTAGAAAATAACCTATGAACAAGTGATTTCTGAGTGCTGTACGTGTTCACTGTGTATCAAACATCGGGGAGGGGGAATTGTGCAAAATTATGAAACAGCACTGATTATGGCTGCTTTCTTCACTCTTGAATTATGCGTTGGAAATACTAGAATTCAGCTGTGCGTTGCCTGAGGTTCTTTATGTGTCTGGTTTTTTTCTTCTCCAGCTGGCAGCTCGTTTTGCCTTTTGGCTTCTCACAGAACGTGGAGCAGCCTTCAGAGGTGCTGGTCAGATGAGATGTTCCTGCCGGTGCTGGTGCATCGTCTGTGGAGGCTCACGCTGCAGATCTTGGCCCGGTACTCCGTGTTTGTCAGGGAGGTGAGGGCTGGCCGCGCAGCTCATCCCGAATCGTGACCGTTTAGAATTACAGAGGGAGCCATCTCGGTGCCTCATTCGCTTAAGCAGCCGACTTTGGCTCAGGTCATGGTCTCGCTTCGAGCCCCATGTCAGGCTCTGTGCTGATAGCTTGGAAGCCTGGAGCCTGCTTCAGATTCTGTCTCTTTCACTCTCTTCTCCTCCCCTGCTCGTGCTCGCTCTCTCTCTCTCTCTTAAAAATAAATAAACATTAAACAAAAAATGTTAAGGGGCACCTGGGTGGCTCAGTCAGTGAAGTGTCCAACTTCAGCTCAGGTCATGATCTCGCAATCCATGGGTTCGAGCCCCATGTCAGGCTCTGTGCTGACAGCTCAGAGCCTGGAGCCTACTTTGGATTCCGTCTCTCCATCTCTCTCTGCTCCTCCCCCACTCGCTGTCTGTCTCTCTCTCTTTCAAAATAAAAGACATAAAAAAAAAAAAAAAAAGAATGAAGGAGGAACACCTGGGTGGCTCAGTTAGTTAAGCATCCAACCCTTGATTTCATCTCAGGTCATGATCTCACAGTTTGTGGGTTCGAGCCCTGAGTCAGGCCCTGCTCTGATGGCACTGACCCTGCTTGAGATTCTGTGTCTCCCTCTCTCTCTGCCCCTCCCCTGCTCGCACGCACTCTCTCTTTCAAAAATAAATAAATATTAAAAACAAAAAAAAGGAATTAAAGATACTTTAATCTTTATGCACTAAGCTAAATGCGCTAAGACTTTTAAAGGCCAGGCAGTCTCAAGAGGTAATTTGGAGGACAGCAATCCACTCGTTTCTCAAGTTTGTATCCAGTGTTTGTTTCCTTTTTCTTCTTGTTGCCGTTGCCTGTATGGGTGTTTATTATCCCCTCCTCAGTGCTTCATCTTGTGGAAAAGCACTGTCCTGACCAGCTCGTTTTCCTGTCTCAAAGCAAGAATCTCCTAGGTGCCTCGAAATGATGCTCATTTTAATGAAAATGAGTAGAAATAAAAACATATCCATTTTAATAGTATTGGGAAGTTTAAAAAATCATACGATCGTTGAGACTAAAAGGTAATAAAATTAACCTTTCCATCATTTCAGAATATCCTCCTTTTCTCCTTGTCAAGTAGTTGACTCTGTTACGTATCCGCATGCCTGTGAAGATTAATTAGGTGTCACGCTCACAGCCACATTAGCGTTCGCACAGGTCGGCGCTGAGCACCCAGGCAGTCCCCGTGCCAGCATCTCATTCTCAGAGGGGCCCTGCTTCCGCCCGGACAGTCGCAGGGGATAGACGGACATGCAGCCTGTTCACTGTGTGTGATGAGTAGGAACATAGGCCTAGGCGCACGTTAAGGAGCCTCATCTATCAGGCTGACCACGTATGTGGTCAGGAAAGACGACGTTAGGAGCCTCATCTATCAGAAGGAATGCAGTCTTCACCAGAGTAGGAGAGGGGAGCCTGACGTTGTCTTGTAGAATCTTCTAATGGAAGGAGCACAGGCTTTCACGTCAGACAGACTGAGGTTCTGCCACTTATATTTATTCTGAGAGAGAGCACGTGTCGGGAAGGGGCAGAGAGGGAGAGAGAGAACCCCAAGCGGGCTCCGCACTGATGCAGAGCTCGAACTCACGAACCGTGAGATCAGGACCTGAGCCTAAATCCAGGTGGCCACTTAACCAACTGAGCCACCCCGGCGCCCCTAGGTTCTGCCACTTTTGAATTCTGTGGCCTTGCGAAACTTAGCTCCAGGGGTCCCAAATTCTTCATCTGTAAAATGGGAACACCGTTTCTGTATGTGGAGTTTGTGATAGAAAGGCATCCGTTGACCATCAGATTGTTGACAGAAGTGCCCGGCAGATTCCGGGAGCTCCGCGGAAGCCCGTTTTCCTCTTCCCTGTTGCCTTCCTCTGCTCAGAAGGGTCTTAGCAGACCGCGCTGCCCATCGAGCTGTTTCTGAAGACCCCCGTGCAGTTGATTCCGGGGACCCAGCAGGGTTGGTGCGATTCTTCAGTTAGGCCTGAGTAGGCGGGGTCCTGCACTCTCACCAGCCAGTGATTCCTAGGTCTCTAATAAATTATTTTGCCCCAAATGTTCATTATTCCGTTTTTTCCTTTATGCCGCGGTACTTCCCTTTGGTTTTTCCCTTGTAACAATACATTATGCGAATAACACTTGTTTATACTATTTGAAACATGGTGAGGTTTGGGTTTTGATTTCTTTCTCCTTATTAATTAACTATAGTCAACATTAGATAAATTTACTGAGCAAACCTGGCAAATGATTTACGTAATTGAGCTAATGAATTTTTTTTAGCTGTGGTATTCCAGAAATTAATTTTCATTTGGTTTGGTTTAGGGACCTAGTTTATTTTTGCCTATTACTTTTTATCACCCGAAATTAGACACACGTGTAAGGAGGATAAATGTACGTGGGGTTGTAGTTTGACTTTGTTTCTCCTTGTTGTTCTTTCGTTGATAAACTTTTACTGAATACTTTGCAGATAGCTGTCCCTTGATCATGAGCCAAAAAATAAATGCGCAGGCATGTTGCAGGCGGAAAAAGAGTTAATCACGGAAACCGTTTTTCAGCTCTTACTCAGGCCCATCTCTAACGAAAGTGCCAAGGATATCAAAAAGCCTTTGGTAACTGGTAGCAAAGATCCCTCAGTTACCCAGGGAAATGGCGAAGACCAAGGAGGTGGCCCTTCGGAAACAAAGCCTGTGGCTTCCATTTCCAGCACGCACCTTGTGTATGTGGTCGCCGACCTGGACAAGCTTCAGGAGCAGGTAGGCCTGTGTCCCAGCAGTCCAGGTGCTCGGTTCGGTGTTTTCATAGAAAGTGATATGTGCAAAGAACTGATCCCCCCCCCCCCCCGTGGCCTCATGGGTATTGGAATCACGGGGTCCCCAGAGGTACCCAGAGAGCAGGTGCGCTGGCACTCCGAGGGGTCTCTCCAGCTTTCCTCCCGCAGGTGGGCTCTCTGCCTCCCTGCTCATCAGTCTAGTCTCATACTTTGTGAACCCGGGGGTCTCTGCTGCGTTTTCAGGGCTCCTGTCACAAGCGCCGAGTGAGCCAAGCTAGCTCCGCTCGCTCTGGCGTGATCGCTGGCGGGTTGGATTTTAATGGTTTCTGCCCCCACTTGACCACATATTATCCTGGCCACATTTAACCTTCGCCTGTACTTTGAAAGTGAACTGTGGAAACTTCTCCCCTGTTTTTTTCTGGGTATGTCCATGTTTTGGGCCTTTATCATTAAGACGGCTTTGTGGGCCGAATTTGTGTTTGAGTACTCTGATACACAGCTCTGTTCCTTCTGGTCTTTGTTTGGTTATCGGGGAAAGCCACAGAATAGAAAATGGTTTTGCTTATTCCCTGGGCCTGTTCATAGCTGTGGACTGCGGTTTCCCATGTTGTTGGATTCTGTTTTAGTGAAAGTGTTAAGAGTTTTGCTTTCTTCTGAGAAAAATTATAGGAAGTCTTGAGTTTAGTTTCATCTTTCATTAATAGTATTTTAGAGTTTATAGATGCAAGTAGAATTGCCTCTTCCTGTGATTTGTAAAAAGCATCTGAATATATAAAGTGTGTATTTATTTCAGCTTCCAGAACTCTTGGAAACAATCAAGCCAAAACTTGAAATGATTGGTTTTAAGAATTTTTCTTCTATCTCAGGTAAAAATGAAATCTTTAGACTCAGCAACTCTTTGAATAAGAAATAATTTAAAATAAAACTTTAGAGCCTGTAGGATATTTAAACTACCATTTTCTTTTCTAGTTGTAAATCCTTGCTTGTTTCTGTATTCTGTTCTGTGATTACAACTTCTCTAAGGGAGATATTTTGTTGAATTGTAATACTTTGATTCGATTCAGCTTATTGTTGTATGCTCTCTGAATACCATGACAATGTCTAAACTGAAATTCCCAGCCGGGCCTGAGGAAGTGACTAAACTCCGTCTTTATGTCTCGGCAGCAGCCCTGGAGGACTCCCGGACGTCTCTGTCTGCCTGTGTCCCTGCGTTGAGTGACAGGATTATCCAGGACTTGAGTGAGTCTTGCTTCAGTTACCTGAAAAGTGCCCTGGAGGTTCCCAGGCTCTACCGAAGAACGAATAAGGTCAGCACCATTCCCTGGAAAGAACTGGAGGTGGGGAAACCTACAGCAGGAAAGCCACAGAGGGAGGGGGCTGTTGAGTGAGACCCAGAAATAGGTCCCCGGGGCTAGCCCGAGGCAGGCTTCACACAGTATGGACTCTTTCTGGCGGCCTTTGACTTTAGGAATGATAGTAGTAATTCCAAAAGAAAGCATTTTAATAAAATGTTTGTAGCTTCTAGAGTTTGTATCTTGTTTTTGAAAAAAAAACTGAATTTCCCTTGCTCCCTTCAAGTCATCCTAGCAAGTACCTGCTTTCTGCAGTTCTATAACTCGAAAATATTTGAAAAGCTGCGTTTAGGACTACGAGAAGCATCTGTGAGATGAAAACGGGTGCCCGACCCTGGTGTTCAAAATCGAAGTCCCCTGTTGTCTCGTTTGGTAGAACGGCGACTCGGGGACTGTGTTTTGACCAGAGCTTTCATTTCTGTTCCTGAGCTCTTATTTTCATGCATTGATAACACTCCTTTCCTTCCTGCAACATCTCACTTAATTTTCCATCGGATTTTCTTTTTTCCTGGTTGTAGAGTTGGGTGGTAGGCAGTTTAGCACTGGAATTATTTTCAGGACCTGTGAAAATTCCCTAAGAGGCGCTGTGTTGGCGCCTCCCCCGGAGTCCCTACGCATCCCTGGGTTAGGGCGGCCTCTGCTGTGTGCTGGGCGTCTTGCCCCGTTTGTGACTCTTCCCATCCGGCTCGGTGTTTGGGAGGCAGTGAGTGCTCAGCGGAGACGGAGCAGAATCTCCCCTGTGGCCGCTCTCGTAAAATCGGAGGCGTGCAATGGCACTACCACTTCCAGCAAGGGAACTTTGCCACCTGCTTTTCCCTTTCTGGTCTGCCTTGAAGCTCCCGCTTCAGAGTGGCCGAGAGAGACCTACTCTGGACTCCCAGCCCCGCTCACTGTCTTTTCGGAGGCTAGCAGCTGTACCGTCCGGCGTATTTGCCAAGTGCTTGTGGGTCAGGTACTCTCTTTTGCTCTTCTCCGGAGTGAGCGCCAGTGTCCCTGTTTGCAGATGAAGGAGCTAAAACTGAGAGCAGTCACATTACTCACCCTAGATCCTTGCGTCTCAGTCTGCAGACCAGCAGCGTTACCATCGCCTGGTGGGAGCCCGTTAGACAAGCACCGTCTCAGTCACAGCTCTCCCGGCCCCTGTACATGCGCCCTGAAGTACTCGTTCTCTCCCTCCGTCTCTCTCTCTCTCTCTCTCTCTCTCTCTGGCTCTAAGCGTGATTTTCCCTTGCTTTACCCTTCCTGAGCCCTCCTGGTCTCAGGTATCGTTCTGTAGACAACATAAGTGTTAGTATTTGGGAGGGATGGGGTTTGTGCATGTCTCAAAACTGCTACGTCAGTAGCCTCCTTCTGCAGTTTGCGTAACTCTTGGTTTTCTGTACATTTTTTCCCACTTCCTGCCGTCATTATTCCAGGAAGTGCCAACAGCAGCCTCCTCTTACGTGGACAGTGCCCTGAAGCCCTTTCGCCAGCTGCAGAGTGGGCACAAGGATAAGCTGAGACCAGCAGTAATACGACAGTGGCTGGAAGGCGCCCTCTCTGAGAGCACTCATAAGTAAGTGCCTTAAAAGTAGGCCATCTCGGACTCTCTTAGAAGAGTCCCGAGTCAGAGACGGCGCAGGCCATCAGAGGGTTTCACGTTGCATGTTGACATGGGGGTGAGAACATCAGATCACTGCATTGCTGGACCAGTCAGGTGCAGGTGCTCACACCTGTGCTGGTGGCTGAGCCACCCTCATCCCACTCCCCCTGCACCCGGAACGCGATGGGCCACCTGCCTCCACCTGGCCTGCCTTCTAGCCGCGTGGGGTTCACCTGGCCCTGCCCCTCCCAAGGTCAAGTTCTTGGGGGTGCGGGCACATCGCCCCCGGCATGTCCAGTCTTTGGGGTCCAGGGTGTCTTTCACACAGACCACTTCCTGCAAGTCCAGGCGTACGTCTTCCTATAAGATGCGGGCTCTCCTCAGCTGTGTCCGCAATGGCTCTGCTCGCGCCAGATAATCGGCGCAGATGGGTGAGAACACTGCAGCCACAGAAGAGAAAACACACGTTCTGACATGTAATTACAGCTGATAAATGTTCGGCGTCTAAACCCTGCAACCCTTGGAAATATCAGGACGTCTTCAGAATCCCTTTGGTTGAATGTCTCTTCATTTCTCCGTTAATAGACTTTTCCCCAAATGCCAACATTGAGTTATGTCAAAAGTATATTGTTCAGTTTTGTTATTGAATTTTGTTTCATTATTTTTCAGTGGTACTTGATTTATTTCAATTATTTCTGAGTTAAGGGACGTTTGTGGGTTAATTTAGAACATCACAGTGAATTAGAATCTTGTTTTTGTGGGCAAATATATTCCAAGTGCCAAGTAGCCAGCTGGTAAACTATGTTTTGAAATGCAACTCATTTATAATTTGCAAATGATATTGAGAGTATCGTGAAGGTAATGAGTTTTATTTAAAAATTTTAAAGATTTCTGTTCTTTACAAGATGAGCTATTCCTCGAACTGACCGTAAATGAATCTGTTACTTGGAAATGAGCTCCTCCCCCTTCAAGTAGGAAAGTTCGTATGTCCAGGACTAAAATTGTAAAGAGTCCACATACATATTTTATAAGTTCTGAGGGATTGTGGTGCTAGGGAGTCGAGACTCCTTTTTTTTCAGTCTTAAGAAACATTGGTCAGTTCACCGTGGCTGATTTCTCTTGTCAGAAGTGAATGTTTGTCCTACAAATCTCCTGTTCTGGTCCACAAAGCCAGTCAGTCTGGGGGTGCGCCCCCGTCTCACCAGTAAGCGTGTCTCGTGCTCCAGGTACTACGAAACTGTGTCTGACGTTCTGAACTCGGTGAAGAAAATGGAGGAGAGCCTGAAACGGCTGAAACAAGCCAGGAAAACCACACCCGCCAACCCCGTCGGTCCCGGTGGCGGCATGAGCGACGATGACAAAATCAGGCTGCAGTTGGCCTTGGACGTTGAGTACTTGGGAGAGCAGGTAACTGCCGATCCGTCGTCAGGTGCCTCACCTGAGCCCAGGCGTGCTGCCGAGAGGGAGTGTGCACTCCCGGGGCTGGGGGCAGGGCTCAGGGCTCCGAAATACTTGAAGGGAAAGAATGTGCATCACGAATACTGGAAATTGACGGTTGAAGTCCGACAAATTGGTCTTTGGTGCAGCTGATACCTGCTTGGCTCACCGAGCCCACTCGAGGGCGAGCTCCCAGATGGAGGCAATGTCCTTTCTGTCCAGCGCCGGGGAAGTGCCTGACACGTAGTCAGGTGGTTAGAAAAAGTAGAGAAGCCTTAGCCCATGGATTTCTCAGTGTGGCCCTTGAGAGATGGTCTGAGCCCAACTTCTTTGCTTCCCCAGCTGAGTTTTCTCTGTTTCCATAAAACACAGGCTTTGGAGTCCCAGCAGGTGCGTGAGCATGGCTGTACGTGGTGTCACTTAGGAGGCGGGCCTGGGTTGCATTGCAAGGCCTCTGTTAACGGCGGTGACTCGCTCAAGGATCGGGAAGCTTCTCATTCTTGAGCAGTGGCTTTCTAAACTGTTTAGGGTCCCCGTATAGCGCACGTCCTCCAGAAAGATGTTGTGGCTGGAGGACAGTTCCTATCGGGAGGTGCCTGCTTTCCTGGCACATCAGGGTCCTCACTGGAGAGCTAAATTTTGCTGCCTTGATGTGAATTCAGAGGTCTGTCCTAGCAAAAGTCCACTGCCCTGTTTCTTTATCTCACAAGAGAAGTCCTTTTACAAACAAGACAGTCTGTTAAAGAAACACAAAGAACAAAGAAGCCAGAGAAAGAAGGGGGGAGTGGGGGTGCAGGAAAACAGCCGGCGTTCCTTGGGCCCAGTCCCCAGAACGAACGGCGGCACGCCAACAGATGCTAAATACCTGGTGCGGGTTTTTCCAGATTCTCCTCTGCGTGTGTGTATGGGCGGGGGGGGGGGTGTTGTTAACAAAAGCGGGCACGTGGTATGTCATGACTCGGTTACCCCGGCAATCCACAGCAGTGGCCCTGCCACATGTCCGCAATCCATCAGATTCTAAGAAAAGTCCGTTGCTGACCTGTGAAGAAATTAAGCACTCAGGCCAAGGCTTTTTTGAAAACTCTGCTCTTAAAAATTAGTTCACTTTGTGATTTCTTTTCGTGTGAATTTTCCTTTCCAGTCCACAAAACAGTCCTTTCCCCTGGGAAGGACCCGATCCAATGGACTGAGATAAATGAACACGTTGGCGTCTTCAGATGGGGAGGGTTTAACCCCCAAAAGTGACCTTGGCCGTGAAGGGAGGGCCCTGCGCCAGCCCTTGGGGAAGTGCCCGTGACTGCCAGGGCGGGTGGGGGCGGCCATTCTGCGGGTTCTTTAGAAGAAGGGTCTTTTGTCCGCATTCAGCTCACGCCGCGGTGCTGTTCTCCGCTCTCCTGGCCTTTGCAGATACAAAAGATGGGCCTGGCGACAAAGGACATAAAGAGCTTCCCAGTGCTCGCCGAGCTGGTTGCCGCCGCCAAGGACCAGGCCACGGCAGAGCAGCCGTGAGCATCCTGGAGGAGCCCGCGGGGAAGAAAGTGGCCCGGCCCCCGTTCCCAGTCCCCATTCCCGGCCCCCGTTCCCGGCCCCCGTTCCCGGCCCCCGTGGCCGAGAAGTGCTTCCACGGCGTCTCGGGCGACGCACCGGCGCAGCAGCTCGCCGCACGCTGGGGTCTCCTCTCGCCCAGGACAGAACACAGAAGCCTTTTTCCGTTGTATGGAAGATCGTTTTTACGACACTTGAAACTTTCTACTATAGTTTACAGAGCAAATTATTTTATTTTTATCATAAATCTTAGCGTGGAAGAGCTGATCTCTAAAATAGGATAGAGAGAATATATATACGTATGACTCTGGAAGGCTAGGCCCTGATCCCGCTGTCGGAAGCACCCGCCTGCAGGGGGGCGACCGTGTGTCTGGTGGCTCCCCGTCCTCCGCCCGGAAAGTCGGCGCGCGCGGTGACGCTCGTGACGCCCTGAGAGAGGCGTGCCCCCACCGGGTGCTTGGCGGGAGCGCGTCTGGTCACGCGGTCCCGGCAGGAGCTGGGACCTGCCTGTGGGAAGGCCCGTTTCTTGAATAAAAGAAGTGTCTGCCAGCAGCGTGTGGCTTGTCCCCGTGCGTCCGGTGTGTCTGGCGTGGGTTGGATGCCCCTCCCGCCCAAGCGGGTCGGGCATGTTTCCTCGAGGGCACCTGCCTCGCGCTCCCCGCAGGTGTGGGGGGGCGACAGGGCCGCGGCCCGCGTGTCGGGAGGGGGAGGCCGCAGGGATGTCGGGGAGAGGTGGGAGGCCGAGGCGGGCCTGCCCGTGCTCCCGTGGAGAGCTGGTGCCCTGGCCCTGGCCCGGCTGCAGCGGCTCTGCCCGGCTGGTACCGGGGGTGCAGTCAGGCCCCGCCCTGAGGGTCAGAGAGCAGAAGGGATTCGGCGTCAGGCTTGGACCTCGCGTGGCTGCAGGGCCGGCTCAGCAGTCTACACTGGCCAGTACACTGGCCGGCTCAGCAGTCTACACTGGCCCGTGCACGGTGCTGGGCCTGTAGGCGGCGGGGGGCGGTCGGGAAGGAAGCTGGCCGTGAAGTGGGAGAGGACGAGGCCGACCTGGAACCAGCGGGGATAGACTGGCCCCCACGTGTGTCTCTTGCTGCCCCCCCCCACCGTGTGCTTTCTCGGAGCGGCGTGCGCACCCGGCCCAGGGTTTGCGGGAGGTCCCGCCGGGCCTGCGCGTCTCGCCGGGAGCCGGGGAGGCCGCACGCCCTTGTGGGCAGCGCTCACCCCCCGCCTTCCCGGCGGGGAGCTCTGGGAGCGGAGCCCCGAGATCTGCCTATCTGCCGAGTGCCCCCCGCCAGCCCGGCGCTGGTCGCCAGGAGCTTCAGAGGGCTTCCCGTCTCCCTGGCTGATTTGCCTTTCTCATTTGTCCCAAAACGTGGTTGACAAGGACCCGGCGCATTAGCCCCTCCAGCTCCAGCCAGCTTATCCCTGTCCGGCAGATGAGGAAACCAAACTTAAGGAGTTAAGATAACCAAGAAGTGGAATTTAAACCCAGGCAAGATAGTTCCAGAGTCCAGTGTGCTCGGCAGCAGGCAGCTCTTCCTCCTTCACACGAGCATCGGAGCAGAGGGGCTCATCGTGCAGGGTTGGGGCCCATGTCGTCCATTTCCCTGACACCTGTCAAGCCCCAGGCTCGGCCTGGGGTCAGTAATGCCATGTATCTGGGCCCTTTCTGGGCGACACCCATGGTGTCCCGTTTCCTGTTCCTGGGCTGGAAAAACAAGAAGCTTCACTAACAAGCAAAAAGTTCCAGAACACGTATCCCTGGGTCCCCAGATCGTCTCCTTTCATTTAACGTGCATTTTGTTAGCCTTGCCTTGAGTCGCAATTGAACAAAGTTTATAAAAAGATGAATAATCTGTTTTTACAGTAAAATTATAATTATTTTTTTACTTCATAACCTGCAGAATCTAAAAGCAGTCTCCAGCACAGGAGTCTTTCTGGCCAGTGTGATGTGCCAGGGAGGCAGGGAGGAGTGGGTGGGGGTGCTCCACACCGTCCTCCAGGGACCCCGGCTGCCTGCAAGGTGCCACTTCCGTCCTATGGCTTCCGCGTCCCCCCTGAGGTGACTTCCTGTTAGGTCCCTGTGGCTGTTGTAACAAATTACCACAAATGTGGTGGCTGAAAACGACAGACTTCTCTTCCCTCCTCGTTCCGGAGGCAGAGTCCAAATCAGGCGTCGGCTGGGCCACACTCCTCTCCCCCTTGCCTGTCCCACGTCTCGTGGCTCGACGTGTCCCTCGGCTCATGATGGCCTCTGCCTCCGCCTCCGCGTGGCCTCCCGCTCTTCTCCGTGTCTCCTCTCCTGTCCTTTACAAGTGCACTGTCATTGGATTTAGGACCCGCCTGCGTCACCCGGGAGGATCTCATGGTGAGATCCCCAACTTAACTGCATTCGCTAAAGTCCTTTTGCCAAGTAAGGTCACATGCACGGATCCCAGGGGCCGGGATGTGCGCGGACCTTTTGGGGAGCCACCATTTGGCCTCTGCTGCAGCCAACCAGGAAAGGGAAAGCACAGGAAGGAAGGGCCACCCCCGGGGGCGGTCGTGGGCCCCGCGTGAGAGAGCACACGCCGCCTCCCCACACTCCAGGGGCTGGAAAGGGGTCTAGCTGTGTGTCCGGGAAGAAGAGAAAAAAAACAGCTTTTGGAGCTTCTTAAGCCACACGCCCCAGTCTCCTGTTGGGGGTCTTTACCCATGGTTCTCTGCAGCTCCCTGGAACTGCTCCGGGGAGTTGACGGTGGGAAGCACTCCGCCTCTTTTCCACCCTGCCTGTGGAAGAGGCCGCCCCCTGTCTCCACGCCTCACGGGCGAAGGCAGGGCAGCCCCGGACCTGCGGCGCGGAGGAGGCCAGCGCCCAGCCTCCTTCGGGTGCCTCGCTGCTCTGCTTTAAGGACGGCCGCCGCGCTGGCGGTGAGATGGGCACCCACGTGCCCCTACCACTGAGAACGCGGAGACCTTCCCATTCAGGTTCATGTTTCAGAACTGGAGACTGGCGGGGCGCCCGGGTGGCCCAGTCCGCTGAGCGTCCGACTTCGGCTCAGGTCATGATCTCGCGGTCTGGGTTCGAGCCCCGCGTCGGGCTCTGTGCTGACGGCTCAGAGCCTGGAGCTGCTTCGGAGTCTGTGTCTCCCCTCTCTCTCTGCCCCTCCCCTGCTCACGATCTGTCTCTCTCTCTCTCAAAATAAAATGAAGACATTAAAAAAAAAAAAAAGACAACTGGAGAACGCTGCCAGAGTTGAGCAAGGTCTGCCGGGAGTTCTTCTCTGAAGGCACAGCTTATGTTCTCCGCACGTGACATCCTGACACGTGGGAGAGACCCCTCCTCGCCGGCCACCAGACGTGCCAAGCGGACAGCCCCCACTGTTTGAGAGGAAGCAGCCCCCCCGCGTCCTCCTCCCACTACTCTGAAGGCCATGCCGTCACTGACCTGGGCGCCCTTCCCGGCCCTCCCCACCTCTCTCGAAGGGCCACCGGGCGTCCTGTCGCATGGCAGCAAAGGCCGGTCTCTACCGAGGTAAGTCTCACCTTCCTGTGACTTGACAAGTGCCTCCGCGTTCCACTCGCCCTGTCGTCACCGTCACACCGAATCCCGGAACAGTCCGGACTCTCGTCTTTTCTTCACTCTCAGTGATGTCGGACTGAAATGCGTTCGTGATCTTTGAGGCGGCGTTTTGACTGCGAGGTGATCCAGCAATGGGGACCTGAACTGCCCCACCTTGAACAGCTCAACGCCATGCCAAGCGTCCGATAGCGGGGCCCCGAGAGCAGGGAAACGGGGGCTCTGTGTGTGGGCAGCGTCCGGGCCTGGGCATGGGAGGACCCGCAGCCGGCCACTCTGATTTGACAGAGGCTGGCGTGGGGGGGCGGGCGAGTGGTGAGGAGGCCAGAACTTGGGGGGCAGAGCATGGAGAGGAGGGTGGCACGCTCTGTATGGCCGGGTGCCGGTCAGCCGCTCGTGGGGCACGAGGCCGTCAAGGCGAGGAAGGCGTTCCTAGAAAGGAGCGGGTGGGATCACCCTCAGAGCTCAGGGCCCAGGGGTAGCGCGCGTTCCCGCTGGCAGAATGGAAAGGCTCTGACAGCGCCCACAGGCGGGGTCCTCAGAAGGACTGGCCACGGGAGCGGCACCAGAGTAGCCCCAACCGAAGGCTGGTCCGGACCCACTTAACAAAGCGGGTAACCTGACAGAAGCGTGGAGGAGCCCCGA
The DNA here is from genome assembly GCA_028646485.1 of Cryptoprocta ferox. Lineage (NCBI taxonomy): Eukaryota > Metazoa > Chordata > Mammalia > Carnivora > Eupleridae > Cryptoprocta > Cryptoprocta ferox. The sequence continues at coordinate 1,758,909 of CM053561.1, forward strand.
GTGCCGGGAGGGGGGCGAGGGGACCCCCACTCCCTTGTAATTGATGGAGTCCCTGACATTCAACACACGGTGTCTGCGAGAGTCTCCGAGGCGCCCAGAACGTCTGCTCCGTCTGCAGCATGTGGCGAACCTGTGTCCACACAGAAACCTGCCCACGGATGTCTACAGCGGCTTTTATTCATAATTGCCCAGAAAAATTGGAAACAACCAAGCTGCCTTTTGGTACGTGGATGGATAAATCAATGGTCCATCCAGAGAGCGGGATGTCGATCGGTCCTAAAAAGAAATGGAAACATTTGGTGGAATCTTAAATGCATATTGCTAAGAGAGAGGCGCCAATCCGAAAAGGCTGCCTACGCCCTGGCTTCTCCAGCATTCTGGAAAAGGCAGATTATGGGCACAGGAAAAGCTGGGTGGTGGCGGGAGCTGGGGGTGAACACGTGGAGCACGGGATTTGTACGGCACCAAAAGTCTAACCTGTTACTAACATACGGGAGCTGTACCTTCTGCTCAGTGCTGCTGCGAGCCTAAAACTGCTCTAAAAACATAAATCCTGTTAGGGGAAAAAGCAAACCCACATGGGAGGATACTCAGATCCGAAGCCCGTCCCGAACCTTCAGTACACGTTACAGTGCCTAGAAGTTTTGAGATTTTAGAAAGGTCAGGTGGTTTCACGCCTGTGTACCGCGTGGCGTCCCGGTCATCACACACATAGGTGTCTCTGCAGCAAGGAGAGGACGCTCCCCACTTTTAAATTTTTTTTTAACGTTTATTTTTGAGAGAGAGACACACAGAGTGTAAGCGGGGGAAGGGCAGAGAGAGAGGGAGACACAGAATCCGAAGCAGCTCCAGGCTCCGAGCTGCCAGCACAGAGCCCGATGCGGGGCTTGAACCCACGAATGTGAGATCATGACCTGAGCCGAAGTCGGACGCTTCACCGACTGAGCCCCCCAGGCGCCCCTGAAATGGGAGGATCTTAAGCAGCCTCGTGTCTGTTCAGGTTGGGGTTTGCTGCCAAATGAGCAACAAACAAGTGTTGTTTTCATTTCCTGAATTCAGTAAAGGTTCAGGATCTGGTGAGTTTCCTCGGTGGGTGGGCCATGGGACGCTGTAGGTCCTGAGCGGAGACCTCAGGCTGGAGGTGACAGGAGCGGCTGAATTGTTCCCTCGTCTGCTGGGGAAGCACTTGGCAAGCCCAGGAAGACTTAGGACACCTAACCCACAGAGACAGACCCCCAGAATTAATATATCGGTGTTAAGTAATCTGCAGAACGCTGGTATTTCGTATCCTGGTAACATCCTGACCCACTTCCCGCTTACAAAAGAGCCGGGGACAAAGAACAGCAGTGGGTCGTTAGCAACGTTGTCCTCCTAGCAACTGCTCGGGCCCCAGCAGCCCGCGCGGTAGGAGAACTGCGCTAGTCAGCTGCCCGGCGCTTTCTAAAATGCAGTTACGACACCCCGGTGTTCTGTTCCCCGAGCTGTAGCGGGACGGTGCTGTCTCAGGTCACCGTGGACGACTTCCAGACCACGGTTCACGAGTCAGGAGGACATCGGTGGCGGTGCCTGGGGCTCCCTGGGGGCCCTCAGCGCCTCACAAATGTGTATCCGTGGAGAGGGTGCTGGGGGGGTCGGAGGAACAGCTCTGAGCCCACGGCACACACAGATGGACCGTTTCTCGTTCACGGTTGTGTTAGGACTTAGGGGGAAACCGCCGCGGCTCTGGTTCAGATTGAAGATGTGTCAGCTGTGTCATCCACCTGAGAGCGGCAGTCCAAGAGGGGGCGCTGCTGGTTGTGGCCGGGCGCTTCTAGAAGCCTGTGCTGGCCCTCACCCTCACTAACCCTACCCCGAAAGTTTAGTGTGTGTTCCTGGGCTCCCGGTGAAGACGCAGATGCTGGCGATGGGGTCCAGACGGGGCTGTAGGTTCTGCTCCAAGGGCCACGCAGAGTCGTGAGACCCTGTTATTACTACTTCTTTAGAGAGAGAGCGCATGCGGGCAAGAAGGGTCGAGGGGGAGGGAGAGAATTCCGGAGCCTGACACGGGGCTCTAGTCCCTGACCCTGGGATCGTGACCCAAGTCGACATCAAGAGTGGGACACCTAACCCACTGAGCCATCCAGGTGCCCTGGGTCATGAAACTCTAACGCCCCCCTGCTTCCTGACCCTCCAGTTCTCCCCAGAGACCTGGCATCCAGTGGCCGTTTCCAAACCAGGGACGAGTTGGATGCCAGCTGCCACCCCCCACGGGGCCTCTGAGGAGAGGGACCCAGGGAGCGCAGAGCACGGCGGGAGGTAAACCCAGGTGGAAGTGGGGCCAGGCCGGCAGGCTGGGGGCTGCTGGGTGGGGGACAGAGTCCCTGCCAGCGGTGAGCAGGGGATCCCCATGAACACCCACAGTTCATCAACAGGGCACCTGGACCGCTGCCTCTTCAGAGCGCCCAAGCAAAGCACAGGCGCCGTGCTGTGTCTGTCCCACCCGGGGCCGTTGTCGCTCAGCCTGACACCGTGTGAGGTCTGGGGAAACCCTTGATCCGGCGCATTTGCTGCCCAGAAGGTGACAGTAAGTCGCATGCATTAGAGCTTCAAAGCAGCCGTCCATACCTGTGTGCCATGTGGCGGGGGCCCCTGTGCAACCGGAGAGCAGAGGCTGGTCTGGGGAAGGGGAGGGAAGTGTCCAGGAACCGAGAGCTTCACCCGCAGCTTCAAAGGCAGGGATGGGTGCTGCCTGTGCCCCAGAGGGTTTGCTCGAGGCCCTTCCCAGAAGCTTCCCCTGGGACATTTCCCCTCCTCCGCCCCCAGGTGCCAGTCGGTCCCTGTATGGTCAGTGATCCTCTTTAATGGATGGGGGGGGGGTGAGGGGGTGGAGAACACCAGCCCTTGAAGACGATCCCAGAGGGGAGTCTCTTGAAGAGCTTGGAATGGGAGGGGAGCGGCCTTGAAGGGACCCCGGGCGGTGCCGTTAGGAGACATGCCCGAGTGTATGCGCCAAGCCTGCTGTGTGTGTGTGTTTCCTTTTGCCCGTGTAACACATTGCCACAAATTCATTCCCTTATCGTTCGAAGGCCAGAAGTCAAAGATGGATCTCATTAGCCAAAATCAAGGTGTTGGCCAGGCAGTGCTCCCTCGGGAGGCTCTAGGGGAGGACCCTTTGCCTGCTGGGGTGTTTCTGGAACAGGACTTCAGACAGGGTAGAAGTCCTGACTTCACTATGGACTGACTGCCATTGACATGATGGTGGTTACTATTCTTTATTCATTCAGGTATTTCCCACTTGGCACAGCAGGGCAGGGAGGCCCAGAGGGGTCAAGCCAAGTAAGTGTTGGATCTGGGCTTCCTGCTCAGCCCATCCATCTCTGGACACCACACTCCCGAGCACAGCCACAGAAGTGGGAGGAACCAGCTGTCCCCTTGACCTTGACATCAGAGCAGGGAGCTGTGCTCCAGTCTGGTAGGGCGCTTGGGAACGCGAGGGGGACACTGGGGCGTGGAGGGTGTCATTCCTGTTCTGTGCAGGTCCGAGCCTCGGTCAGAGGAGCAGGCCTGCCTCTCGGCACATGCTCGGCTGGCCCCAGCGCCCTGGACTGTGGCCACGGTGCCCAGGAAGGGGACAGGCAAGGCCTGGACATGAGTGGACAGCGCGCTCACCGCTCAGGCAGCACACAGATGCTTCTGCATACGCCTCTGAAGGCACATACTGGAAAGGACTGGGTCGCCTTTGAAACCGTCCTCCCCGCTCTCACCCCTGGGTGGCCGTCCAGCAGCCTTCGTCGGTGGTCACCGTGTCACGTAGCCTGCCTGGTTACTTCCGCAGCTATGGAAGGGAGGAGGCAGGGCTTCGTGCACATCAGGAAGCACCTTCACTGTTACCAGCAACAGCGTGGGGCTCCGGGTGCCCGCTCCTCCCCCGCCCCGGCCTTAGAACGTGGGGGGCTAACCCCCTCAGAGGCACTCAGCAGATAGGATTTGCTTCTCCATCTTCCACTCCCCGGGCAATGGGAGCAGTGATCCAAACCTATGTCCCCAAAAAGGAAGAGGTGCCCGCATGCCCCATCCCTTCCCAGCTGCACGTCGGGGCATGGGGCCTCCCCCAACCCCCATGCCCATCGTCCACTTAGGGACGAGTGGATGAGTCCAGAATAAAGCGTCATCTAAAACCTCAGCAAGTGATGGCCAACTACCGGCCCGCACCTTCCATGGAAATTCCATCCAAAATACAGCTCAGAGCCCTTGAAAGCACTGGGCATTTGTATGGTCTGTTAGCTCAACGGCACGTATTTGCTTTGCTGCAGAGTGAGCGAATTCTCCTTCTTTGTGTACTGTGGCAAGACGTTTATTAATAACACAAGGGATAATCAGCCATGGTGTTAACATTCTAACACAAATTCAGACGCTTGTGTTCTTCAAAGATCACAGTGTCCTGGGAAAGAAAACTAAGAAACCAACAAAAAAACAAAGGCATCGTGGAGACCGTGTGTGGGTCGTGCGCTTATATTCCGTAACTGAGGGCCGTGAAGACTGTATAATTTTAAAACCCAATTTCTGTTCTCTGATAAAAAGGAAGACAGTTGTTGGTTTCACCAACCAGTTGGTCTGTTCAAACTTTCTCCTGAACAGCCATCCTGTGCTAAGAAACTCTGGTTCTTGGCACCCCCAACCCCCCACAACGTGGCCCAAGATAAACCTAAGAACCCGGGAGGCCTGCCGGCAGGTTCCACTGCTCATTGTATACAGCGCCACGTTTACCAGGGACAAGGCCTCCCTCCAGCTCCACACTGACTCCCTGGAAGGAAAAGCAGAAGACGGGTGACAAGTCGGCGTCGCTGCCCTCGCTCGCGGTGACAGCCGCAGCTCGGTGGCCGCCCGGGCCTCACGCCGCGCTCAGCGGGTTGGCCACGCGGCCCAGGAAGTGGAGGGCGGTGGAGTCTTGCTCATAAATGGCGAACAGGAACGGGCTGTTCACGGTCACCTCCAAGGCCTCGGGCCCGTCCGGCGGCTGGGTGGCTGCTGTGGGCTCTCCTCCCTC
>CM053561.1:1764434-1906103 GCA_028646485.1 Cryptoprocta ferox
TCAGGAAGTTGTGCTGGAAGCTGAGCGCCTCCACCTGCTGCAGGTCCGCCGCTCGGTGCGGCTGCAGCAGCAGCAGCGAGGCGCTGCCGCCAAGGGGCACGCGGGTCATGGAGACGTTGTTCTGGGCGTCGCTCCGGTGCTGGAAGGTGCCCGTGCCCGACAGCATGGGGACGGGCACTGCCGTGGTGCTGTCCACCCAGAAGTCCTGGGGCCCCTCCAGCAGGGAGAACCCCTTCAGCTTTCCTGGAGGCGCGGGCAGGAGACAGGAGACAAGAGGGGAAGGGTCAGCCGAGGCAGGGGCAGCGGGTGGGCTCAGGGCCGGGGGCGCCGCGGAGCAGGGGTGGGGCGAGGCCTGGAGGGCAGATCCCGAAGGCACAGCCCGGGCAGGGTGGGGGGGGGGGTGTTCTCCGGACCCAGCACTTCACCCGCCCCCCAGCCCCAGGGGCCCGTCAAGTCTTCCTCCTGCAAGATCACTCCGGCGACGCCAGCCGCCAGTGGTGAAGACATGGTACACGCCGGTGCCACCCTGAGACTTTACACCTGTCACCTTAAGGCCCACAAAGGAAAGCAGAGAATTTAGGGACCTTCCACCACAACTAACTAACTCACCCCAGATCTGCCCTGGCCCAAAGCCTGGGGACTGCCTGTGCTCACTTTTTGTTTTTAGATAAATTTGTTGTGTTCACAGCAAAATGTAGGGAAGGTATAGAGATTTCCCGTGTACCCCCCACCCCCCGACACACACGGCCCCCTGCACCACCGACACCACCACCGGGACGGGACGTCCATTAACACCGATGAACCGAGGCGGACGTGCCATCATGCCCCAGAGTCCGTGGTTGACATCAGGCTGTACATTTTGTGGGTTTGGACAGTCGAGCAAGCACCTGTATCCACCATCACCGTATCGTCCAGAATCGTTTCACAGCCCGACACGTCCCCGTGCACACTCACGTTCCAGCCCGCGAGCAGGCCCGGCTGTGACCGAGACTCCCTTTCTCAAGTCATAGGACGCAGAGCTGAGCACGCACCACCTGTCACAAAGGCTACATGTCTCGGGCCCCTGTGCTGCCAGGGACACACATATGACCTGGCGTGACCAGGGGCTGTGAGCAGAGGCACTCCGTGCAAGCTGGCACCGGGCCCTGCGGGCAGGCGGTGAGCCCTCTCTGGTGCCCTCCCTCCCGAGGGGCCCTGCACCCGGTGGCGGAACCGAGCTGCCAGCCGGCTCAGCTGTCCTGGGAGACGGGACAGACGCCTGCTGAAGGCCCTGTCCCCGGGGGTCTCCCTGTGACCGAAGCCCCTGGCACAGCCCCACCCCCCGCGGTCTCTTCAGCCACCGTGAGAGGCCCATGTCGGGGTTGTTTCTGGGGGAATGAGGGTGAGTCTGTCACAGAGCAGCCCCCGGGTGCCGGGCTGCTGAGGGTCTGAGTAAAGGCAGCGTAAAGAGCCAGAGCTCCCTTTTCTGGGAACAGGGGTCTCCAATGCGGAGGGGCGGGATCTGGAAGGACAAGGCTGCCCGTGGGCCTGCCTTCCCAGGGCCCGGGTCTGGTGCGGAGGGACTGCCGGACCCAGCCTCCCCCTGCTCCTTTATAGTCAGGCCATGGGGAGACAGGAGGGAGAAGCCACAGTGTCCTTCCTCCCAGGCTCCCCGAGGGGACCCGTTAGTTTAGGGGAAGAAAGGACTAAATCTTTTGCCCCCGGAGGTGGCTGCCCTGTCCTGTCTGCTCATCTGAAGAGCACAGCGCACCGTCCTCAACCAGAGGTTAAGTAAATCTCTCAAGGTTAAGTCGGTGGGCGCTGTGGAACCTGTCAGGGCCAGCACCCAGCTTGAGATGACAGCAGGGCCTGGGCAAAGCGCACCCTGGGGCTCGCGGCCTCCCAACCCCCAAGTGCTTGCCAGGTAGGAACATCCCCCTGTCCGCTGAGGCCACGGTCATAGAACGTCATTACCAAAGGGGAACACAGAGCTCCCAAGATGTCTCACTGCTTTATAAGTGGGCGCGCTGCGGCGGACAGGAGGGGCTGAGCGTCTCTGATGGAAACTGAGGCACAGAAGGGTTGGGGAGGGAGATCGGAAGGCGGGATGTGGTGGGGCCGGGTGGGCATCCAGGACTTTGGAGTCCTGAGCGCGGTTTGCTCTTCTCTCCGTCTCTTTCCTCTCTCCCCTCTTGTCCAGCTCCATGTGAACACGTGGACGGGAGCTTGTCCAGAGGGAGTCCCTGTTTCCAGCTTTGCTTTTTGGGGGCACGACTTTATCAGGGATCTCTCCTCCTGGGGCTCCTCTTAGGAATGGCGAGCTGAGCCCGCGAGTCCCCTCTGTCCTCCGTGGGGTGTGCCCCCCCCCCAGTCCCCCGCTGGATGGCCCCAGGGCTGGACTCCATTCCCGGGACCTGTCAGCACTGGGACCTGAGCATTCCCGGGTCTACCCTCTTCCTCCTGCACCCCACACAGGCTGGGGGTCCTTCCCCTTTGCGGTTTACAGACTTAGGGATGTTTTCAGAGTGAGAAAATAGCCACGTCTAGTAAACCTCTGTCTCTCTGGCTCCAGTCCCATCATTTGGCTGCTTTGCTCACTTGGCTCTCAAACGCGCCCTCCCCGGCCCCTCCATCAATTTGCGGAGCCACTGCCTCGGCGTGTGTTCCTGGGAGAGTTTGCCTACACTCGTTGAGCAACCTCCCCGGGACGCTCCCTGCCTCCGGTGCACACGGCACAGGCCCCTGGGCGACCTCTGACCAGAACGCTTTCCCTGCTCCCAACACCCGCCAGCCTTCCCAACCTCAGATTCCAAGTCAGAACGTGGCCCAACTTTCCGGCCCTGCCTCGCACCGGCCACGCGCCCTCATTCTGAGCTCTGGCCGCACACAGCCGCCCTTTGCTATGGTTCCTGGCCCTGAACTCGCCAGCCTTTGCGCACACGTTTGTTCTCCACTGCAGCCCTGCTCCCCAAGCCGCCCCCACCCCAGGCCTCTGTCGTCCTCTGGGTGCTCAGCACTCGCAAGTACCTTCCCCGGGCACTTTAACTGCAGCTCTGTAGTCTGGGCGTTCGCCTGTGGGACCCAGCTCCCCTGTTGAGCTCCAGTAGGCAACCTGGGGTCGGGACCTGCGCGTCCTTCCTGCCTGGCCCCTCTGAGACCCCTAACTCGGGGGACTTGCGTGGAAACATCTTCCGTGATTATATAGTGAAAGATCGAACTGTCTCCATAGGGATCTTTTGCGAGGGAGGAGGGAGTAATAACCCCTCCCAGCGTGAAAGTGATTTAAGCAAACAAATCGGTTATTTTTACGTGGACGCTGACCTTCTCAAGAGACAGGAACCCCTCCGTCCTGAGCATAGAGCTGGGCCACAGGCCCCGGAGGTGGGAGCTTGGATCCTGGGACCCCCACCTGTGGCTGTGCCTTCTTGAGGAGGTCACTGTGTTGTTTTTTTCTCTAGAGGCAGTAACGCCTCTTCACCACATCACAAGGGGATTGGGTGAGAAAACTAGAGGGTGTATGCTAGTAGCTGCACATAGTAGGGCAGCAGGTAGGTGGGCGGATACTCCTCCAAGGAGCCCACTGGGCACCTCCTTTCTCCTCCTTGAGAGTGACTCCCAGGTACTTCCTCACATGCAGCGCTCTGCCCGTCTCCAAGGCCTGGCCCTGCCGAGCTGAAATGTTGGGCACTAAGTCCATAGACGCAGGGAACTGTCACCCTTTGGCACTGGCCCAGGGGCAGAGCCCACCCGCAGGGTTTGTCTTACCTTGGAAGTGGACATAGGTGTTGAAAAGTAGGGTGCTGTCCGGGCTGACTCCTGAAAGGGGTCTGTTCATTTTCCACCCTGTCACTGCCTGCGTGAACGTGTTGATCTTCTCAGCAGCAAGGTCTGGGTCCGTGGACAAGTCCAGAGAGCGCTCAAGGGTGACGGGGGCGAAGGGAGCCAGGCCCCGCACAAATGGCTGCTTCAGGCGCAGGCCAGGGGCTGTGAACAGGCCCACCACCGTGGAGAGGAGCAGTCTGGACTGGCCGCTAGCCCCACCCTGGGTGACCAGAAGGCCCTGGATGGTCTGCAGGGCAGAGAGGACCTTGTGGCCATCCAGCCGGGACGTGCAGCCCTGATCCTCCCCGGGGACGCCCAGGAACGCCTGTAGTCTGCTGGCCGTGGGGTCCAGGGCGCCCAAGTAGAAAGAGGCCAGGGTGCCAAAGAGAGCCGTTGGGGACAGGATGGCCCCGCTAGCCGTGCTCCACGACTCGCTCAGCATCCGGTACATGTGGAAGCCCAGGAAGTTGAGCATCATGCCCACCTTCGCTGCCCTCAGCCTGTCTTCCTCCTGCAGCTTCTCGGTGGCCTGCACCAGCTTCTCTCGAAGGACCTCCTCGTCCACAGGGGTTGTCTTGGCCTGAATTGGGACGGGCGTGAAGGTCGGCTCTTTGGGCGTGTCCGTGTTGGACTTCTCCATCTGCTCACAGCTGCTCTTACTGTAGACGAGGAGGTGGAAGGGGTGTATGTACACCCGGTCGGCAGCAGCCAAGCCGGCCCAGGCCAGGAGACAGAGGACGGCGGCCCTCAGGCTCACGCCAGCGGGCGCCATCTCTGACGGGGAGGTGCTCACTTCCACGTATCCTGAAAAAATGTCATTTCGGGAAGGGTGACAGATTACTAAGTGAGTAAGTGCCCTCTGGCCAGACTTTTAGCTGTTCCAGTATTCTCTATAATCATTCAGTCCAGGAGAAACCTATCCAAGTCTACACACGTCGAAGAGAAGTAATAGATTTCAAGGCTCTGAGGAAAATACGATCTAGGCGCAAAACACACTGTCATGGGCTGAGCTGGGGTTTCCTAGGGCTTATTTGGGGGTTGGTTTTGTGTTTTAGAGCGGTGGGAACGTCTTGATATTAAGACATCTGTAGATTTTTATTTTTTTTATGTTTTATTTATTTTTGAGAGAGAGAGCAGGGGAGGGACAGAAAGAGAGGAAGACACAGAATCCGAAGACAGGCTCCAGACTCTGAGCTAGCTATCTGCACAGAGCCCAACACGGGGCTCGAACCCATGAACTTCAAGATCATGACCTGAGCGGAAGTTGGACGCTTAACTGACGGAGCCACCCAGGCGCCCCGAGACATCTGTAGATTTTAAACAGAAATGTGAAATTGTCCGTTCAGTCAACTAAAGACGTATGCAAATGTTTTCACAAAATACTGGAAGCACTTCTCTCCAAAAATATGTGAGTGGCTGATATTATTTTTACATTATGTCAGTGAGTGAAAGTATGCTTCAATCAATAATTATATGTTTAATAAAGAGTAATAAGGAAACACCTAAGCTGATTTTTAAGGGAACACTTTCGGCAATAACATGATATTAAGGCAAAAAATGTTTTAAATTTTTTGTTGAAATCCCAATCCCACTACCTCAAAATGCACTGTATTTGGAGAGAGAAAGAGATAATTTAGGTTAAATGAGGTGGGGTGGGACCGAATCCAATCTGCCTGGTGTCCTTCTAAGAAGAGGAGATTAAGGGGCACCTGGGTGGCTCAGTCGGTTAAGCATCCAACTCTTTTTTTTTTTTAACATTTATTTATTTTTGAGAGACAGAGACAGATCATGAGCAGGGAAGGGGCAGAGAGAGAGAGGGACACACAGAACCGGAAGCAGCTCCAGGCTCTGAGCTGTCAGCACAGAGCCCGACACGGGGCTCGAACCCACGAGCTGTGAGATCATGACCTGGGCCAAAGTCGGACGCTCAACCGACTGAGCCACCCAGGCGCCCCAGGCATCCAACTCTTGATCTTGGCTCAGGTCAGGCTCTTGGGCTGGCTCTGCTAGCTTGTTCCTCTGTCTGACCCTTTGCATTTGAGGGGACGCGTGCTGTCTGTATGGGTTCACTGGGTTCTAATCATTTATATGACATCTCACTCATTTCTGGTGAAGAGGTGGACTGTATTACCAGCTGATCCCTCAGTGCTCCGGTCCCCATCCTCACTCAGCCCCCAGCCCTCCCAGAGCGGGCCAGGCATCCCTGGAGCTGACGTTTGTCACCACTGACTCAAGGTCACCTTGACACCCATGTCTCTCCTGCACGCCTGTGCATATGCAGTTGTCCCCTCATATTAGCACCTTGCACTCCTCTCCCGGGTCTGGTCACCTGTGCCTGCTCTCACAATCATCGTGTTTTGTTCTGTCCTGGTCATCCAATCCCAAGGGAACTTTGATTTCTGACCCCGGCCACTGCTTTACCCTCCTCCCCGTGCATTTGACTCAATCCCCTGTTCTCACAAGGAGCCGCACAACATGCAGAAGTGGAACAGAAAATTCTCCTTCCTGGCTAGACAAGCCGAGGTTGCCAGCTCACGCCTCGTGTGAAAAGCCAAACCACGGGGACCCCGGGCAGCTCAGGAGGTTAAGCGTCCGACTCTTGATCTCTGCTCAGGTCATGATCTCACAGCTTGTGGGATCGAGCCCCGAGACGGGCTCCCCGCTGTCAAGCATAGGATTCTCTCTCTCTCTGCCCCTTCCCACCCCTTCAAAAATAAATAAATAAACATTAAAAAAAAAAGAAAAAGCTGGACCACACTGAGTTATCAGGGGAAGCTTGTGGAAGCAGAGTGCTGGAGAAATCTTGCAGTAACAGGCACCTCGTCCCGGCTTGGGGTCAGGCAGCCCCCTCCCTGCTCCGCCCCTCCTGCACGGCCCGGGCACCGTCTCAGGTGAAGCAATGTCATGATCACTGGGATCACCGTCATTGCTCTCAGCTGGGATCAGTTGCTGCTGCCCCAGCTGGTCCTAAATCAGCACACAGTAGGCACCTGTGACATTCGACATTCTCCTCCTCCACCACCTTCCCCCTCAGCCCCCCTCTCCCCTCCCCTCCTTGAGGTATCCGACTCCTCGTGGTTCCGTGGCTTAATGAAATGGTGAGATCGGCAACTGACACTAATATAATGCTTATCATTGCCGGGCAGCGTTCTCGTGCTTTCCATAGATCAACTCGTCTCATCCTGCTGAGGCTTCCTTGACCACATGTCACACTGCACCTGTCCCCCTCCACGCCTGACCCTCCGGACTCACCGATCCTGCTTTGCTTCCTCTTCCCATCCTGTAACCCTCTGCAGCGTTTATCTGTTTATTTTTTAATTTTTAATTCTGTCTCTTCCCACGTGAATGCAGACCCCATGGGAGTGGGGTCCTTGCTCTGTTTTGTTCGCTGATCCATATACACCACAGTCCCAGAAACGTTCCTGGGACCTAGTAGGTACTTGATAAATATTAAGTGGATTACTTAATGCTGGTTTGCAGAGGAGGTTCGGTGATTTGCTCAAGGTCACGCAGCTAGTGAGAGACAGAACTAGGATTCAAACCCGGACCCTCCCCCCCAACCTCCCGACGCCATAGTCCACACACTTCAGCACCGATCTGTAGTGCCTTGAACAAAATAATACGAATTTGTCTCTTTAGTTTATCCTAAAGTTCAGAAAGCACTTTCACGTTTATATTAGCTCTTTTAGTGTACACCATGGTTCATGAGCAAGGGAGGCCAGGCATTGCTATTTGTCCCATTTTATAGATGAGCAAACCGAGGCTCAGGGATACAAGGCGATGAGTTGAGTGCACAGAACACAGCCTTGAACCCGGAGGCAGCACTGCCTCAAGGGAGGTGTGGGGAGTCAGACGCAGCTCATCTGAGCCCTGTGGGGACTGAGTCGGCCCAGCACCCCCAGGTCCACCACCTGCACTGTAAGCGTTGCCGTTCCTTCTACTGGAAGAGGACCTGGGGACGCTAGGCCACCATGACTCTGCTCCTGTGCAAGCCCCTAAGGACCCAGTCCCCACCCCCACCCCCCACCGCTCATGGGCAGCAGGAGGCCACTCTGTCCTCCTGCCGGGGAGGGACGGCTCCTCTGGTAGGACCTGGCGTGTGCTGAGGAAGAGAACAGCCCCCATGTCTGGATGTCTAGTGTGACAGGAGGGGAAAGGCAGCTTGTGAGTCTTCCGTGGTGGGGTCCCCGTGCCGCAGGGACCCCCGGCTTCTGGCCTCCAGCCACTCTTCCCCCCTCCCCGCAGAGACACCCCCTCCCGGCTTCTCCTCCCTGCAGGTGACTCGGCTGCCCTGAGAGAGACGGGGAGGGGTGTGTAAGGAGAGGGGCTCCCAGCTTACCTTCTGCCTTTAGTCCCCAAGACAGAGGCAGCCTCTTCCCCTGGCAGGGCCACCGAGGCCCTATTTATATCAGAGGGGTGGGGACGGAGCCGTTCCCAGAGCGTTCTGTGCCCAGGCTGGGGAGGCGGGGGGGGGGGGGTGACATCACTTGGCCTGACGGGTGGGGGTGGGGGCCTCAGGCGGCCGGGCCGGGCTGGGGGACAGGCGCCAGAGCGACTCTCAGGCAGGGACTCCTTCCAGGAAGGCAGGGTGATCGATACACACTTTCACTGCTGAACAGAATGAGCTGGAATGCTGTCAAGTTACACATTTACTGAAGTTTACCCGCACTGGGGCCGCAGGGACGGAACGCAGGAGGCCCCACGTAGGGGTGTGATGTGTCTCTGCCCTGACGCGTGACAGCCCGAGCCAGGAGGCCAGCCGCCCAAGCCTCCGCCTCGTGGTCGTCTTCTTCTCCTCCTCCTTCTTCTTTGTATATTTATTTTTGGGAGAGTCAGAGACAACACAAGTGGGAGAAGGCAGTGAGAGAGGGAGAGAGAATCCCAAGCAGGCTCCCCACTGTCAGCACAGAGCCCGAAGTGGGGACCGAACCCACGCAACTGTGAGATCATGACCTGAGCCGAAACCAAGAGTTGGGCGCTCAACTGACCGAGCCACCCGGTGCCCCTCCCCCAAGCCTTCTGACGGAGCCCTGTTGGGGTGTGCTTCCGAGAGTCCCCAAGAGGGTACTTGGAAGCCCAGTGGGCAGGGGAAAGAGCCGTGCGGCGCAGGCTGGGGGCGACCTCAGACCCCAGGGCCTTGAGCGGCTCAAGCAGCCTTTAACACATGCTCCATGAGAGGCCCTCTGACCTTTCAGGGGGAGGAACACACACCAAGCAGAAGCACCTTCTAGAGACTCGTGATTTAGCTGGGGAGACCGTTAGACACCGGCGACAGTACAGCCAGAGGGAAAGGCACCAACAAAGTGCTTTCAGATCACGGGAGGGAACAGTCTGTTAAACCTGGGGAAGGTTTCAGGCAGAAATGTCATTTCAGTCAAGGCTTGAAGGATACATAAGTTGGACTCAGACGCTGAGGAAGGGATTTTAGAGGCTTATATGATGGTAACAAAGAGGTGGGAGAGCGTGGAGCCTGCTCGGGGACACCAGCACCCCTCAGGTGCTACAGGGGAGGGCAGGAGTGACAGAAAATTGCCGCTGCTCCGTGTGCCGGTCCCTGTGGACCACGAGGGTGCCCAGTCTTTCCTGGGTGTCCCCAGATGCTGGGCTTCAGGCCAAACCCTCCAAGATCGGAGCCGACGCACACAACGAAGCCCGCTTGTGCCCCCAGATCTGGGGCGTGTGACCTAGTGATGTGGAAAGAAAGGACACTGGTTGGAGCCTGAACACCAGCTCAGGGGTCAAAGTCGATGCCACAAGAGGGGGACTGAAGATGTCTGAGCAGGGAGTGCCATGAAGCTGGACTTCTTTTTTTTTCTTTTTTAATATTTGTTTATTTTTGAGAGAGCACAAGCCGGGCAGGGGCACAGAGAGGGGGACTGAAGATCCGAAGAGGCTCTGCGCTGACAGCAGCAAGCCCGACATGGGGCTCGAACTCACCGACCTCAAGATCATGACCTGAGCCCAAGTCTGTCGCTCAACCAACTGAGCCACCCAGGTGCCGCCGGACTTCTGCTTTGACAAATGTCCTATAACTATGACAAGCATCCATGTGCCAGGTATCAAATTGCCAAGCTCAGGCCCCTGAGAGAATGACGAAACCAATAACCCAGACAAGGACAAGGTTAGTGCAAGAGCCCTGGGGAAGCAACACGAAGAGTTTGATTTCAGATGGGTTTCTTAACAGCATTATTGGACCCCAGCAGGGGATACTTGGGTAGATAACTCCCACCCTCAGGACGGAGATCTGGGCTGAAGACACAGACGTGGGGGGCTAATGTATCCTGGTGGAATTCAAGGCCTGTGGGTGGAGATGTTCCCACGCAACCCCACCCCCTGCTCCATAGAGTTACCGATGAGGAAAGGAAGAAGAGGGAAACCTAGGGAGATGGGGGATGGGAAGGGAGTCAACACAGGAGGGGTGGGGGGTGGGCTTGCAAGACACAGCGGTTGGTGTTCCAGAAGCCAGGGGGAGAGTTCTGCGAAGTGAGGAGTTAGGGTCTGAAGGAGGTCTTTTGGGCAGTAGGTCAGAATGGCTTAAAGTCGTTGGTGCTGAGATATCTCCACCCAGAGCATTCTTGATTGATCTTTCACCAACTGTATTGCTCCTCGAGGACCAATAGGAGGTGGGTAGAAGTCCCTCGGGAGTCGGAGAGCGGCCTCGGGGAAGGAGGAGGGAGGGGCGTGGCTGAGATGGTATGATGGTGGAAGGCTGAATTATGAACTCTTTAGAGAACTGTGGTAAAGAAGAGGGGGGTGTCTGGAAAACTCTGTATTCTCCACTTTCAGGTAAAAGAAAGAAAGAATTAATGCATATTGAGTAGCTTGTTAAAAATCAAAATTCTACCAAGTACATGTGAAGACCCAATGATTTGTGAACCGGGCAGCATCCCATCTAGCAAATAGAGGGGAGTCCCACTGAGCAAAATAAAAGTTTTTAAAGGCAGAGAGAGGGCACATAGACAAAGAATAAAGGAATTTATTAGCAAGGAATTCATTGTTTAGACAACATTGCCCTCCGAAGGGGAGCGGAAGGGGTCTGTGAGTAAATTTCCTAGTATCGACCAGAAAATTCTATGTTGACTGGTGAAAGGTTACGTTCTTGGGAGGTTGAAACTGCAGTTAGGTTAACTATTAAGTCTTGGTTTGCTGAGTTAGCCTAAGACACACCATTTTTGGGCCCGTGGTTTTCTTTTTAACATGCTGCTACATGCCAGGTGCATAAATCTTCTGAGATGTCTGCAATACAAATGTTAGCATGGCCACCATCCAAGGAGAGAAAACGGAGGCTCCAAGAGGTTCAGCCATTTGCTAAATGCCACCCAGAAAGAAAGTGGTGAATCCAGGTCCGTCCAACACCAATGCCTATTCTTTTCCTACTACATTCATTCTTTTGTTCAATTGATTTTATTTGCGGGGGGGTAGGGGGAGCAGAGAGAGAGAGAGAGAGAATCCTGAGCAGGCTCCGTGCTTAATTTCATGACCCTGATATCATGACCTGAGCCTAAATCAAGAGTCAGATGCTTAACCGACTGAGCCACCCAGGCCCCCTGAAGTTCAATTTCTGATCGTGAGTCTTAGCCCAGTTCTCCAAACGACAGCAAATATTTCATCGTATTAAGGGGCAGGAGGACATCTGCTGCCTAGACAAACCATAGTGCATACATTTTTATTAAACTAGTGATGTTTGGGGAAGGGTCCCTGAACCCCAAATATGTATAAAATAGGTTTTACTGTATTATTTCAAAATGGCCCCAAACAGTGGGTAAACTAAGGCATGAAGAGTTGACTCATGGCACCATAGAACTGGAAGGGGCCTCCCCACCGTACCATCCTTAGATCCTGCCAGCTATGCTCTAGAGCACCTTCTTTTAAACCTCTTAAGTTCTCTGGTGCCTGGACTGGTAGGGCGACAGGACCACAACCTGTGTGGTCCCTGGTTCCTGGTTCTCCCCTTGAATGCAGCCCCTCCCCTTCTACTCATCCCCCACATTGCATCACGGGGTGACCAGATGTCTGAGTAGCTCTCGGACCCCTGCCTACGGAGCATCCCAGTTCTTGGAGGGCAATCTGCTAATCAGCTCACTCTTGTGAGTGACGCATGTGCGGGCCCCCACATCTGCTCTTATCCACCTGTGTCCCAGGTAGCCTCCGGGTGACTGCAGGCATCCTTCTTCCTGTGGACCCCTTGCCTCTGGCCCTCAGAATGCATACCCTACACGCTCCACAGGCTCTGTGTCAGGCTTGCTAACTGATCCTTCTGATTGATGCTCTCTCTTGCCTCAAATCAATGCAATGACACTGTGCTCGCTAAGGTGGTCTCCAGCCATGCCAGATGAGGGAGGGACAGTCCTTGGGACAATGAGACCCCCCTTCTCCCTCAGACCACGGCTGGTCGCCTATCCTCCCTGCGGGTGTTGAGTGCAGACGGCAGGTCAACGCTGGAAGAGATTATACTCTGGGAACGCACCCTTCCTGCACGGCCCGTGCAGCTCAGAAGAGGACACGATCAGAAGACATGTTATTCTGTTTATACTATAAAAATTCCAAACAGTTGGGGCGCCTGGGCATCTTAGCCAGTTAAGCGTCTGAGTCTTGATATCAGGCTCAGGTCATGATCTCATGCTTTGTGAGACGCGCTGACAGCGTGGAGCCTGCCTGGGATTCTCTGTCTCTCCCTGCCCTTCCCTCATGTTCTCTCTTAAAATAAATGAACTAAAAAAAAAAAAAAATTGCAACAGTTAATTTCACATGACCAGGAAAAGGATTCCAATTCAGACTTCCCCGTAGGTAGACTTTGCATGTGTCATCACGCACAAAGTACGGTGCAACCATGGTGAGTCATTGGAAACAGGCATCTCTAGATGCCACAACTGAGGACCCAGCTTCCAGATTGATGACGGGGTGTTAGGGACCTACAGAGGAGGGAAGGGGTGTGCTGTCACAGCGCGAACAGGCTTGAGGAGCCCCGGATGTGCTGTGGCAGATAGCTCATAACCCAGGAACGGCACCTTTGACAGTAAAGAACAGGAATAGTCTTTACATTCACTGATCAGACAGTAGTGACCTAAGTACCTCTTCGGTAACCGCTAATCTAAATCTTCATTAAAAAAAAAAATCACTCTATCTCACAGTGGCCCATGAATTCCGTCACATATTTTTAAAATTAATTTGTTCGTATGGATCAGTTCCCCTCGAACGTTACTCGTCTGTGGCCCCACATGGCTTGGCGGTGGCCTGGCCTCAAGGGAACATCCAGTGTGTCCGGCCTCCGAGCGCTCACGGGCTCCCTAGACCCGGGCCACCTCCGCCCCGTCGGCTAGCTTCTGCAAACCATGCCCTTGAGTCCCTTGCAGTGATTCCCCCCTTCTCTCAATTTCTTCAGTCCTGAGAGTCCCTGTCACACAATTACAGCTTTTATTATATTTGAAAGCAGTGTCTCAGGGACTACAAGGCACGTCGAAGTTCATTTCAAACTGGCTACAAGGTGGAGAGAGGTCTCTAAGCAGAAATTTCTCTCTTGGTAATGACATGGTATTGGGGAAGAAATAAGGAAGCAATCATTGTTGAGTTGGACACGGCAAAAGATGTCTGCTTCAATGTTTTTCAAGATTGGTTAAAGGCCATTAATCAGCTCCCAAGGCTGACTATCGGCTGGGTGGATTTTCGATGCCGGGCTTTTAAGCTCATTAAAATAAATCAGAAAATTGCTAGAGCATTTTATCAAGACCATAAATTATTCCCAGAAGATGCAGCCACTCAAACAGGCTATAAACTTTTGAGCCGGTTCAGAATTAGAACAATTTCTTTTTAATAGTATGATTCCTTTCTTCTCTTTTCTTTCTTCCTCTTTCTTTTTCTTTCTCTTTCTCTTTCTCTTTTTCTTCCTTTCTTTTCTTTCTTCTTTTGTTTTCTTTCTTTCTTTCTTTCTTTCTTTCTTTTTTCTTTCTTTTAAAAATAGGTACAATTTCTTGTGTGTTCACTCCATCAGTGGAAGTAAGGGACAGTTTATCTGTGGCTAAATGAAGGCTACTGAACAAGCAGTAAATTCTGGCTATGCAATTGAGTAAGCCGTCCCTCAGAATTGGGTCCATGAATGGAGTCATGGATAGCAGGCAGGGTTGGGCCACAGTGAGGTACTAGTTAGGGGGTGCCCCTCAGGCTGATGATACCTGGGGGGGGGGGTCAGGTCCACTCTGTGGTTACTGAGATGAGGCTCGGTCTAAGCTAAAACTCCCGCTCTCCCATCTCCGGACCTACCAGCTAGCCCTGGGACAAACACAAACTCCTATTCTAAAGCAAAACAAAGCCAAACTGGGAAAGCAGGAGATGTTTTATTTATGTGCATGATGCAATCAACTCTGAACCGGGTAGAATGAAGTAAGGAAAGAACAAGGGGTAAACACAGGAACTGGGTTTCAATTTTTGCTTCCAGGACAAAACTAATTATTTCGCAGGGGACTCGTTTCTGCCTGCATGAGAGCTCTTTTGTCATGAATGTGCCTGGTCTGGGACACAGGACTCGTAACAACACGGAGAAGGGCAGAGCTTCCTGTCCCGTGTCCAAGTTTTTCTTTTTATGACAAGGGCACTCTCTGGCACTTGTGAGTCCTCCTCGCTGCTCCTCTGCACCAGAGAACTGGACCAGCCCTTGGCGCTCTCAGTTTGTAAAAGGGGCTCATTAGGGAGAAGTGTATCTCCTTCCAATAAAGAGTACTCAAATACAAAGATAGTTTTCTCAGCTCACATGGGCTTTAGGCTCCTGTAAATAAAACAAAATAGTCCGCCACCCCCATCTTACCAGGAAGGCATCTGCTCCCACCGTTAGCTCTCTCAGACATCACAGGATGCCCTGGGCCCTGCCCTGCCCACCTCTGTACACAGCCTTTGCACAGTGGGTGTGGCTGCTGAGGTAGATGCAGCAAAACTTGGGCTGGAGGAGATGTGGGTTCGAGATAACAAAGTTCTGGAAGATCTTGTGACTGGAGCATATTTCAGAGATTATAGCCAAACAGATGGCTTTTCCTGGTCACCACTGACCATTGTATCAATAAGACGCGGGTTATTTGTTTCTATCAATTTCAGTTTTAGGTGATGTAATGAGTGAATCCAGTTCCAGGTTGTTGTAAAAAGTAGAAATCAACTTTTGGCCAAACGCTGTTGGATATGGACCTCTTCTCTCCCCTTACACCTTCCTCCTTTGTCCACATCCATGTAGAAACTGGGAAAAGCAAAGATCCAATTTCGTAGCCTCCTCTGGAACCGTTAATTACATCCATGGTCAAGTAAGATGGCTCTGGCTGGTAAGACACGAACCGAAATTTAAGGGCTTTGCTTCTGGGAGTATTTCTGCTTTACTTGTATGAGTGGAGTTGGTGGCTCGGACTCCATGCCTCTTCCTCCCTCATCTGTTATGTAATATCTGCCGGCCGACCAGCCATCTTGCAACTGCGACACAACAAACATGAGGACCAAAAGCCGACACACTAAGAATGAAAGAGAAAACCTGAGCTTCTGTTTGGCACAGATCTGCCCAGCTAGTACCAACAACTGTCTGTCTCTGGACCTCTGCTTGTTTGAACACAATAGTAGCGTTTGTAGGTGGCTACGTGCAGCTTTTCCGCTATTAATAGGGACTTCATCCCTAATTACATAACTTTTATTCCTGTGGAGAGGCCAAAAATGTAATTGTGTTGAGTACAGTAAATTTCCTGTCAAACTTTAGCCTCTTTGTAATGGGGTTTCCTTTTTACATTCTTTTTAGTTGGATTTTTGGTTTTTCTTTTTTTCTTAAAGTATAGTTGACACATGGGGCACCTGGCTGGCTCAGTCCGTAGAGCTCGCAACTCTTGATCTCAAGGTTGAAAGTTCGAACCCCGCGTTGGGCATGGAGCCTACTTAAAAAAAATGTATAGTTGATGCACAGTGTTACATTAGTGTCAGGTGTACAACGCAGCGATTAGACAATTCTGTATGTAATGCTATATTCATTACAAGGGTTATTGCTTTTGTATTTAAGGGAGTAATCTAAGTATAAAGTGTAATGATTTCCCAGTTAAATTCAGAACTTAATCTGCTATGCCCAGATGAGATTCATGACAACTCTAAGCCTGGGATGAATAGCAAGGTTAGTGTTATGCCTTGCTTTGCTATTAGTTTTTATTTTGTCACATAATATGCTCCATCTGTAATTAACACTGTGATGAAGGTCTGGAGGATCATTCTGCCGTCATTTGGGAGGGGGACGAGGGAGGGGCAGAGGGAGAAAGAAAATCTTAAACAGGCTCCTTGAGCAACACGGGGCCCGATCTCACAACTGTGAGATCATGACCTGAGCTGAAATCAAGAGTCAGACACTCAACCGACTGAGCCAGCAGGTGCCTCCTACCTCCATTTCCAGTAAGATGGGAATATGATTATCTTCCCTTTATCCCTCCCCAGGAGGTTTTATGATTCTTGATTTAATTCACAGAGGGATGAGCTCCTCTAAGAAAACTGGGTATGACCCTGCTGATACACATATTGCTGGGGTACAGGGCTTTGATCCTGAGAGGCTGGGAGAAGAGAAACCATTTCTAATATGCATTCCAGAAGCTCTCTATCCATCGTAGTCTATGGCCAACCCTGGCGAGTAAAGGCTACTTTTATAAAATAAATAATGGAATGACATTAATCTGTTCTAGGAATTGGCAAGCTCTGGCACACGGGCCAAATCTGGATCACAACTCTATAAATAAAGTTTTGTTGAAGGACAATGAGCTGTCACCTCACACCAGAATGGCTAGAATCAAAAAGACAAAAAATAGCAAGTGGTGGCGAGGATGTGGAGAAGAGAGAACCCTCACGCACCGTTGGTGGGAACGTCAGTTCATGCAGCCACTGCGGAAACCAGTATGGACACCCCTCAAAAAATGAAAAATAGAGGAGCGCCTGGGTGTCCTAGTTGGTTAAGCATCTGACTCTCAGGTCATGATCTCATGTTTGTGGATTTGAGCCCCGCATCAGGCTCTGCGCTCTCAGCAAGAAGCCTTCTTCGGATCTTCTGTCTCCCTCTCTCTCTGCCCCTCCCTCGCTTATGCTCTCCCTCTCTCAAAAGTAAATAAACATTAAAAAATTAAAAATAGAGAGACGCTTAGGTGGCTCCGTCAGTTGAGCCTCCAGCTTTGGCTCAGGTCATGATCTCGTGATTGATGAGTCCGAGCCCCGCGTTGGGTTGTGCTGAAAGCTGACAGCCTGAAGCCTGCTTCGGGTTCTGTGTTTCGCGCTCTCTCTGCCCCTCCCCCGCTCATGCTCTGTCTCAAAAATATATATAAACATTAAAAATTAATAAAAAAATTAAAACTAGAGACATCGTATGATGCAGGGTTTCCACTACTGGGTATTTACCTGAAAAGAAGGGAAATATGCACCCCTATGTTTACTGCCGCATTATTTACAATAGCTAAATTATGGAAGCAACTCGAGTGTTCATTGATAGATGAACGGATAAAGAAGATGTGGTGTATACACACAATGGAATATTATACAGCCATAAACAGAACGAGATCTTGCCATTTGATCTTGTGACTACATGGATGGATCTGGAAAGTATTATGCTAAGTGAAATAAGTCAGTCAGAAACAGACAAATACCATACGATATCACTTACATGAGGAATGTAAAAAATAAAACAAACAAAAAAACAGACTCTTAAATACAGAGAACAAACTGATGGCTGCCAGAGGAGAGGTGAGTGGGGAAATGGACAAAATAGGCAAATGGTGTTAAGAGGTAAAAGCTTTCAGTTATAAAATAAATGAGTCACGGGGATGAAAAGCACAGCATAAGGAATACAGTCAACAATATTGTAATAACATTGTATGGTGACAGATGGGGGCTGTGCTTACAGTGTTGAGCAGTGAGTAATGCATAGAGCTGCTAAATCAATGTCATACACACGAAACTAACATAACATTGTATGTTAATTATACCTCCATAAAAATATATATAATAAAGTTTTAATTGACCACAATCACGCTCATTAGTTTGCATACAGTTTATGGCTGCTTCCAGGCTACAACACCAGAGTTACGTGGTTGCAACAGAGAACGTATGACCCTAAAATATTTATTACCTGGCCCTTTGCAGAAAAAGCTTGCTGAACCTAATCTATTTTGTTAATTCAGATCGTCAGTGACAAAGGTAATAGATCTATACTTGTATATTATCCCTTTCTTTGAATATCGGCTTTGGAAACATCTACTGTATTTATAGCACCTATTTCATGTATACTTTATTATTTTATTCCTGCATGAATGGATGACTATCCAGAAAATTCTGAACAAAATGACTCCGAAAAAATGGGTAACGCATTTTATCCACTCCATAAGGAAAAGGACAGGGAGAAAGAATTTACACACCGCACTTTACAAACTTTGTCACCGACAGAAAATTGTTTTTTTGAAAATACTGTTGGCAAAATTCAGATCTGCAAAATTTAAGCCTGAGATACTGGACTTGACCAAGGGGTGAGTAGGGGAGAGAAAAACAAGGAAACTCTGAGTAGCAGCTGCTATAATCAAGAAAATTTGATGCGAACAAGAGCTAATTGATTAATCAGCTCTTCACGATAAATCTTAATGGAAAAGAATTCACTCTGATGAAAATCACTTTTGAGAAACAAAAATGGAAAATGTTTCATTAGCTTAAAAACCATAAAGATGATTGAATTGACTCTATGTAATAGAAATTGATTAATGATTTACAGTTGGCTAAATGGCTTTTACTCCGGAAAATATGTTTTCCATGAAAATTCATCAGTAGTCCCAGCAGGTTGGATACAGTATTCTTACTGAAGGCGGCACATTCTCGGGTGTCCTCAGTTTGTTTTGTGGGCGCCTCTCTGTTTCGGAGATGGTTCTGGACAGGCTCCGTTTCTGTGTCAGTAGATGGAAGTACCGTGAAAGCACATATAGAAAGTATTACTTTCCAAATCTATTTTCTCTGCGCAGACTGTCTTGCGCCTATGCTACTGCAGCAACGTGGCCGGGCTCCAGTGTTTCCTTGGGCACTCGTGTGATTGGGAAAAGTCTACAGAACCCAGTACCGCCCCCCCCCATTTAATAAGTTTAGATAACGAATGGCTGTCCAATGGAAAAATGTTGTCACCCTTTTCCCACCAAAGCTCCAGAGCTGTCATGACACAAATGCTGTCCTTCTGGGCCTGAGACGTATCTCTTGCGAAAACCGAGTTCCAGAAATAGTATTTACTTAATGATCAGTTCTTCTGCCATGGAAAACTTGCAAAGAAATTTGGGAAGAGCAATATTAGTGAGTGACTTCCAACTGCAAACAGGAAGGAGGTGAGAAGTCAGAGTGCAGGGGGGAAGTCAGCCACTGGAGGAGTGTGGGCAAAGGCTGCTGGCCAGAGCCAGCTCTACAGCAGAGGCCAGGACTCCCGGGTCACCAGTGGGGCCGTTGTGGAGAAAGGTAAAGCTCAGTGTGAAGAGAAGCACCCAACACAGTTGCTTTGCCCATCTCACCAACAGCAGGACCAGCTGCCTTGTACAAATGGCTCCGTGGCAAGTGGTCAAACTGTCTGGACATAAGGGCTTGGTCTAAGATGCCACGCTACGAACCAAGGGGGAAGAGGGCTCGATCTGGTTTGCACTTACAATATTTAAAAACAAAAACATTTAGCTGGATGGACCACTTATGTTACTTTATTATATCCTTAGTCAACAGTAGGGCGTCTGATAGGTGCATGAATCTCTTCTAACACCCTTTCCAAACATCCCTGCCCCATAATTCAATGAAGAGTCATCTGTATATGTTCTTCAGACTGAAAGAATCATAGAGCTCCAAGCAATCCCCGGGGCCAGCCATCTCATTTTCCCTCCTGTCTTCAGTTTTTCCCCCCTGCCCATTCCACAGGGCCTTCCTGCGGGAACTCAGCCACCGTATCTCCCCCATCCTTGTTTTTCCACCTCATGCCATTTCCTCGGATCTCAAAATGTTTTCCAAGAAGACGTCTTGGCTATCCGAGTAAGGAATAAGGAATTTGGATAAGGAATCCGGAAGTCCTCCTTTGTCCCTTTCTCCTAGATGGTCATGACAATGGCGACCTTCTGGAGTCAAGGTTGCATTGTGGCTGATGAATGGTGGGACTTTCTGGTAAGGTTGCATGAAATTGGCACCCCAGTAGGCCTTGGAGAGCCCTAAAATCACACCAGGGGTGCTCAGGTATGACCCTAATGCCCAAAGAGGATGATCCCTCTTCCTAAAGATGGTAGGCCAAAGAAAAATACAATTCTCTTCAACTCCCTGCTCCAGTCTTAGTGATCCCCTGTGCCAGGAATTGCTTCTCATACTGAACCAGTTTGAGTGATTTCATTTCCCAGGTCAGAGCAGAGAGACCATCACGTAACACCAAGCGTCCAAGTTGTGAATTCCGGATGTCTCCTCCAGGAGACAAATACCCAACTACACTCGCTGGGTTCTTCCATGATCATAAGCTAAAACCATCGATCAGACTGTCAGTAAACATTGACTGAGCACATATAAACAGACTGCAGTTACAAAGGACATTAGGACATCCAGAGAGAATACTATATAAGGTTTTATGCCATGAAGTATAAAAACCTAAGCGATAATGACAATTCTCTAGCAAAATTCAAATAACCAATACGGGCTTGAGAAGTAATCAAAAACCTTAAGTGGATAACTGCAGAGCACATGCAAAGATCTGCTGAACTTCTATCCTGCAGAAAGACCCCATGCTTTAGGGAGAAAATGGCCAGTTCTAGCCATTTCTAAGGGACCCATAATCCTCATTTTGGGGAATAACTATTGAGCACGTATTCTGTAGGGGCACTGAGAGGCACAATACAGGAAGTTCTCCAGCCTTCAAGGGTCTTACGTCAGGCTGGAGAGGTCCTATTTACACACAAAGATGTCACCTGTGAATCACAGAAACAACTGCAAGATGTTGCCGCTTACAGGTCACCCTTCTAAGACTTCACATCTGCCACTTCGTTTCCGTGATCCATAACAGGGCACATGGTAAAAGCGTAGACCGTATTATATGTGCTATAGCTCTTTGGGCACCTGCATTATTCTTGCAGAGTATTGTATACTCTTTAAGGTTAGGGAACATTTCAGGCTCATTTTTATATTCTCTGCAACCCCCAGTAGAAAAATTTCTGTCTCAGGAGTCGTAATGAGAATTAAATGGGTTAACATACGTGAGTGTTTGGCACGCAGTGTGCTATCAATCATGAAAGGGCTACTCGGGGTGTGGTTTTTAGCCAGTAGCCTGGGGAAAGAGCTAACTCGTCGCTGGGCTGACAGGGAACAGAAACGCAAAGGCAGCCTGACCCTCCACCCGACCCGGAGCCCTGTAGGGTTTTTGTCTTGTGCACTTTGCCCACCATCTACCTCGCTGGGCTCCCACACTGCCCTTTGACCTCCACTTTCCATCTGTCCCTGGACTTTGATCCACAGCCAGCAAGAGCCTGATGGTGCCCAACAAGTCTTCAGCACAGCTGCCCTGTGTTCCTGGGCACTATTTCTGACACACAGAGGGCCCTGTAAGGACAAATTCAAATTATAAATAAGAGACCCCATTCTCTGTGTTGAGAATGGGGGAAGAGATCTCCCCATCCCAAGTCTGTTTTCCAGAGCACTTGCCTTAGAAAACGTGGCATCGCCCATACTTTCTCTTCTTTTTGAAATATAAACATTAAGGGCCACAGCACCCTTGTCTCCCAGGCCCTGTGTACAGTAGGAGCCTAACATGAGTGGCGCCTGGCTCCATGTTATGAAACTACGTCCCATCATAAAGATGTGAGAAGCGTGTCTTTGGATACAGCCAATTAGCCAACACCAATTGGTCACCCCAATTACCAGGAAAAGTTAGATGAACCCTGTGCAACCAACAGAACCCTCAAGCCCTCTTACTGAGGACCAGTTATCGTCTGTCTTGAGAACACGTGTGTAACGGTTGTAACTGCTCGCCATCTTTTCATGGACTCCCTGTGATGCCCATCACATTCTGGCTTAATGCTTATTCACTCATCAAAGTATTTTCTTTCTCCCCTACTTTGTGGAGAGAATTGTTGGGTTGGGAGAAGACTCTGTGTCTAATTCAGTGTCCCCAACAGTGCCCCATCACTGCTGGTCGAATGCATGCATGGCTCCCTTGGATGTCCCACCGGCTGCCTTCCTAGACTCCCTGCTTCCTTCCATCTGCAGTTCACAGGGCATGCAGTGAGTTCTTACTTCAGTGTAAATCACATCATATTCGCTCAAGGAGCAAGACTCTCCAATGGCAACCCATTGCATTTAGCGAAAAATCAGAATTGTTGCCACGTGGAGCCATTCACGCAACCTGACTGCTGCCTTCTTCTCTGAGCCCCAGTACATGCCCCACCTTGTCCTCTGGGCTCTACCACTCTGACCTCATTCCTGACCCCTGGACACAGAAACCATATATGGCCCACTACCCAGCATGATTTCTTCCTAGATCTGTGAGTAGTGGCTCATTACTCATCTATCGGTTCAAATTTCTCCCTTCAGAGGCCTCTGTGAGCACCCCAGAGATGCACCCCGGCCCCACACGTCCCTTCCCACCTTATCCCATGACTCCTCTTTACCTCCTTTATACCGATGAGCATCACATGAAATTATCTTGTTTATGCATTGCTTTATGTACAGTGAGCTCGCTGAGGGTTGATTTTGTTCATTGCAATATTTCCAACATCTAGAACAATGTCTGGCCACAGGTCGGTCTTAAAAATTGGTGTATCCACCAAGGGGGATCAGCCCTGGCTTTCTCGGTGGACTGGTTGAGGAGTACACAGAATTAGCACAAAGAATTCGGAGAGGTACCTAAAACCATCCCGGGTGTGGGCGGGCTCAAACAAATAGTTGGTCTATTAAATTCAGCCCTTTTGTGTGAAAATTCCTTCTGATTGAAATGATAGGACATTTGTATCAGCTCCTAAACCCAGTTCTTTACTGGTTGTTTCCAAGCACACTTTTACATGTTCCCCTAGTTTATTTTATTTTTTAAAGCTTATTTATTTATTTTGAGAGAGGGAAAGAGCACGACTAGGGCAGAGAGAGAGGAACAGAGAGAACCCCAAGCAGGCTCTGTGCTGTCAGTGAGGAGCCCGATGTGGGGCTCGAGCTCACGAACTGTGAGATCATGACCTGAGCCGAAACCAAGAGTCAGATCCTTAACCAACTGAGCCAGCCAGGCGCCCCGGACACGCTCACCCAGTTTATTATTTTTTTTCTTTTCCTTTTATAGTTTATTGTCAAGTTGGTTTCCATGTAACACCCAGTGCTCATCCACACAAGTGCCCTCCTTCATGCCCATCACCTCTTTCCCCCTCTCCCCCACCCCCATCAACCCTCAGTCTGTTCTCAGTATTTAAGAGTCTCTCATGATTTGCCTCCCTCCCTCTCCTCAACTATTTTTCCCCCTTCCCCTCCCCCATGGTCCTCTGTTGTTTCTCCTGTTCCACATATGAGTGAAAACATATGGTGTCTGTCCTCTGCCTGACTTATTTCGCTTAGCATGACACCCGCGAGGTCCATCCACGTTGCTACGAATGGCCAGATTTCATTCTTTCTCATGGCCATGTAGTATTCCATTGTATAGATGAACCACATCTTCCTAATCCATTCATCCATTGATGGCCATTTAGGCTCTTTCCATGATGTGGCTTGTTGTGGATTGTTGAAAGTGCTGCTATGAACATTGGGGTACATGTGCCCCTGTGCATCAGCACTCCTGTGTCCCTTGGGTAAATCCCCAGCAGTGCTATTGCTGGGTCATAGGGGAGTTTTTATTGTTAGTTTTTTGAGGAACCTCCACACTGTTTTCCAGAGCGACTGCACCAGTTTCCATTCCCAACAGTGCAGGAGGGGGCCCGTTTCTCCACATCTCGCCAGCATCTATAGTCTCTTGATTTGTTCATTTTAGCCGCTCTGACTGGTGATGCTCACCCAGGTTAAAACAAACAGACAAAAGATCTGAAGCTAAAGCTTGTGAAAGCAAGTACCTGTGCAAAATACCATCCAGAACCCCCCGTGAGCACCTTTGGTCATAAGGCTGCTGTTCTTGCAAGGAGATTCGTTTGTGCCTGCACCCCAAAAAGCTGTCTTATTTGTTACCATGTAATAAACCCGGTCATGCCAAAATGGCACCTTTACTATCATGTGAAAATAGGAAGCATTTGAAGGACAGACTTTCCTTCTGGAAACCGTGGCAATGAGGTGAGACAGGGCGAACTCATCTGATCACGTGGATTTCCACAACTGCTTCACCCCAGGCGCTGCCTGCTTGTGATGATGGGGCCACTTGAGGGCTCCTGTGATAGGGACTGGGGTCTTTCTCTAGCTGGCCTCCCACTGGGTCACCTCCGTGCCCTCTCTTCTATCTCGTCTACCTGGAGACCACGTTCTGAAGACTTGTTCTGCCAGGCATTCGGGGACACCACCCTCGCCTGCAAGGTGAGAGTCTGCAAGGTGGGGTCCACTTCTATGAAGCTGAACTCAAGTCCGTTGAAGCTTCCCATCCGGTCTTTTACACACGGCACATATATTTCCTATGTCTCTCATATGGACGACACTTGGTGGGGTCACAGGCACACACTGGGGTCTGTGCGTGAGTGTGTTTGCACTATGTTTGTTTCATCTAGATCCCCTGTGCTTAGTTCACAATAGCCAGCAGGCGAAAGCCATCCCAGGTATCCCCTGAGGGACGAACAGATAGGCAAATGTACGGGCAATGGAAGATTACTCGGTTTTAAAAAGGAAGGGAATT
Organism: Cryptoprocta ferox; assembly: GCA_028646485.1. NCBI lineage: Eukaryota > Metazoa > Chordata > Mammalia > Carnivora > Eupleridae > Cryptoprocta > Cryptoprocta ferox. Next base: position 1,789,045 of record CM053561.1, read on the forward strand.
CTGACCCCGGCTACAACACGGGTGGACCTTCAAGACACTATGCTGAGTGATGTAAGTCGTTCACAAGAGGACCACTACAGGCTGATTCCACTTATCCGAGGTCAAGTTCACAGTAACAGGAAGCAGAATGGTGGTTGCCAGGGCCTGGGGGGAGGGGGAACGGGGAGCTGTTGTTTCATGGGCACAGAGTGTCAGTTTGGGAAGATGAAAAAGCTTTGGAGATGGATGGGGGTGATGGTCACACAGCATTTTGGATGTCTTTATTTATTTATTTATTTATTTATTTAATTTTGAGAGAGAGAGAGAGAGCAAGCAGGATGGGGGAAAGAGAGAGAGAGAGAGAGAGAGAGAGAATCCCAAGCAGGCTCCGCACTGCCAGCACAGCCCAAGCGGGGCTCAGACCTGAGCCAAAACCAAGAATCGGATGCTTAACTGACTGAACCCCACCGAGCACCCCATTGTGAATGTACTTTAAAGCAACTGAACTGGACCCTTAAAACTGGTTAAGATGACAACTTTTATGTTACACGTATTTTTACCACAAAAAGGCTCCAGTGAAGAATTTAACTCGTACATTCCATGAATAATTGGCTGTGCTTATCGTCTTGGTGAAAGACCCGAGCCAGAAGCACTCTGGAGGAAAAGGTGGCCAAAAATCAGATAACTCTGTGGCTCAGGGCTGTGCTTGGGGTCTGGGGGCCTCCTGCCCTCTTATGGGAGAGCAGAGCCAATGTCACCACTGCCAGGCAGTCACCCCAGGGAATTTCCCTCAAGACCCCCACCCACCTGCTCGCCCAAGGCTGGGGGACACCCTCACACCGATGCAGGGTCACAGCCCCTCTCCTTCTGAGAGCAGGCCAAGGTGTCATTGCTTCCCTCAAACTAGATGATTTCCAAACCATGTTTACTATTTTTCACTTTTTATTTTAAAAATGATTATCAAAATTAATCGAAGGTCCTTTTGAAAAACCCAGTACAGAGGTTACATGAAGGGAAAGTGCCATCCTTGTCCAGCTCGGCCCCTCCCAGACCCTGCCCCACTATCGGAGGCCCCGAACCCCTTTGAGCAGTGGGGTGCTGGGCTGGCTAATCTGGTCATCCTTCTGATGGGCTTTCCAGCCTTCGCCACCCTTCTCTGTCCCCTCGGGAGGCTGATCTATATGGATGGTGTCACAGGGCTCCCTTGACCAGGCTTCTAGTTAGTCCGTGCCAGTGCGGGAGATGATCATTATTTATCCTGCCCACCATTCCTGCTGTCCATAGGAGTCCCTCCGGGACTGCACCTTCTTCTATCAGCTCCCGCCCGCCCCCCATCCTGGAACTGCCCCCCTACCAACACCCGCCCGGATGTGGAGGTTCTAAAGGTGCCCCCGCTGCTCCAAGCCCCAGGTAGCTGTTCAACCTATTGTGTTTTCCCTGCCCACATCTTGGTAAATAGTTCATTGATTAAACCCTTCTCAGTTGCCCCACTGGTTATATTGCCTATTTCTTCCCAGGACTCCGACTTTCCTATTTAAAAGAAAAACGTCTCTGGGCTCCTGGGGGGCTCAGTCAGTTGAGCATCTGACTTCAGCTCAGGTCATGATCTCACGGTTCGTGAGTTCGAGCCCCGCATCAGGCCCGCTTTGGATTCTGTGTCTCCCTCTCTCTCTCTGCCCCTCCCCCACTCATGCTCTGCCTCCCACAAAAATAAACATTAAAAATTTTTTTATTTTTATTTATTTTTTAATGTTTACTTATTTTCGAGAGACAGAGAGATAGGAAGGGGAAGCACAGAGAGAGAAGGAGACACAGAATCTGAAGCAGGCTCCAGGCTCCGAGCTGTCAGCACAGAGCCCGACGCGGGGCTCGAACTCATGAACCGTGAGATCATGACCTGAGCCGAAGCCAGATGCTTAACCGACTGAGCCACCCAGGTGCCCCCAAAAATTGTTAAATAAAAATGTCTCACATACATTTAGGGGAGTTTGGAAAAGGGTATCAAACTCAAAGAAAGACGATACCCTAAATCCAAAAGTTTTGCATATATCTTTCATCTCTTGGTGCAGCGGAGAAAACACTTGTGGTTAGTACTACTCAGCCCCTAAAATAGTTTTCTGCCTCCGAGCTCCGAAACGGATTCATTCTTTATAGACAGAGGTTTAACGCAAAGTTGTTGTGGTTGTTGTGGTTGTTTTTAACTTGATTGATTTCTCGTCATTTTGGTCTTGATCAGAACCATTATTTCAAACATGTTTTGTTTCCCCAGGATTTTCACAACATCTGGAGCGTGAACACTGGTCTGAAATACAAATGGGGGCTGAGCACGGAGGGAAGATGTTACTCGCGTATTCAGGGTTTAATTAAATGTTTTCTCCGCTCCAGATTTATGTCTAAGTCAGCCACACGCTGCTGTATTGCCTGATGCGATTCTTCGAGCAGCACTTTGGGGCCAAACTGCAAAATCTGGAAGCTCTGTTTCCTGCTGGGGCTGCAAGGTTCACCCTGGACAAAACCAAAAGTGTCCCTGGAGACTGCAGTGTGCTTCTGTCTCTTTTTGGCACCTGGCCCCCTGTGGTTTTTTGGTAGCATCTGGAAGGGCCCTTAGTTGGAAACTCTGCCCTCCTTAGGCTGAAGGGCAGCCACCTGGCCTTGGAATCCAAAGCATAGGGGTGCAAACAGTGGGGACAGCTGGCTCGCATTCACCCTGGCTTCCGATCCTGCTTCGAGAACGTTCCTGTTCCCTGCTCTTGGATCTCCCCCCGCTTCCTGCTCATCTCCACACCTGGTTCTTTGTTCTCCCAGCCATTGTCCATTCCCTGGGCTTCCCGAGCCCTTCTGGTAAATGCCTTTCTACCTGACTTAAATGGATCAATCTGCATAACTTGAAGGAGAACCGTAACCCGTACATGACCGCGCGCAGGGGATGGCCAAGAATCCGATGAGGCCGTTATTGTTAGTACTAGTATTATTATTGTTATTAAAACCTAAATCGCGTTTGCAGCACATAACTTTATAAGACATTATCAGGGGCAAAATTAAGAGCAGAAGCCACACACATCTTTCACAAACAGCTTTATTGAGATAATTCACATATTACACAATTCACCTCTTTTAAGTGTACAATTAAACGATGCTTAGCAAGTTCACAGGTACGTGCAACCATCGTCACAGCCGATTGCAGCACATTCTCATCAAAGCAGAGGAACCTCGGATCCTGTAGCTATCACCCCCCCACACAACCCCGGCTCACCCCCAGCCCCGGGCAACCACTAACCTATTTGCTGTCTCTACAGAGTTTCCTATTCTGATCATCCATATGAATGGAATCGAGAATAACTTGGTCCATTTGGGCTGCTAACAAAAATACCACAGACTGTGGCTTAAACAACAAGCATTTATTTGTCACAGATCTGAAAACTGAGAAAGTCCCAAGTTCAAAGCACCACCAGATCTGGTGTCTGGGGAGAACCCATCTCTTGGTTCATAGATGACCGCGTTTTCACTGTGGCCCCCGTGGTGACGGTGACAAGGGAGCTTTCTTGAACCTCTTGGACAGGGCAGTCATCCCATTCGTGAGGGCTGCCTCCTCATGATCTAATCACCTCCCAAAGGCCCCCCCACCAAATTCCATCGCATTGGGGGTGAGGTTTCAATCTATGAATTTGGCAGTGGGGGTCACACAGACGTTCAGTCTATGGCATATAATATGTGGATTTTTGTGACTGGCTTATTTCGCTTGGCGTAACATTGCCACGGTTTCTTTACGTGGTAGCGTGTGTCCACACTTCATAGCTTCTTATGACCTGCTCGTATTCTACGGTGTGGATATACCCCATTTTGTTTATCGATTCAGCAGTTGATACGAATTGTTTCTATCTTTGGGCTATTGTGAATAATATGGCTCTACCCACTCACGAACAAGGTTTCATGTGGACATATATTTTCATCTTGGGGGGGAAGATGCTTAGACGTGGGGTGGCCAGGTCCTACGATAACTGTGTTTTATCACTTGTGGAACTGCTAGACTATTTTCCGAAGTGGCTACACCATTTTACAACCCCAGCAGCTCACGCATTTTTTAATTACCTAAGTTAAGCAAGAAACCATATTTATAAATCAGACATCGTAATTGAACTTGTTACTGTCGTAGTTCATACCACAGTACTCTGACGACAAGAGCCCTATCAAAAAGAAGCAATTATTATGTTCCTTTATGTCCTTATAGCTAGGACTGACAGTCAGTGACTTTATAAATTACCTTTTCATGGGAGCCTGAGCTAATAAATCCCTTTTGAACGTTGGAGCATAAGGATTGCTTTGAGATTTTATGAAAGCCATTAGCTCAAAGGAGACAAATAGTTCTTTTCCTGAGCCATTCATCTGCGCAAACATAGCATGTGTTTGCTGCCTAATGGCGCCTTTCCCAACGTGGGAGAATACAATTTATGAGAATCTGAAAATGATGTAAAAAGATGAAATGAAAAGTAACAAAAGATGAGATGCATGAAGACATGCAGAAGATAAACCTGTACCACAGAAAGAGATGGGAATTAAATAAAATCCATGTCAATTACTAAATATGCAGCTGGGTGTATGATGTAAGAGAGAGGGCAAAGGGGGTCTTTTTAATTTAGTTAATTCTTTTAATAAACTCAGCAGCATTGTGGAGAAGGTACAAATGTCTACAATGAGAGGGTGTTTTTAATTCCATCTCTTTCTGCTATAGAAAAGCTACACAAGCTTTGACCTCCGGTAGCAAAGAACCTTGTTTGTCAGCAGTAATTCACAAGAATGATGCTCTTGTCACTATGTCCCCTGCTTATAGCGAGCAATGAATTCATCAATGTTGCCTGTAATTAAAATAGTAAGTGCCCAATCACATGATATTGTTGATAAGACTAAAATACCTGTGAGGTGAAAGTATCTTTTTTTGTTCTGATTATCGTTTTGTGTTACTGGATCTCAAAAATCACAACAATGGTAGACCTGGACACCACATTGGAGATGAGTGGTTTTTAACTCACGGGAAACAAGCTCATCAGGGAATCTGGTGAAAATTGTGGATTTCCTAGACTAGAAAAATGAGCAGTGACCACAGATAATTTCAGGGTTTCCAGTTGGCCGTCCTCGGTCCAGCCTCGCCAGCAGGGTTGTGAGTGAAAACCAGAGAATCTTAGCTGTGGATTCTCACACAACAGACGTCCTTGGAGCCCACTGACTGGGCAGGAAAAAGTCCCAGGTGACAGGGGCCTGTAGGGCAGGCTACGGGTGACTGTCCTTCCTCCTACATGATGGAAGATGCTTCAGGACATTTCCTACTCCGCATTGTTCATGCCAGGAGCCACGTGGCTTGTTGGCCAAGTCCCCCGGAGCTTCCTGCCTCCCTTATTCCAATCTCCCTACAAGCGAGCACAAAATAAAATCAAGGTCTATGATGCCTGATATTCCAGGAAATCCAAGGGCTCCTCAAAGCTAGGCTGGACTCCTTCCGGGACCCTGGGACAGGCTGTGTAATTGTGAGGCCTTCTGGATTTGGGACGATCCGGGACAGTTGAGTCTTCTGCCTGGATGTTCTGGAATAATTCCTCTGGTGCATCAGAGGGTGCCTGACGTGGTGCTTGGATTTAGGATAGAAGGATCCTTCAGACCCGGAGCAAATTCCCCACAGTATCTCTGGAAAGGAGGGACGGCATCTCCCAGACACCCCAATCCATGGTTCCTTTGGGCGATCCAGCAGAGAATCGGGGTGGATTAATAATCTGGGCTAAGAGACCTTATGCGGAAGAATTAGAGTCAGGACAATTTACACCCTCGCAGAGCCAATGAGGTCAATGCCATGCGGATGAGAGTTTCTCTAGCTCTCTTGTGCTGCTTTCTCATCCAAAGCCAGGAGGCCCCAGCGATGGCAGTGACTGTCCTGAGAGACCCCTGTCGCCGTCCCAGGTCGACCTGTGGAGACTTGGTACAGCCCTCAGACAAGCCCTCCTCCAAACCAACTGAATTGACCTTTCTCATCAGTTCTGAAGACTGGGGGCTCAGACCAGATTTACTTGATTTAGAAAATGACGTGTAACATGGATTTTTAAATCATTTTATTTATTTATTTAGTTATTTAGTTAGTTAGTTAGTTAGTTATTATTTTCTTTAGAGAAAGTGCATGAGTCCGGGGGAGGGGCAGAGGGAGAGAGAGACGTGGGGCTCGACCCCACGATCCTGGGATCATGACCTGAGCCAAAATCAAGAGTCAGAAGCTCAACCGACTGAGCCACCCAGGGATATTTTTTTAACACTAAATCCCAAACCAGTGGATTTTTACCCTCCCCCCAGTCATGCTTAGCTCTTAGCTGCCTGACGATGACTGTCCCGTTAATTCCATATTTATTGTTTCACGGGAGGTGTATCGGTTAGCTTTTGCTACATAACAAACACCCCCAACTGCAGGGCTTTACACAGCACGTTGTTCTTCATGAGTCTGCGGTTGGCGTTTTACATCAGGGTCAGCTGGGCTCCCTGCTCTGGGAGGGCTCTGTTGTCTCCGCCTGAGCTGGCTCGGAGACAGAGCCCGGGTGGCTCTGGACCGCTGAGATGGCTGGACCCTCTCTCCCCGCGGCCCCCCGCACAGCAGCACACCAGCCAGGGCTTGTGACACGGTGCCAGAAGTGTTCTCAGGACCAGGCAGAAGTCCCAAGGTGTCCAGAGGCCCAGGCTGGGGACTCACGCGCCAGTGTATCTGCAGCCTTGTCCTGATGCAGACTAGCCAGCCCCAGACTCAGGGCGGGAACACAGACTTTCCTCTTACCAGAGTGGCTGCAAAACCTCCGTGGCCACATTTACAATCACCTTACAAGGACAGGACCCAGCCAAGGGTCCAGCCCTGAGCTTCAAAATAGAGACTGTAAGTGCACAGTGAGATAAGTTTAGTTAGCTGAGAAAGAATTTTCTCTAAGTTCCCCAAACTATTTTACGTACCTAGAGCCAAACCTGGCGTACTAAGGTCACCGAATACCCTCTCTCAGTCAAAAAGTCAGAGAGAAGGAATGTACGGCGTAAGAAAAGTTCCCACAGGGCACAGAGAGGAAATGGGAAATGTTCCTGGTAGTGGGGTGGGGGGAGGGGGAGAAACCAAAGGGGAGAATGAGCTCGAACGTCTGGAGTCATTGCCTCCACCCACCCAACACTTCTCTTGGTGAGCACCTGCAGACGGAGAGCAATAGAAAACCCCAAATGTTTATAGAGGACTCTGAAAAGAGTGCTCCCTGCACCGGGTTCTGTTTGCATCTGTGGGAGCAGACAGCTTCACAGGGGGCTTGTGTGGGTACCAGACAAGAAGTGGCACCGAGGTTGTTCAGGTAGAGGGAGGCCCGCGAGCCCACCCAGGGTCTGGGACCCAAATATCACGTGCAAATAAGCCAAGGGTTCCCACAGGCCCCAGGATTCCTAGTTGCAAGCCACACTTGCAAAAGAGGGGCGCCTGGGCAGCTCGGTTGGTTGAGCGTCCGGCTTCAGCCCAGGTCATGATCTCACAGTTCGTGAGTTCAAGCCCCGCGTCAGGCTCTGTGCTGACAGCTCAGAGCCTGGAGCCTGCTTTGGTTTCTATGTCTCCCTCTCTCCCTGCCCCTCCCCAGCTTGTGCTCTCTCTCTTTCTCTCTCAAAAATAAATAAACATTTAAAAAGAGTTTTTAAAGAAATAAAAAAGCAAAAGAACATTTATTAAGGGTTCAGGCATGACAGTTTCCAGGGAAGTCAGAGACCCAGAACAAAGCCGGAAGTGATGCTCAGCGCCATCATGTGGCTTCATCACAGAAATGCCACTGTCACTGTCACTCACCGGCAGAGACCTAGTTCCTCAGACACGCTGGCGGCTCGCACAGGATACCAAAACTTGTCACACACAGGCCATCAAGACCGGAATGCCTCCACCAGCACCTCGCACCCCCAACACACAAAACAAATTTCTTCTCTCCTGCTTCTCCACCTGTGTCTGAATCCATCTCTCCTGGGGACACCTGAGAGGCAGAGCCTGAGGTATGTAGTCTGGGCAGGAAGGAAGACCTGGGAACAAGGTCCACTCCCCTCCCCAGGAAATGGGGTTTAGAGATGGGAAACTCTCTAGTTGCAAGAAGAATGTTCGCATGATGCTGGACAGCCCCTCCATGACAATTTCCACGGTCGGGGAGGGGATGGCTGAGAATGAAGAGTCAACTCTTGATTTCGGCTCAGGTCATGATCTCACAGTTCGTGAGTTCGAGCCCCACACAGGGTTCCACGCTGACAGTGCGGAGCCTGCTTGGGATTCTCCTCTGCCTCTCTCTCTGCCCCTCCCCATCTCTAAATAAATAAATAAATAAATAAATAAATAAATAACACTTAAAAAAGAAGAAGTTGAGACACAAGTGACACTAGTTGTGAGCCATTAGCAGCAAACACGGTGAGAAAGAGGTGAATGCCCAGAGGCCGCAGAGACCCCTGCTCCGATGCCCTGGATAAGTCAGACCCCCCGTTCTGGGCACGGCTGTTAGAAAAAAGAAGGGAAAGGAAGAGCGTTGAGTAGGGAGAAATGGCCTCAGAAGGTGTTTGAACTTCAAAGTGACTGCTAGTTTACAGGGCAGGAGACTATTTTAAAATGAAAGAGGGTGTCACATGGCAAAATTTAAATTCAGGTTTTACTACCGCATGGAAATGGAGGCTCCAGAGCCAAAGGAGATAAAATGTGTCTTTTTTTTTTTTTTTAAAGTCAAGTTCGAGTGTTTGCACGTGAAACCGTGGAGAGTAAATTCCTATTCTGCTACGCCGGGCGTTCAAGGCATCCCGGGATCTGCGGCCGCATCAACCTGCTGCCCCTCGGGGAGGCCGAAGAAGGTGTCATCTCGGAATGAGATCACCCTGCAGGGACAGAGGTGCCGGAGGGTGAGCAGAAGGAAGCCAGGGATATTGAGCTTCCTTCCACACTGAAATTGTAAAGCATGAACCCCCTCAGGGACGCAAAGGCAACCTCAACAGTGCCACCTTGGGCCATAGGGCATGAGCCTGGTGCTTATTTGGGGCGATTAGGCCTTGGAGGAAACTATATTCCACCATCGAGCCAGAAAGCCAGCCTGCAGCTGAGGGAAACCTAGGTAGCTCGAGCAGTTCTGGGAAATCACAAGGGAGTTGATGAGTGTGCGTCTCCACTCTGGAAGTTCCCTGCAGGTAGACACCTGGGGCCAAAGCCTGGGCAGAGCACATGGGGGAGATCTGGGCCCGGTGCCCGAAGATGACCTCCCACCCCGTGATGCGATGCTGATGTGAGGCTCGTTCCCACAAGGGGAGGCTGGGTGCCCCACTGGGGAGGAGTGGAGAGCCAGATGGTGGAATGGGGGCTCTTCACGTCCTGGGGGAGGAAGTGAGAGTTTCCCAGTGTGGACGTGATTGGTGGCAGAGGGAGCCCTAGCTCTCCCCTTCTAAGGAGGCAGAAGCAGCATTCATGACCACACCTCCTGAACCTCCTTTGCAAGCGCTCAGACTTCTTGGCAGGGGAGACAGAGCCCCTCTAGAATGAGGACATTGCTGGTTGGCTTTGAGCTTCAAGTTTAACTTTTTAATGTCTATGGTGACATAAGGGTCATAGAGGGCTTAGAACGAAAGCCCTCTGGGGCCAGGGGGAGGGGGACAGATCCACCATAGGCCAGGAGACTCGGGGACCTCTGGTCTGTCTCTGTACCCATATGCCACCCAGGGAGCAAAGGGGACAGGGCAGAGACACTGGAGACAATGCTTACCTCAAGGGGGACCCAGCTTTGGCTGAAAGAGTGACTAAGACGGTAATACTTAAAACCGGCTGCAAACTCCCTACCCTGGAAAGGGGTAGGATGACTGTGTGCTCTGGGCAGTTTCAGGGCCCAAGGGCGAAATAGGCACCAAAAGAGAGGGAATTGTATTTCTGCAGATGGGGGAGGAAGTGTGTGAACTCCAAGACCCTGTCCCAGCCCCAGCACTTACTCTAAAAGCCTCTTCACGCACACTGTGGGTGTCGCTTGCTGGGGCACAGTGGTCAAGTATGAGTGGGGTGGCTCAGAGACCCAGGAGGGGAGAACAGAGCCCACTCCCTGCTGAGGGGATGCACCCCACCAAGTCCCTGAGGCCAGAGGGACTCGGTACCTTGGAAGGGAGGACAGGGGCCTTCGCGGGCCCTCTGTGTCCCTGCTTATCGTCTAACTGCCCACTTGACGTCGACTCTGACTGTCTCCTGGGCATCTCAGACTTACATTCAATCGACTAAGCCTATAAGGTTACAAATATTAAAAAGTGTAAAAAGGCATATAGAGGAGTCTCCCTCACACCTTAGCTCCTCTTAGTCTATCCCCAGAAGAGGGAACCCTCTGATTGTGCCTGGTGCCTCTTCTAAGAGTTTCTTACGCAGCTAGAAACACATGCTCTCTCCCCCCTTTCTCCACAGATGGAGACTCTGCACACTGTGGACTGTTCAGGAGAACAGCCAGAGGCCATCCGTGTTGGTGTAGGCTTCCAGACTTCATGGTGTTCCATTTCGTGGTTACTGTACCATAATTTTTTTAAAATGTCTGTTTAGTTTTGAGAGAGAAAGAGAGTGCTCGTGTCGGGGAGGTGCCGGGAGGGGGGCGAGAGGATCCAAAGCAGGCTCTGTCCTAAGAGCAGAGACCCGGATGCAGGGCTCGAACTCACCAACTATGAGATCATGACCCGAGCTGAAGTCGGATGCTTAACTGACCAAGCCACCCAGGCGCCCCTAATAGTGGGCCCCAAGTGCTTCTCAACTTTTTTCTAAAGTAAATAGCGTTTCAATGAAATAAATAAGCTTGTTCCTCTTTCCCTTTTCATGGGTGTGGGTTTATCTGCCAGAGAAGTTGCTAGGAGGAAATGGCCGGCTCAGGGTGTCTGGGCGTTTGTAATTTTGATATATTTTATTTATTTTTTTAATCTTTAATTATTTTTGAGAGAGAGAGAGAGAGAGAGAGAGCACGAGCAGAGGAGGGGCAGAGAGAGAGGGAGACAAAGAAACTGAAGCAGGCTCCAGGCTCAGAGCTGTCAGCACAGAGCTAGACCCGGGGCTCGACCTCAGGAACGGCGAGATCATGACCTAAACCGGAGTCAGATGCTCAACTGACTGAGCCACGCAGGCGCCCCTTTTGATCCAAAGTGCTTCTAACAGTTTACACTCTACACTCCCATCCGCACAGAGAAGGGCATTTTCCTCCCATCATATCCACAGTTTGGAAAGTCTAGGTCTGCCCATCATCCGTTCCCGTACTCGGGTCTGAGAGCAGGAAGCCCCATCCCAGCACCCCACCGGGACGCCCTGACACTAATTCTCCCAAGAGAACCTGTCCCTTCCCACCATCTCTCCTACGGCACCTGGCGCAAGCCAGACCCGCCCACCTGCCCGCTGGGCACGCGCCCTGGCTCCCCTCCCCTCTGGGCTGGTGTCTTCCTCCACCTGCCCCGCACAGCAGGGGGCGGGCACAAACCGCACCCGTCGCCCCGCTGAGCCAGGCACGGACAACAGGACCGTCCCCGTTCCGGGATCAAATCTGTTGTGTGTGCTTGTGGTGAGTTTGCCCTGCTGTGACATCCAAGCCCACTTGAGTCCCAGGACAAAGTGGCTGCACCCGGGGGAGGGTTCAGACCAGCGGTTCTTGAGTTTTGCCCGGAGGCCTCACAGGGCAAAGGAGGTGTCACACGTTGCGTCCCCACCCCCACCCCTACCCCTCCACCCCCGCCTGCCCAGACATGAGCCTCGCATCTCTCTGCCCCTGCACAAACACCCAAGCTTGCTCTGGAGAAAGAATAAAACGTATTCATTGCAGGCCAAGGGTGCGGAGGGAGAGGACTGGAAGGCCCCCCAGGGGCCTGGTTAAGGATCAATTAATTTAGAATTTGCTTCAGCAGATCGTTGCGCCACGGGGAAGGAAATACAGCTAAAACGACGAATGGTCCCTGGGAGACTCACAGGGCTGGAAGCCGCCCATGTCTCCAGGCTGGGGACAAGCAGACAGAATTTATGACAAGAAACGCACCCGTTCCCCTGGGCAGACCAGCAGACCTTCCCCCTCCGAGGTGTTCAGAGCGTTTCCGGAGGGCCTGCCAGGTCTCCAGACAGTGTGACTGACGTCCCTCTAAACATTTTCCATCCCGAGAAGCGGCAGAGGTTTGTAAAGTAAACTCAAGAACGGTATCTGCTTTCCTGACGCATTGGTTCAACACTCATCCAGCCAATATGCCCGCAGCTTGTACTCGGGGCCAGGCTGAGCTGGGGTGGGGGTGGGGGTGGTGCCAAAGGTGCCCAGATGCAGCGAGTCCGTGACAATGAGCTCTTGCAGGGAAATCTGCACAGGGAATCTGCCTGCCCCCGCATTTCTCAAGGGACAGGGCTGGGAGGGGTCGGGAAGGCTGACCCCTCAGTAACACCTGAGAACCCTCAGGCAGGACCACTGGGGCAGGGTCCTAGCTGTGGTCCTGGGGAGCTGCGTGCAAGGTGAACCCCAATGGGCTGGAGATTCCTAAACGCTTTCAGGGCATTTTCCACCCGGAGGCATTTTTGCATTGGTCACAAATGACAATGCAGTTCTCTGATTTCCTAGTAACTGAATTCGGTTTTCAGTAAAACAAACAAACGAACAATCTCTACCAGTCCACGGGAGAGACCAAGGCCGAAAGACCCCTGCCCAGAGAGGGGTTTGTAATGGGACTGGAGTAAGGACACAATTCCTGGAGCGTGGGGCAGGTCGGACATTAAGTGGCGTGGTCGGTGTTGAATTTCACTTCCGCTGGGGCATTTGAAGGGAAATTCTCAGAAACCTGGGCTGGTGATCATTACCTTGACTGAGGTGCCACCAGAAACGGATGGCCCTCATGCTGCCCCACCGGTTTCCCTGGCCGTTGTCCTTAATCACTTCTAAATAGAGCTGTCTACTGGGCAGCACGGCACAGGACTCGGCAGCTCCACCGTTTCTAATACAGAATCATTGCAGAATCCTTTATTGTGTAGAGGAAGAGACACAAGGAAAGAGCCTCAGAAGTCGGGTTGTGAGAGCCGGTGTGTGGGAGATAGGGGACAGAGGGGACAGGGATGGGAGGAACCCACAGCCCCTTGACCCTGCATGTGCCAGACTCTATAAGCTGCCATGATCCCCTAATCCCACCGCAGCCCCAGGAGACCCTGGTGTCCTGACTCACGCTGAGAAAACAGGCACAAACTGTCCAAAGTCGCCCCAGGCAAAACTGGGAGTTCAAGCCAGATGTCCCCAACTTCGATGTCTACACATTCCCAGTAAAACAATATACAGGATCCACTCGACAGAAAGTGTCTGGAACTAAGTGAAACTCCCGGGAACTGAGGGATCCTGTTAAAAAAAAACTCTAGTCCCAGGCTTTTAACACATGACCCTGTGGCCCCAACGTTGACTGCGACTATTTTGAGCATCGCAGAGAAGTCGCTGTAAAATGTTTAGAAGACCAGGGGCTTTACGCAGAGGCTAATACTTTTATTAAACTATAAAACTGCCTCCAACCTCCGAACTTCATTTCTTCTCAAATGTGAAATCCTCCCTGTAGAGTTTTAAAGGACACGGGATTTTATTGATATGATGTCTGTTTTTGCAAATGTTTCCCAGCACCTACTGCCAGGAATGTTGGAGAACAGAGGCGCCTGTACCCTGGAGGAGGGGCGGACGGCCGCTGTGAGTACACCTGTATCCGGGCCAGTCACCAAATTCTGGCTGGATGACATCCGGCCCTCCGTCGGCTTTTGTAAGTAAAGTTTTATTGGCACACAGCCGTGCTGATTCGTCACGCGGCATCCGCGGCTGCTTTTGCGCCACGACCCAAAAAGTTGAACGGTTGCAACACAGACCATATGGCCCGCAGAGCCGAAAACGTTGACCAGCTGGCTCTTTACAGAAAAAGTCTGCCCACCCCTGCTCTCAATCAAAATGAGGCCGCCTGAGAGAGAGCCGGGTGAGCTCCGTCCGTGTAATGCGTGCCATGATGATTCACTCAGCTCCCCTCCTGCTCTCTGACTTCAGATGTGATTCAAGACCACACGGTGCGCTCTCCCCCTGCGCAACAAACACTGCCTGCCCCCTCCCAGACCCAGCTGCTCTCTTGCTCCCTTTCTCCATAAAGCAATCCTCTCTCTCCCATGGGGTCTCCCCAGTGCATTAGGCACTGCTGCTTCTGCCCGGAATTGGCCCAGGCTCCCTGCTCCCTCTGGGTCTGCAGGAGCCCTGGGAGGGAGGGCAGAGAGCTCGCTCTACAGTTTGCCATCAGGGCGTGCCTCATTTCAGCCTTAACGGGGACGTTCCCAGGCAAACAGGTGGAGGCCAAGGGCCACTCAGCCCAGGTGTCCCAGAACTGGCTCCCTCCTGACTAACACACTCACCTCGCTTCTCTTCCCACCTGTCCCCGACCCGCAGGGGAGCAGCCATGCCCTACCTCTATCGGGCCCCAGGGCCCCAGAAGCACCCGGTGCCCAAGGATGCCCGCACCACCCACTCCTCAGGCCAGAGCTTCGAGCAGCTGAGGCAGGAGTGCGTGCAGAAGGGCATCCTGTTTGAGGACGCAGACTTCCCAGCCAACAGCTCCTCTCTCTTCTACAGCGAGAGGCCCCAGATCCCCTTCGTGTGGAAACGGCCAGGGGTAAGTGAGGCAGGGATTGGGGGAGGGCGGTGGCAGGCAGGGGTGGGGCCCAGCAGCCCAGGAGAGGGGTTGCTGGGAGGGTGGGCTGCACACAGACACATCTGCCAGGCGCATCGGCCATGTCTACCGTTGAGATGCTATGCGGTTTGCACTGGACATGACGCACAGGGGGCACATACCAGCAGGTCAGGGACGCTCCCGGGGGGTGCCCCGGGCGTCTGCTACACCCCACCCCCAGCTCTCTGACTCCCACACAGGTAAGCCCGGGACTGGGGCCCAGAGCCAGAGAGGGACTTGTCAGTAAGTGGGAAGTGGGAATCAAAGCCTATCCGAGCCAAGTCTCAGGTGGCACATTCTTGCCATCGTGCTGGTGCATGTGATGTGCCCGTAGCTTCTGGCCGCAGCCAGGGGTGCTCGGTGCGGATGCACACTCACTCAGCAAGTGCTCAGTAATGTGACGGACGGGACACTCAGAAAACAAGGCTTCTCTCCCCAAAGCACGCATCTCCCTTCCCAGGGGGGAGCCAGCGCCCGAGCTGCCCCACCCCCAACTGTCCAGAGGAGATAGTCCCAAGGGGCGCCAGCTGGTGCCTCGCACAAGGAGTCAATATTTGCTGTGCTGGTTTAGTCAGGCCTCGACCTCTGCCCGGGCGCCGCTGGCTGTCATTCCCTCCAGGTGGGGACTGGCCTGGGAGCAGCTCCTGTGGGGACAGGGAGAGCATAGAAAGGGCTGGGTGGAAGGAGAGACCCTGGGTGCTGGTCGCACCCTGCCACTGTGGTCCTGGCACTTGGCTTCCCCGAGCCTGTGAAGTGGGAACGGGAATGACCGATATGGATCCAATGTCCAGCAACGGTTTGCAGTAAATGGCAGCGATGCGATTGTCCCACCCAACCTCAGAGCGATGCCGCCTACAGCCTATTGACCTCCTCTCTGGACCCCGCACAAAGAGTGCCCGCAGGACGTTTATCAGTTTATCATGGGTGCCCTTGGGACCAACAGGGACGGAGCAGGGGTGGGCGGAAGGAGCCTCGGGGCTTCGATGTGGCCCCGTGAAGGCCTCAGCCAGCCGCACGGCGTGCTCTGGAGCTGGGACGGGCTCTCGGAGTCTCCTGGGCTCAGGGTGACAGGCCCACCTGTGTCTGTGCCCTTCACCGATGAGTCCCTGGATGTGGTACCCCTGAAAGCCATGACCTTGGAAGAGGCAGCTTTCTCAGCACCCCCAACCGAGGGAACAAGCCCTTCCCCGCTGCTGGGGGGTCTGAGGAGCGCACCACAGAGCCTCACTTTTCTCTTCCACAGAAGGGGGGTAATGATGTGCTTCCCGTGCGGGGCTGTTGCAGGGATTCCTGCGTTAACGTGTAGAGCACGCAGAAAGGAGCCTGTAAATAAGTGTCATTGTGATCGCTACCCGGACACCATCACCTCCCGGGCCCAGTAGGCGCCCTGCCCCTCGGGCCGCACCTGCATCCTCTGGCTTAACCTGTAATTCTGCCGCATACAACGCCCCTTCTCTTTGCCAGAGCTGGACTTTCTTCAGCATAAAAGCTCGATGCACACAGGCCAGGGAGGAGAACGCCTTTGTTCCCATTCCCAGAGGCGCCCCCCGTGGAACGAGGGCCCCCGGGGCCCCCGAGGGATTCCGGAATCCCAGATCTCAGCTCTAGGAGGCGGTCATCTTCGCTACTGAGGTCCCTTGGGGTTGCCCCAAATGATGGGTGAGGCTGCCACCCACGGACCAGGGCCCCTGATACACCCCAGTCCCTCTGCGCTCGGCCAAGGGCCCAACGATGTCTTTATTTAACTTAATTTAGGCCAACTGTGTTGCTGTCCTTTCTGCAGACTCATTCTCAGAATCTGTTCTGCCTTTCACTTTGCGTGCCCCTGAGACGGTCCCTTCTGTCCCCATTCCCGGAAACACACCTATCTGCTTCCTAGCCGAGGGGATTTGCAGACTTCCGTGAAATCAGGAGCAAGGGGCTGGGCGGCGGGTGAGGACTGATATTCCTCTTGCTGAATGGAGGTCCAGGGTCCCTGGCCCAGGGCCGGGCAGGGGGCAGCAGGGAAATGGCAGCCGTGTCCCTCCAGAAGGCCTGTGTGGCTTGGGTGCTGTTTGCATTTCCGCCCAGCACTTAGGGGGTGCGTGGTGGGGCAGCAAGTGCAGAGCTGCCCAGGGGACCGTGGGGCGGGGTGCCCTCCCCAGCACCACCTTCTTGTCAAACACAGCTGTGCTTTGCTGGCAGCGGGTGAACACAAGCTGGGCAGCCAGCTTTGACCCCCAGGGAGCCCAGGGCAAGGGTACACTGAGGGGGATCACCTGGGGGCCTGCAGTGGGGGTGGGGTAACAGGCTGTGCTGGGGAGAAGGTGAGATCACCTCCGGGGGGCCTCTTGGAAAAAGCTGTGGGTCTGAGGCGGGAGGCCATGGTGCGCTCAGCCAGGGGCCAGTCTTCCTGGGCCCGCAGCCCCACTTCCTTAGATCACAAGTGTTTCATTTGGCCTTTTTCACCTCAACTCCCTGTCCCCTCCCTAACTTCTCAGCCTAAACCCGGACACCTCCTGGTAAAGATGCCCACACCCCTCTGGCCCGGGTACACCGTGGCATGTGGCCGTGACTGCCCCCCACTGGTGGCTCGGCCCTACTCCTGTGCCTCCAGAGGTCGTGGGCTGCTCTGGGACACACCCCCCCCCCCCCCCGCCGGTGTCCGCACGCGCCTCCACAGCCATGGGGAGCACACAGCTGTCAATCATAGGGCCTGGCCTCTCCGAATTTATTAGAAATGTGCCTTTTCCCCTTTTCAGTTAATTCCTTAGTACGGAAGAGTCCATGTGTGTGGCTGAGCCCCTGATGATGTTCAGGGTGAACAGAACAGACCCTGAGCAAACATGCCTGGTGCTTGGTCCTCTGTCCTCCAGGGAAACCCGCTGGTGGCGCGGAGGCCAGGCCCCGGGCCGCTGCCCGAGCCGCGGTCTGGGCTCACATCGGGTTTGCAAGACTCTGATCTTCCCGTCTGTCTCATGGCTGCGAGAGGTGACCCTCCTCCTCGAGCCCCCAGGACAGCATCTCACGTGAACAGGCGAGCCTGGGCCCCCGGCTCACACGCAGCACACGCAGTGCACCCAGATGCACCCGGCGCCGGCGCGCACCTGGGACGTCCGCGTGGGCCACGTGTGCG
This sequence comes from Cryptoprocta ferox, assembly GCA_028646485.1. NCBI lineage: Eukaryota > Metazoa > Chordata > Mammalia > Carnivora > Eupleridae > Cryptoprocta > Cryptoprocta ferox. The sequence goes on from CM053561.1 coordinate 1,806,851, forward strand.
CCACGCCTACACCGGTCACACACGTTTCACACGCGGGAGACTCCCGGCCGTCGTCGCATCCGACCCCTGCCGACAGCACAGCGCCCCTCGGCCCGCGCATGCCCGGAACCCCGGGCCGACGCACGCCCGCACCCACCGCTCGCGGGCGCCCCGCCCCGGCCGCGCGTCCGGGGATCCCACCGCTTTACACCGGATAGCTGACGCGTGCCCGCTTGGTGACGCTTTCTGAGTTCTCTCCTTTTGTATTCTCCTCCCTCAATCCACAGTTTGATGCAATTCGATAAAATTCTCCTGGACGAGAACAAGTAACTGCAAGATGGAGCTGAGAGGCGGCGGCCGGCGCGGGCGTAGCGGGAGCGGTGGGGGGATGGGCCGGCAGAAGCGGGGGCGGGGGCCCTGGCCCACGGCGGGCTGGGCAGAACCTGCCCGGCTTCGGAGTCCGTTCTGCATCCACTCTAGGGGTGAGCGTCCGCGGAGGTGGGGGTCCCGCTTGCTAGGGCCCTGTAGCGCCCCCCGATGGCGCCCGGCTGTGCAGGGGGCGCAGTGGGAGTCCCCCGGGGGGCCTTCGGGGCAGGGGCTCCAATGCACATCCTGCACCTGGCGCCCAGTGTCCCAGGTGGAGGGGGGCGGTCTGGGCGCGACGCGGCCGAGCCTGGAGCAGTTAGGTGGCCCGCGCAGGGCCCGTGTGTGATCGGGGAGGGCTGCCGGGGGCCCTCACCTCCCCGGCCCCCTGCAGCCCCTGCGGGACCGGGCTCACCCGGTAGAGGGCGGCGTGAGGGGGGCCCGCCCAGAGCAGCTGCCCCCGCACCTTCCGGAGACCGGAGTCCCCCAGCCCACCTGGAGCGAGGGCGGAACTGGAGGACCCTGATTCGGGGCGGGATGTTGGTCCGACCTCTGCGGGCCTGGGTTTGCGCCGACCCCACGGCACAGCGCCCGGAAATGCGCCTGGTCGAGTCTCCTGAAATCCTGTAAAGTAAACCCAAGCGGCGCTCTCTGGGCAGATGTTCTGGGTGCGGTCACTGCACCCAGGAGGTGCGTCCTTCGGGCCGCAAGAGAGAGCACCGTCCCTGTCCACTCTGCCTTGAGGAAAATCCCGCTTCCCGCAGCGAAATCGCCGTGCTCCCCTGACCCTTTGGGACACGGCCCAGAGGAGAAGCAGGGGCCTGGGGAGCTTGGGGAAGACCACTCAGGGCAGAGCGGTCCCCGGAGGCCTCCACCCAGGGACTGGCGAGGACTTCTCCCTCCAGTGCTGCGTCTGGAAATAAGGGGGAAGGTCCCTTACTCAGCCTGCACCCAGATCCAGCTAAAATGACCAAGCATCTGCTGTATGCCAGAACTTTCCTCTGTGCCTCCCGATTTGTTGTTTCCTCTCCGCGGACCTTCACACGACTTCCCACTCAGCTGTCTGCTTCCCCCGGAAGCCCTCCCTGACTGCTCCAGCTAAAATAGCCTGCGTCTCACGCGCTCACTTTCCGTCCAGGTGCCTACCCGTCCTGAACTTGTGTGTCTGCGCCGCTTGTTCATGGTCTGTCCCCCCTCACTCCGCAGGGGGCAGGGGCTTTCTCTGGCTTGGTCTTTGCCATAGTCCATGCCAGGAATGGAGACTGGTGCCCCCGAAAACTGGAAAGAATGTATGAATTTTATATAATTGCATTCAAATGCTTTTTTGTTACTGTTTTATACATATCTCTCAGTATATGTAAATGTATGTATAAATAGCTATGTATACATAATAATATAATATGTGAAATATATAATATATATAATGCACTGAGGTCAAGTTACATGAGAGATATATGCACATGTCTCCACTATATAGTGTGTATATGTGTGTGTATGTGTGTGTGTGTGTATACACACACATAGTAAAACCTTGGACTGTGAGTAACGTGTTCTGCAAATATTCCGCAAGACAAGCAAACATTTCTACTACATTTTAACTTGATAAACCAGCAATGTCTTGCAATATGAGTAGTACAGGACTCCGACTGGCACATGATCACAACTGAGCCAATGTATTCTCTCTCTCTCTCTCTCTCTCTCTCTCTCTCTCTCTCTCTCTCGCTGTGGAATTGTGGGTGATCATCTCCCATTCTCAGATGCTCGGCCTCAGGCTGCGGTGTTTGGCAAAAATTAAAGATTGTTGAGAACATTGGAAGGTGTCCACAACTCACACGAGTGTATTTCTGGTCGCTTCACAGCCCCTGCGGACAGTCCGTTGCTTTTCCACACAAGAGTGAGCTTAGGAGTGCCTTGCTTCGTTCTAGGTCATTGGACAGGTTCCTTGTTAAAGATGCATGAAAAGAAAAAGATTGCACTGAGCCAATAGATAGCAGTGATCCCGTCAGTGATAGTGAACGTCGTCCTACACAATCACCCTCCTCTCTCTTGCCTCCCTCACACCAGCCATGAAGGTTTTCAAAGATAAGTGCAGGTTAATTTGTTATTTTTTGTATCTTCTTTATTTTGTTATATCGTATTACAGTATTGTAGTCATTCTTATATGAATATTTTTGGGTTGTGGAATGAATCATCTGAGTTACCATGATTTCTTATGGGGAAATTTGCTTTGATATACAAGTGCTTTGGGTTACATGCATGTTTCCAGAACAAATTATGCTCACAAACCAAGGTTTTACTGCATATACATATATATATATATATATATATATATATATATATATATACACACACACATATATATACACACACAATACATATTTTAAAAAAGAAAGAAGCTGGGTGGCTAGAGTGGAAATTTGTATTTAATCTTAGACACCAGTCTGTGGTGTGTATATTGCCCCACTTTAAGATGAGGCATTTGAAGCCCACAGAAACTATAATGGCCATAAGCAGGGAGTCAGGATTCGAACTCACAGCCCCCGTCCACCAACTCCTAGCCTCGGGCCTGAGTGGCAGTGGAATCTTCAGTTCACGGCCCTGCTTTGCAGCCAGGCATGGCAGCAGTTGCTGGTTTGACCAGAGGACTGCACTGGGGCCGCCCAGAAGGCGGGACCTCTCCCCAGGGGGTGCGTCTCCCAGAGACGGGCCCAGGTCTGTGCGTCCCTCCGTCCCTCCGTGGGAAAAGAATCAAATACAGGAACAAGCCCTCTGCTCCCAGAACTGAGCGAGACCCTGAGGCTGCTCCAAGCACACTGGCCCCGTATGCGGCGGGTCTCATTTCAGTATTGCCTTTGTTCTTCCAGGAAATAGTGGAAAACCCAGAATTCATTCTTGGAGGGGCCACCAGGACAGATATCTGCCAAGGGGAGCTTGGTAAGTGTGGGAGGATGGAGCATGGGGGGGGGTGGACAGAGCACCCGTAGGGGCCCGCAGGAGAGGGCCTCTGAGCGGCTTCCACGGCAAGGACAGCATGGGACCCTGGAAACCCAAGGGACAAGGCGTTTGGGGGAACATCACTGCTACCACCCGCTGCTTCCTCCTCTCCCCCCTCCCAGTCTGCCAGATGGAGCCCAGTGGACTCTAGGCTCCTTGTACTCTTGTCCCCAGAGGTGGATGTGCCTGCAGTGCAGGGTTCGCGGCCCAGGACTCTACGGAGAACAGAGATGCCCAGTGACGCTGCTCTGGCTCCCTACATCACGACACCGCGAATACGCGCATGCATTAACTCGTTACCGTGTCATCTTCCCAGTGACCCTTCCAATTTTGCAGATGAGAACCCGAAGCTGAGGGAGGCTAAGTAACGGAAGTCACAGGAGCGATAGCCAGGCAGTCAGGATCTGAACTTGCTCTTAACCATTATGCCCCCCAGGGGCTCAGCCGTTGGGGCACCTCCCGGAACTTCACCATCTCCTTCCTCCAATTGACCGGAGGGTGCCCCCCAAGTCAGTTAAATTGGATCTTGCATTTCAGGACTTAGTCCAAAATTGGATTGGGTTTATTCTACTTATGAAAAAAAAAAAAAGATCTTAAAAACAAATACCAGTGGAGCTGAAGGCTTGCGAGGCCCGGATTTATAGCTGACCATGTTCACTGACCCAACTATCCCAAACATTGAACCCAGACTCACAAACCTAGAGGTTGATAGTTGGTAGATCGACAGATGAGAGATGATAGATAGATGATAGATGATAGATGATGATAGATACAAAGAGAGACAGATGTACAACGTGAGTCCACTTACCCCGGGATTTTTTTGTATAAATACAGTATTGTACTGCCAATGGATTTTCTCTTCCTTATGGTTTTCTTACCAACGTTTTCTTTTCTCTAGCTTCTTTAATTTTCCTTTAATGTTTACATTTAACATTACAGAGAGACAGAGCATGAGCTGGGGAGGGGCAGAGAGAGAGAGGGACACACAGAATCCGAAGCAGCTCCAGGCTCCGAGCTGTCAGCACAGAGCCCGACGCGGGGCTCAACCCCACGAACCGTGAGATCATGACCTGAGCCAAAGTCGGACGCTTAAGCGACCACACCGCCCAGGTGCCCCTGTAGCTTACTTCATTATAGGAATGCAGTACAGAATACATATAACATCCAAAATATGTGTTCATTGGCTTAACACTAAGGCCTTCAGTCAACAGTAGTCTACTGGTTGTTAAGTTTAGGGGAAGTCAAAATTATACGTGAATTCCCAACTGTGCCAGGGATCAGTGCCTCTCACCCCCGTGTTATTCCAGGGTCAACTGTACATAGATGATAGAATAATACATCCTACCTATAACTTTGACCTTCTGAAAATATTTACATTCAGATTGGTCTTCATTTATTGAAGGTAAGCCTTCTCTGGGAGACTCTGCCTGTCCCTTCCTCATCTCCTCTCCCATGTCACCCCCCAAACTCTTCCTCTGCCTCCCCTCAGTGCCCCCTCCCTTAGAAAGACATCGTACAGGCTTCTTTGTGTTTCAGAGTTTTGGTTTGTCACAGGAGTGCAAACATCGATGTGGAATTACAACTGCATAATTAACCTTAGCTGGTGTTGATTGTAACTATAATTTTGTTTTATTATTTTTTAATGTTTATATATTTTTGAGACACAGAGAGAGAGAGACAGCATGAGTGGGGGCAGGGGCGGAGAGAGAGGGAGACACAGAATCCAAAGTAGGCTCCAGGCTCTGAGCTGTCAGCACAGAGCCCGACACAGGGCTCGAACCCACGAACCGTGAGATCATGACCTGAGCTGAAGTCAGACACTTAACTGACTGAGCCACACAGGCGCCCCTGTAACTATTATTTTATAACACTTTTATTACTTCCGAATACTTTACATATGTCTGGGCTATGAGGGCTAACAATAAAATGAACAGCTGTGAGTCCGCCACCGGAAAGAAGAGCTAGAACATCACCAACACCATCACCCACCTCTCCCCGCTAGCAGCCTCCTGCCTGCTATTGTCTGTCCATCCAGCTGCCCTATAAACTGACCTTCAGAGGGTGCCCTTTGCTGGGCACAGCGCTGGGATAAGCAATGCCATGCGTCCATACAGGCCCAGCAGAGACAAAGCAATATACTGCTTTGCTATTGGGTTTTCCCCTTTGGTTTAAATTGTATAAATAGCGCTGGCTTCTGAATCTCCTCCTTCAGAAGCTCAGGGCCTAGCTGGCTAAAGACCTGATCTGCTGCACTCTCGGGAAAAGAAACACTACCCTACGCTAAGCAAAGCTGTAACTTGGAGAAGATGGGGGGGACGGGGGGAGGTGGTCAGACTCTGGCCCCGCCACCAGACCCCAGAGCTGAAAGCAGCGACTTCCACCCTGGAGGCACTCAGGGAAGCTTCCTGAACAGATGATCCTGTGTCCTTTCTCATTAGCATCCCCCCCAAAGCCGAGCAGCTGCTGCTTTAGAAACCAGTGGCATGTGCCCCCTGGTGGAGCCCCTAGGGAAAGCAGAGCAGAGCGACTCTGGGAGTCGTTTCCCTGATGCTAAGCCTGCTGTGAATCTCTCCCACCCGTGCACAACCATCAGAAAGGGGGCATGTGGCATATGGTATTTTCCAGAAATGTGAACCCCGAGCCAGCCGGATTGAGTGCGACGGGGTCTTGCATTCCCGTGATGGTGGTGTTATCTACGTCAGACAAATAGATCTGGGATAAAACAGTGGGGTCCCGTCGGTTAAACGGATACTTCCAAATACGTGCTCACACCTAGTTCCTAAGCAGCAGTGATGCGAGACACTCATTCCGTTCTCGACGTGGGCAAGTGGCCGCGTCTGCGAATCTCGGGCGGCACAGGTCAATACCGTCTGAGGTTTGACTTCAGTTTGGAGTTGTCCTCTAGGTGTGTGTTCACATGAAGACACAGCTGTAGAAATCACTAGATCAGTCAGCAAGTCCTGACAACGAAAAATAATTGGAGCTACTCTTATCTCTAACTAAACTGAGTCTGGGCTACGGGGAGGCGCCAGTCCTAGAAACACACTCAGCAGGCGCTTGCAAGGGCTATTTCTGAGGGCCCCCCAATTTCTCGGGCTGCACTTAGGATTTGCCCCTTTACCCAGCGCACGCTGACACTAACATACGGAGGCTTCACCCTCTGGAGGGGAAGTCTCTGGAATTGCACGGAGCTGATGCATAACGGAGTGTATGTCTGAAACCCAAGTGAGCGGATCCTATAACATCGGCCAGCCGACAACAGCTGTCCATGATAAACCGGGCGAGGGAAGAGCCAGGAAGGGAGGCAGAAGGGGAGGACAGAGGTATTTGTTGGTATTCTGTCCATTTTCTTAACCGCGGAAAAGACGTGGCCACATCTGGAACACCCCACTTCTCCTTCTGGCGTGGAGTTTTCCAATTTACTGTGAATTGGGCAATGAAAACCGTGATTTATGGCTTTCATTTCGCAGGCGACTGCTGGCTATTAGCTGCCATTGCCTCCCTGACGCTTAATGAAAAAGCTCTGGCTCGAGTCATCCCCCAGGACCAAAGCTTTGGGCCCGGTTATGCTGGGATATTCCACTTCCAGGTAAGAGGGGGCCTTGGCCGGTGGCGCTAGCTCTTCGGGGGTCCAGCATGATGTCACGTGCCTCTTCAGCTGCTTGGTAATCCTGGAAGGAACGTGCCCCCATCATTGTGGAAGCCACACCCCAAACTGGGCTTCGTCAAGGGATAACCTCTAAATGCACCAGCGGGACCGCATTCGGAAAACGTCCAGTAAAACTTTGGCAAGTCTGCAGTCCACGCTACGGGTTTTAGTCTCTGGAATCTCTTGTGCGTTGAGCATAAATGGCCTAAAAGTTATACCTCTCAGGGACTGGATTATTTCTCATAAACTGAGAGACTCTCCTTATTGAAGAAACACAGATTTGGAGACGTGCATGAGGGTAAGAAATAGAAACTGAGAAGCACTGAGACATCAACTACTGGGGTCCCGCCAGGACACACGTCACCCCCGTGGGACCCTCGCAGAGCCTCACGTGGGCACTGCCTGCCTGGGAGTCGGTTTGCAGTTTTCTCTCCACCCTGTTCCCTGTCCTCTCTCCCAACCCATAGTCTCTGTGCAGAGCCGACCACCCACGGATGCCCGTCCTTCCCTGTATGTATGTGGGTGACCTCAGGCAGATTTCCTAGGGACCCCGGCCTTCACTAGCTGTCTGGAAAAACAAGGACTGATACCTAGCTCGTGGGGTGCTCACAGAACTAAAAGGATCCCATGAAGGAGACAGCATGGGGCAGGCACACACGTCCGTCCCCTGCACGGCCACCTTCCCCTCACAGGCCTGCACGCCTGGGCCAGCCCCGCCCCCTCGGTCCCCAAGGCTGGCAATCTGAGTTCTGACTCCAGTGCCCTTTTGAGGAACACACACACACCCACGCATGTATGCACACACACACTCACACACGTGTGCATGCACGCACACAAATACATGCGTATGCATGAACATGTGCACACAGGTACACAGACACACAGGTACGTGTGTGAGCCCACAAGAACACACACACACATACATACAGGTGCACACACACTCACCTCTCTGTGTGTGAGGGGCCAAAAATGATCAGTTTTAGAGTTTCGGCTCCTGGGCAAGGAGGCAACTCAAGATGCAGGAACACCCGAGACAGCCTGCTACTGGTTGATAGAAGGACATAGAGAAGTGAGCTGTGCAGGAGCAGAGCAAACCCCACACTACCCCCTACACTTGTGAGAAAGGAGCGAACTCAGCCCGCCCTGCAGTGTCCACCTGTGACCCTGGCTTTGATGGGTAGACACTGGGTCTTCAAGACAATGTCAGCAGTGGGGTGGGATGCTTGGTGGACAAAGTCAAGGTGACCCCATCATGGAACTCATGTGTGATTTGCCTCAAGACTGTGATGGCAGTTTGGTCTGAGGGAGAACGAGCCAAGCATTTACAGATGGGGCTGGACCTCCCCTGTGCCTCACCCCCATGGTTTCCATCTCCATCTGGCCAACAGTTCTGGCAGCACAGCGAATGGCTGGATGTGGTCATCGATGACCGACTGCCCACCTTCAGGGACCGCCTGATCTTCCTCCACTCCGCCGACCACAGAGAGTTCTGGAGTGCCCTGCTGGAAAAAGCCTATGCCAAGTGAGTGCCCCCCCACCCCCCGCACAGGCAGGCCAGGGTCCAGGCTTGTCCAGGAAGTGGGTCTCCATCCCCCGGGGCCTTTCCAGAGAGCTTCAATGAACAGAGACACAGGGTTCACAGGTGTGGCAGTGGGGCCAACCTGCCTGGGGCTCGGTTAGGCTTGAAGGTAGAAAAGGAACAGCGTGGACAGTTTTCCTGTCATGGCTTAGCCGTGCCCATCCTTTGGGCATAGTGGTGACACATGTTCCCCTTCTCTCCCTGTGTCACGAATCTGGCCTTCCAAAGAGCTGGAAAGGTAAGTGGAAGAAATTCTGGATGTGTTGACAGAACTTGGCTCCTCCGACTTCCCACCAAGCACTCTTACAGCTCAAACATCTTGGGCTGTGGTAAAATTTACCATTTTAATCATTTTTCAGTATACAGTGCAGTAGTGGCTTTCAATGCACTCCCATCGTTACGCAACCATCGCGTCCATCCATCTGTAAAACTTCCAGAACTGAAACTCTGCACCCATTAACCTCCAACTCCCAATCCCCATCTCCCCACCTTGGCTGAATTCTGGCTCTCTGTATTTAACTAGCTGAGGAAGCTCAGGGAAGTGGAAAGCAGATGGTCATTTTTATTCATCTATCACATGGCCTTAGTTCCCGCCAGCACTCTCGATTTCCAGCACGCCAGCTTGTCAGCCTGAGTTCCGTGCTCACCTGACAGCAGGGCTCCCCTGGGAGTCCCTCCTGGGCTCATCCTGGATCTTCACGCCATGGGAACCCTGTCTTCAGAGACAGGAACTGGGAAGAATAATTGTGCTTCCACCTCTGGCAAGTGGCAAAAAGAAGTGAAAGCAAATGAAAGCTTAATTAATCCTGAAATCAGCAGGACAGAATTAAAGCCATCAAAGAAGAACCCAAGTTGTTCTACCCCCTGCCTTGCCCATCTGCTCCACTTAGGTCTGTGCACACCCCCCTTAGAGCCACTAGACAGGCTTCAGGTGGGCTAAGGGACAAAGGCACAGCCAGGCAACCCAGCTCTGCCCCACAGTGAGTCCCCCGCCAGGAGACCTCGGCAAGATCCTCTCCAGGGACAGATGGTGTGCTTTCCAGGGCTGGGTGGGCATAGCTTCATTCTCGGTGAGCCCCACGCAGGGAAATCCTCCCCCGGCAGCTCTGGAAAAGGCTTTGGGTCAGGAATTCCAGCTGGTAGGAGTCAGTGGAATATGAAGGGTATTGACTTAAAGAGTGAAGGGTAAGTTTCCTAAAAAAAAAAATCTTTGTTTAGTCTTTGGTCATTAAATGTGGCCAAAACTGACTGGGATACACCTCCCCAAAAAAGATGGACAGATGGCAAATAAACACATGGAAAGATGCTCAACATTATTTGTCATTAGGAAATTGTAAATTAAAACAATAACGAAATACCACCACACACAGCACCAATTGCTGACAAAGATGTGGGGCAACAGGAACTCTTATTCATTGGTGGTGGGAATGCAAAATGGTTCGGTCATTTTGGAGGACAATTTGGCAATTTCTTACAAAACTAAACTTACTCTTACCTAATGAATCATCAATCACACTCCTTGGTAGATGAGTCGGGTAAAAAGTCATTTTGACCCAAATGAGTTGGATAGAAACTTAGGTCCACACAAATCCCTGAACACAGATGTGTTTAGCCCATTATTCATCATTGCCAAAAACTGGAAGCAACCAAGATGTCCTTCAAGACGAATGGGTAAATAAATGTGGTACATTCAGGCAACGAAACCTTATTTAGTGATTTAAAAAATGAGCTATCAAGCCCTGAAAAGAAATGGATGAGTCTTAAATGCATATTGCTGAGTGAAAGAAGCCAGTCTGAAAAGGCTACACGCTGTATGATTCCAATTATATGGCATTCTGGAAAAGGCAAAACTGTGGAGACAGTAAAAAGATCAGTGGTTGCCAGGAGTTCAGGGGGAAGGAAAGAGGAGGGTAGGGATGAATGTGTGGAGCACAGGGGATGAAACTATTAGGGTGGTGAAACTATTCTGTGTGATACTGTAATAGCAAATACATGACACCATTCATCTATCAAACGCATAACACTTTACAGCACAAACAATGAAGCTTAATACAAGAAGATTTAAAAAATCATTGAGGAGGCTGAGGAATCCCAGGATGAAAGGCAGGCTAAGCATTTCATCTGACTGTATCACAAATTTATGAAACAAACTCACTGCAGGGGTAGGAGAAAAAGGAGCCAACCTGAGTAACAGTGGAGATGAGTGGGGTCTGTAAGATTAAAGGCAAGAGGAATTATACACGAGCATTCTACTCGGGCTGATAAAGTTGTTTCTCATAGGGTCACAGGATAACAATTTTGATACAATTATACATATAGAATTGTGTGTATGTGTGTGTGTATATATACACACACACATATATATTATACATCATATATACATTTATCATATATATGTTTCCTAATATATATGTTTCATATATAATATGGGATAAATGTATGTGTAATTGTGAATTGAACAATTAAGGCAGGTGGTTGAGCTAGGTTTCTCACAGTTGGAGAGGAGATTACAAAGAAGCAAAGGGAGGAGGCTGGAATGATGCATGTTGTCATAGGTTAGGGCTGGAGACTCAGGCTGAACTCACGTCTTGTCTGGTAGAGGTGGTTCCATAAAGATATATGTATATATACTGGATCAGTGTTCATACATTTCCCCCCTACTTTGTCAGCAGAGATGGCCTAGAAAGAATGGCAACCCCACAGCAACAAGCACTCCTACTTTCCGGGTCTTGGTCTCTAAATACCATTTTCCAATAAAAGGAACCAGGGCTTCACGGAGATAAGGCTGATTACAGGACTGGAGTGGGATTCATAAGATGAGCCTAGAGCATCTTATAGTAATAAGAAGTGAGAACATGTTTTAGACACACACACACACACACACGCACACACACTGATGGAGTTGTGTCAAAGGGACACAGGAGCCAGCTGAAGAAGTTGAAAATAGCCAAAGCTGGGACAGTGTCAGCAACAAAATAAGTAAAGTCGTATTGGGTTACAAGTAAATATCCATGAGTCCATTCTGATATAAACAAATGACTGAATAAATAAATTGGAGAAAAGGAGAAATCTGTGTAGAAGAATTGCGAGTAATCTAAGGTTGAGCAAAACCCCCCGCTCCTTAGAGGAGGGCTCCACATAATGGCATCCTTCCAAAGGGGACAGTGTGGATGGGGAGAAGAGGGTAACTTTATAGTAGAGAAACCTAACAGACATGACCTCACCCGGGTGGTCAAGGCACCCTGGGCAGCGATAAGTCACGATGACAGTATGGCCCCCGGATGCGATGTGATGAGAAGGACATCTTACCTCTGTGGTCTTCCTCCCCCAAACCCATAATCCCGGTCTAATCAATAGAAAACAGCAGACAGATCCTAATCGAGGGACATTCTACAAAACACCCGACAGCATTCCTCAAAATTGTCAAGGTCGTGGAAGACCGGGAAAGTCCGAGATACGGTCACAGCCAAGGAGACATGAGGACTAAGTGTGATGTGATATCTTGGATGGGACATCCTGTTCTTGGAACAGAAGAAGCATGTTAGGTAAAAACTAAAGAAATAAGAAGAAAGTAGGGACCTTAAGAATAATAATAATGTATGGGTTTAGTCGTTGGTAACAAGTGCACCACACTGACGTAAGAGGCTAACACTAGGGGAAGTCGGGTGGGGGTAGATGGGAACTCTCTGTACTGTTTACAGTTTTTTCTATAAATCTGAAACTGTTCTAAATGGGAAAGTTTATTTTAAAATGCAAGCCGAATGCCTATATATGTGTGTATGTGTATATGTGTGTGTATATATACACACAACTTATATTAATAAAAAAAATACAACTATGAGAAAAAAGGTTGGGATTGTGCAAGACCAGAAAGGAAGAGCAAGGTCCTCAACTTTGTCTCAGGTCTGCATGTAACTAACTCCTTCGTGGTGAAGCCCTGTTCTGTGTAAGATGAGAGTGAAGGAGAGAGGGAGAGAGGGGAGGAGAGAGAGAGAGAGAGAGAGAGAGAGAGAGAGACACTCACCGAAACTTCACAGCCGTCCTGGGAGGGAGCATACACCCATCACCCCCAGCTTGCAAGTTAGGAAACCGGAGCACTGGGTAAGGGAGTTGTCCCCAGAGCGCTCAGCTTGTGCCCTGTGCATCCAGCACTTGAACCTGCAGCCGGTCGGAGACCAGAGTCCACGCTCTCTGCCACCACAGCACCCTGCGTGTCTCACAGAGAGCCAGGGTCCTTGGAGCTCCAAGTAAAGCCCCACGCCTGCTTCCCATCTTCCTTCCGCACCACCCAGCAGGGCAAGGCCGTGAGGACGGGCCTTCCAAGTTAGAAAAAAATCTCTGGCCAAGGGGCGCCACCTGGTGGCCTTCCTTGTTCCCTGCAACAGTGTCCGTGCCTCCTTGCTGCCCTTCCAGGCTGAGTGGTAGCTATGAGGCTCTGAAGGGAGGCAGTGCCATCGAAGCCATGGAAGACTTCACCGGGGGTGTAGCAGAGACCTTCGCAACCAAAGAGGCTCCGGAGAACTTCTATGAGATTCTAGAGAAGGCCTTGAAGAGGGGCTCTCTTGTGGGCTGCTCCATTGATGTAAGTCATTCGTTGGCTTGTTCACATACCCACCACTGTCCTAGGGCTACAGATCTGGGCCGGGTGCCCTGGCCCCGTATGCGGAAGAACGTAACTTTCAGGCCGTGGGCGGGGGGGGGGTGTCAATGTTTATTTATTTTGATTAAAACAAAAGCTTTAATTTAATGTTTTCCAAATTACAAAGTTAGGGCACACTTGCTGTATCAAGTGGAACAATCCTGAGATCTCTAAAGGCAAAACCCTATCTCCCTCCCCAAGTCCCAGCCCTGTGACACCGGGAGTGTGTCCTTCCTCCTACACACAGGCATGCACATATATACACAACCACGGGAGGAGTTTGGTTGATTTTACTAAATGGAATCTTACTATATACTTTCCTGAAACTTGTGGGTTTTTTTACTTCATATATCGTCAAAAAATTTATATCTGTACATAGGACTCTGACAGTATTTTTCTAACGTCTTCTTGCATGCAAGCGTACGCACATATAATTTTACCTCATCTAGTTTTTAGAGTCCTCTTCAAATTTTCTCTTTCCTCTTGGATTAACCTTGGGAATGGATTCTTTGCTACCAAATTATCCATTTCATCTGCTTTCAAGTGTGTGACATAGCGTTGTATACCGTTAAATGCTGGTCATCCTCTCCCTGGCATATGGGATCTTCTATCTTGTGCCATGCTGCATGGTGGGGGCGGTCAAGTTGCTCTGTTTTGGGGGCAAAAAAACGGAACTGTTCACTGGATTCAGGTCTCCTCACCCTGGGACGAGACTGGGAATTGCTGTGTGTCACTGCTAGCCATCTTACGGGTGTCCTGCGGACCTACGTTATATGCCTCAGGCACATGGCTCGAAGGGGCCAGCCCCGGCCTGGAGCTGGGTCTGGGCAAGGAGGGAGGGCTTGACGTGCCCAATGGGTCCAACGGAGCTCTTTTCATGTTCCAGATCCGAAATGCTACAGAATCTGAAGCCCGGACACCTTTTGGTCTCATTAAGGGCCATGCCTACAGTGTGACGGGAATTGACCAGGTAGGCAGAGGTAGGCGATGTGGACAGGTACAGGATAGACTCGGCAGCGCTAGTCCGTTATTCTTATTTGGTGCATCCCATTATATAGTTTTTTCTTTTTAACATGTTTCCTTAGACACAGGCAAAACAGTTTGGAGGATGCATGCCCAGAGGGGGGATTGCTGGATCTGAGGCACGCACTTAATTGACTAAATATTGCCAGCTTACTCTCCAGAAGGGTTGTAACACACTACAATTCCACCAGGAGATGCATTAGATTTTCACCTCCTCAAATTTCTGCCAACAGCTGGTCTTTACATTTTGCCAAATGTATGGGTATGGAGTGATATTGCATCATTGTTTTAATTTGTATTTTTCTGACTACCAACGACTCCAAGGGTTTGAAATTTTATGTTATGTTTTTAATTTAAATTGTAGTTAGCATGCCGTGCAATGTTGGTTTCAGGAGTAGAATTCAGTGATTCATCGCTTACAACACCCAGGGCTCGTCACAACAAGTGCCCTCCCTAATATCCATCACCCGTCTAGCCCATCCCCCACCTCCCTCTATCCATCAACCCTCAGTTTGTTCTCTGTCGTTAAGAGTCTCATATGGTTTGTTTCCCACTCTCGTTTTTTCCTTCCCATGTTTTCATCTGTTTTGTTTCTTAAATTCTGCATATGAATGAACTCATATGGTATTTGTCTTTCTCTGACTGACCTATTTCACTTGCCATAATATACTCTAGTTCCATCCACACCATTGCACATGGGAAGATTTTTCATTCTTTTTGATGGCTGAGTAATTAATATTCCATTGTATATATATGCCACACCTTATTTATCCGTCCATCAGTTGGTGGGCATTTGGGATCTCTCCATAGTTTGGCTATTGTTGATAGTGCTGCTATAAACATTGGGGTGCATGTGTCCCTTCAAATCTGTATTTTTCTATCTTTTGGTTGAATACCTAATAGTGCAATTGCTGGATCATACAGTAGTTCTATTTTTAGTTTTTTGAGGAACCTCCATACTGTTTTCCAGAGTGGTTGCTCCAGTTTGCTTCCCACCAACAGTGCCAGAGTGTTCTCCTTTCTCCGCATCCTCGCCAACACCTGTTGTTTCTTGTGTTGTTAATTTTAGCCACTCTGACAGTTGTGAGGTGGCATCTCGTTGTAGTTTTGATTTGTATTTCCCTAATGATAAGTGATGTTGAGCATCTTTTCATGTGTCTGTTAGCCATCTGGGTGTCTTCTTTGGACAAACGCTTATTCATGTCTTCTGCCCATTTCTTAACTGGGTTATCTATAATACCCAGTGGTAATCTATAACCCAGTTAATAAATCTATAAGTCATTATAGATTTGGGATACTAACCCTTTATCAGATATGTCATTTGCAAATATTTTCTCCCATAGGTTGCCTTTTAGTTTTGTTGATTGTTTAGTTTTGTTGATTGTTTCTTTCCTGTGCAGAAGCTTTTTATCTTGATGAAGCCCCAATAGTTCGTTTTTGCTTTTGTTTCCCTTGATTCTAGCGATGTGTCTAGTAAGAAGTTGCTACAGCCAAGGTCAAAGAGATTTTGTCTGTGTTCCCCTCTAGGATTTTGATGGTTTCCAATCTCATATTTATGTCTTGTATCCATTTTTTAATTTATTTTTGTGTGTAAGAAAGTGGTCCAGTTTTATTCTTCTGCATGTTGCTGTCCAGTTTCCCCAACACCATTTGTTGAAGAAATTGTCTTTTCCATTGCACATTCTTTCCTGCTTTGTCAAAGATTAGTTTCCCATATAGTTGTAGGCCCATTGCTGGGTTCTCCATTCTGTTCCATTGACCTATGTGTCTGTTTTTGTCCCAATACTTGTCTTGTCTTGATGACTACAGTTTTGTAATATAGTTTGAGACCTGGAATAGTGATGCCTCCCAGTTTTGTTTTTCTTTTTCAGGATTGCTTTGGCTATTTGGGGTCTTTTGTGTTTCCATACAAATTTTAGGATTATTTGTTCTAGCTCTGCAAAAAGTGCTGCTGGTATTTTGATAAGGATTGCATTAAATGTGTAGATTGCTTTGGGTAGTACAAGCATTGTAACAATGCTGTAACAATGTTTGTCCTTCCAATCCATGAGCATGGAATGCTTATTCATTTCTTTGTGCCCTCTTCAATTTCTTTCATAACTGTTCTACAGTTTTCAGAGTAAAGATCTTTTACCTCTTTGGTTAGGTTAATTCCTAGGTATCTTATTGGTTTTGGCGCAATTGCAAGCGGGATCAATTCCTTGATTTCTTTTTCTGCTGTTTTGTTATTGGTGTATGCCACAGATTTCTGCACACTGATTTTATATCCGGTGACTGCTGAATTCATGTATGAGTCTAGCAATTTTTTGGTGGAGTCTTTCAGGTTTTCTACATAGAGTATCATGCTGTCTGCAAATAGTGAAAGTTTGACTTCTTCCATGCCAGTTTGAATGCTTTTAATTTCTTTTTGTTGTCTGATTGGTGAGGTTAAGACTTCCAGTACTGTGTTAAATAGTAATGGTGAGGACGGACATCTCTGCCATGTTCCTGACCATAGAGGAAAGGCTCTCAGCTTTTCCCCATTGAGCATGATATTAGCTGTGGGTCTTTCATATATGGCCTTTATGATGTTGAGGTGTGTTCCAGCTATCCCTACTTTGTTGAGGGTTTTTATCATGAATGGATGCTGTATTTTGTCAAATGCTTTTTCTGAATCTATTGACAGATTATATGGTTCTTATATTTTCTTTTATTAATGTGGTGTATCACGTTGATTGATTTGTGAATATTGAAGCATCCCTTGGGGCATCACAGTTTAAACCACACTTTCGGACACTTTTGGCAATGTCTCATCTAAAGGAGACAGGCTGGAATCCAAAAGAGCAAAACAGGAGAGAGAGAGAGAGAGAGAGAGAGAGAGAGAGAGAAACATGTGATTCCACCAGAGTACCAACCATGTTTACCTGGTGTGAGAGCCTGGGCTTTGTTTTTTTTTGTTGTTTGTTTTGTTTTTTTTTTCTCTTCTCTTCTCTTCTTTCCTTTTCTTTTCTTTTCTCTTCTCTTCTCTTCTCTTCTCTTCTCTTCTCTTCTCTTCTCTTCTCTTCTTTTCTTTTCTTTTCTTTTCTTTTCTTTTCTTTTCTTTTCTTTTCTTTTCTTTTTTCTTCCCTAATTCTACATTAGTCCTGTACTGGTCAGAGTTCCCAATAGAAACAGAACCAATAAGATATAGATAGATGAGAGACACCTGGGTGGCTGAGTCACTTAAGAGTCCAACTCTTGATCTTGGCTCGGGTTATGATCTCACAGTCTGTGCTGACAGTACAGAGCCTGCTTGGGATTCTCTCTCTCCCTCTCTCTCTGCCCCTCCCCAGCTCATGTTTGCTCTCCCTATCTCTCTCTCTCTCTCTCTCTCTGTTTCCCCTCCCCTGCTCAAAATAAATAAATAAACTTAGAAAAAATTTTTAAAAGATAGATGATAGATAAATAGACACATGACAGATAGATAGATGATAGATAGATAATGAGGAATTGGCTCACATGATTATGGAGGCTGAGAAGTCCTGTGATCTGCCATCTGTAAGCTGGTGATAGTGTTCTGGCCCAAGTACAAAAGCCTGAGAAGCAGAAGAACCAATGGTAAAAGTCCTGATCTCAGAGAAGAGGACTGAAGTCCCAGCGCAGCAGTCAGACAGAGAGTGAATTGTCCCCTTCCCCCACCTTCTATAGTGCTGTTCAGACCTTCAGTTGATTAGATGAGTCCCACCCACCCTGGGGAGGGCCAGCTGCTTGACTCTGTCTACTGATCCAGATGCTAATCTCCTCTGAAAACACCCTCACAGACACACCCAAAATGGTGTCTAACTAAATATCTGGGCACCAGTGGCCAAGTCAAACTGACACAAAAATTGACCATCAAAAGTCCTATTTTCTGCAACTATATTCCAGGGTGGAACTGATTCCCAGGGGCTGCCAGACCCAACGACACACCACCCTGACTTCTAGGGAGTGCTTGGTTTGCACAAGAGCTTCTGGGGGGCCACGTGGGAAAGAGAAGGAAAGGGGATGACCTGGAAGAGGAGGACAAGAAACCAAGGGCTCTATCCTCTCAAGTTCAGGTTCAGCGAAATCTGCAGGCCTGTCTTTGCCCACTTCATGCTTCTGTTGGACAAGTTGCAAACCCGGTTTGTAGAGGACACTGGCACCTTCAGGTGTCCTCCTGTTGCCACCCATGTTTTGAGAAACCCAGTCCAGAGTAGTGGGGAGTAAGGAGCACAGAAGGAAGCCCATCTTTCTTCCTCACCAGGGGATACGGTTGGATTCCTTAGAATTGAAACAATTTGCAAAGGCTCCTTACCTCCTCCTTCCCACCCATAATGCCATGCCAATCACTCACTTGGGCAGGCCGGTGATTTTTTCTTTTTGGCACATGACTTTTAATGTTACATCTTCCAAATATTATTTCAAGTAACAGAAACCTTTCATCACATCTGTTCCGTTGCTTCTCCTTTCTCTCTGCCTGTAAGGGATTTACCTTCCCTGAACATTTTTCTTAATGAACGTCTTAAATAATGAGCTGCGAGCTGCATCTTGGACCCTGGAGAGGTAACACTAACTTAATTTTGACACATCAAAAATATAATTTGTGCCCAATGTGTGAGGGTAAAGAGTTTTGAGCTAAAATTTCTGGTTCACTGATGAATAGAGTCTTTTACTTGTACTCTCTTTCCTCCAAAATCTTTCCAAGTCCACTGGCCCTCTTGCCTGGTCCAGGGCAGAGCCTGAAGGCCATGACTGAATCATCTTTCTTTACTGGCTCGAGGGTTCTCCATATGGACAGTGGAAATCCTCACATGACACCGGAAAGTGGGGAGAAGATTGGATTCAGAAGACTTGCAAGTGGTTTTTGTTTGTCATTGTTTAAATTTCCAACGTCTGCTTATATACTTTTCATTCATCTGTGAGTAAGATGTTAAGGACGAAGAAAACTCACTGAAAGCTCCATGAGCACTTCTGACACTATTCTTTACCACTCGCTGTGCTAGATGCTGAAGATACACTGGTAAATAAGACTTGGCCTCCACCTCTGGGGCAATTCCAGTCCAGAGAGAAAACTCATTCATCTGAAGATTCATGTGGACTAATTTCTTGTTATTTATAATTCTACTTTATTTCCCAGATGCAGCATAACCATCGTGGGGTGATTAATATAACAGCGTTGGTAACACTAGCCATTTGGTTCACTAGGACTTAGAAAATTCCAAAGGCCAGTTAAGAATTGATGAGTGTGGACATGCTTTAGCGTGTCATAGTCAAGAGGCTTTCGGTAAAGCCAGCTGTGGCTGGAGGTGAAGCACTCTGGACTTCACAAGTGAACGTTATCACTTTCCTGATGTTTTGCATCACTTCCCTGATGTTTTTCCCCTCCAGGTAAACTTCCGAGGCCAGAAAATGGAGCTCATCAGAGTCCGGAATCCTTGGGGCCAGGTTGAGTGGAACGGGTCCTGGAGTGACAGGTCAGTCCCCACTTCCTTGCCTTCCTGGAGCACGGAGGGCCAGGGCTGGCTTGTGCAGACGTATGAAGAAGGGGCCCTTTGTCTACAGTTCCCAATTCCCTCCTGACTTGTGTTCAGGGCCCTGCTTCTAAGTGGCCTTACTTCCTCCCTCTTTAGCCTTCTGGCCCACCATGCCGTCAAAATGAAAACCCTTATAATGGCTTAAAAATTTTTTAATGTTTATTTATTTTTGAGAGAAAGGGGAGGGGGAGAGGCAGAGAGAGAGAGAGAGAGGGACAGAATCTGAAGCAGGTTCCAGGCTCTGAGCTGTCAGCACAGAACCCACAAACTGCGAGATCATGATCTGAGCTAAAGTAGGTCATTTAACCGACTGAGCCACCTAGGTGTCCCTAACGTCTTTTTCAACTTTCCAATAATTACATTTATGTCAGTGGATGTATTCTTTCCCTTGGGAATAGTTCATATCCCCATGATATCGTGAAAGGTTTGAGCTGCAGTTATGGTAGCTTCAATATGTGGTGTGTATGTATGTGTTTTGGGTGGGGGTGGGGGTGGCAGTGGGTGTTTTGGGTGTGAGAATCCTTGAAATATTGCAAGCAGGTCACTCTAAGGTTCTCTCTCGTTGGTCAGGGACCATTGGCCAGAGGCCCAGTATAGAGACCAAGGAAGTCCATTACAGAGCAGTCAACTAGGGTTCTTTATTTGTTCCCCACTTATAAAGAAAGGTCTGCCTTGTGGGGGTGTGTCCCCTCCTTGTCCCTCGGGCAGCAACCCAGATGATGAGGACCAGGGACTGTTTAGATGTGCTTGGGCGGGGCCCACCCTCCCTCTGCCTTCTTGGGGTCCTGCTCTCCCAGCTCTTCCCGCTCACAGCTTGTGGGGCTCTGAGGAGACCTCTGGGCAAGTCTAGAACCTGAGTAGATCTTGAGCTAATGTTTGTCCTCCACTCACAACAAAGCCACTGCATCACAATCGTCAGCACGTCTGTGTCTCTGTTAACCTGACTCCAGCCCGAGGGTGCAGCACAGGCCCCAGGGGCGGCCAGTCCTCTGGCCAGTCCCCTACCTGCCACCCTTGTTCGGCTCCTGCCTTCTCAAAGCCCAGGAGCTGTGATGGAGAAGTATTCACACCAGACCAGCATCACAGGGTTCAGTTTAGAGAACCTGCGGTGTAAAAGGGTGAGGGCCACTTTCCCCTTCTCCTGAGAAACATGCAGAGGGAGAAATCAGAAGAGTGTGTTTACTGGGGTCAAGGCCGGATGCTCCCACTCAGCCTCGGGGTGATGGAGGGCAGGCCCCCATCTTTATCCCTGATCCTGACCCCCTGTACAACTGAAGTGTTGAAAGCACTCCTTAGCCAGTCTGCCCATTATCGGGGTGTGAGCCCCATGGAAGGTAATGGTTCAAAAAGGAAATAATGGCTTAGTTCTGCTGTTCTGAGCCTGGCAAGCAGGACCTGGAGAGGGGCTCCTTCTAGGTCCTCCCTGGGTCAAGACGTGCAGGGCGTGGGGGAGGTGAGCAGCATTGGCTGAGCACCACAGAGGTGGTGACTCAGCCTGAACCATCTGGGGGTGGCTGCAGGGGTCTCAGAGACACAGTGAACTTGGAGGTGAGGTGGAACTCTTGGGTTTGGAGGCTGGTGGTGGCGGCTGCCCACGTGAGCGCCCTGCCCATCAAACGGGCCTGCATACCTCCCAGAACCCCAACTGACTGGCCTCTTACCAAGGTCACGTAAAGAAGGTTCTGGTATGTGAAATGTCAAGCCCAGGTGAACATAAGTCATTATTATCACTTTTCAAAACGTCACTTACAAACGAAGAAGAGAGGCCAGGAGCTGCTCCAGGGCACACATTTCAGTCCACTTGTAGCTTCCAGTTGGAAGTTTCTGCCATTCTTCTGGTGTTCAACATCCCATGACGGCCCCATGATAATCCCCCATGGAGGAGGTTCAAATGACCCCAAGGGCCTTTCTCCATCAGCTGCTTTTGGACGCTCCCTTTTCAGCCAGCTTCCAGATCCCCTGGGACACTTCTGGGGCCCAGGGAGTAGTCCCTGACCCGGATCAGTCCCCACAAGGCCACATACCCTGCCTCCTCAGGAGGGGCGCTCCTCTCTACCAAGGCCAATGTTGTTTCCGCCGCTGCCCAAGACCCTCTCCACCAAAAGGCTGACTCTGCTCACTCCTAGTTCCTCCGAGTGGCTCTCCGTTGGACCAGCTGAGCAGAAGCGCCTGTGTCACACGGCTCTCGATGATGGGGAATTCTGGTACAGTGCCTGCCTAATCCATTCTGTATTAACTCCATAGTGGGTATGAGAGTGCCCTCTGGCCCTTGGCTTGCTTGCTTGTTTTCTCTGTCTGTCTTAGTTTGATTTCTCTGGTAAATCAAATACATCTCTTTCAAACCCCTTGCATTCTCCCGGGTTGGCAGAGATTTGATTTGTACGTGTGGCAGAGCCTGGGTCTGCAGCCCAGCACCCCTCCCCTGAACTACCCATCTTCCGAGTTTGCACGGTGAATTTGAAGGCAGGCAGCCTTGCTGCTCCCAGGGGCTACTCCCTTGCCCAACTTCATGACAAGGACTCCTGAAGGCAGTGGCCTTGAGAGCTGAATATAGACTAAAGTGGGCATGAAACATTCCTAATCTGGACTTTCCACAGGGTGAAATCTCTTTGCTTTACTGAAAGGTTTTATTAACATTTATTTATTTACTTTGAGAGAGAGCATGTGCATGAGTGGGGGAGAGACAGAGAGAGAGGGGGAGAGAGAATCCCAAGCAGGATCCACACTGACAGCGTAGAGCCTGACATGGTGCTCAGTCCCACGAACCGTGAGTACATAACCTGAGCCAAAATCAAGAGTCAGATCCTTAACCGACTGAGTCACCCAGGTGCCCCTAAATGAAAGTTTTTAATAGGTCTTCATCTCTTGAAGTTTTTTTTTATTTTTTTTAACATTTATTTACTTTTGAGAGACAGAGAGAGACAGAGCATGAGCAGGGGAGGGGCAGAGAGAGAGGGAGACACAGAATCTGAAGCAGCTCCTGGCTCTGAGCTGTCAGCACAGAGCCCTATGAGGGGCTTGAACTCACAACCGTAAGATCATGACCTGAGCCGAAGTCAGATGCTTAACTGACTGAGCCCCCCAGATGCCCTCTTGAAGGTTTTTTTGATCATATTTCTTCCTGTGGTGTTCAGAAAACAATAGGCTCTTCCAACAATGCAAGACCACAAATTTCGGATTTCTAGCTTTATTTTATTTATTTATTTTTTTTTTGCTGGGGAGCAAACCAGTCAATTCTTGCCTGAAGTCACCTCTTTCTTATATACCTTATTAAACACAACAAGCAAAAACCAGCACCTACGAATATTCCAGCTTTTTCCATTCTCTTCCCCTAGAGCACAGCCTGTCTTCCATATTTTTACAGTTTTAACAAATACATTGCCATTCATAACATGAATATCTATTTTCCAGCTCCAACATTTCCTTGAAACCTGCCCATATGCCAAGCTGATACCACATATTTTATAATTCTGTCGTGGCGGCTTCATACTTCAAGGCACCAATGACTTAGGGCACCACCAGCACTGTCACAAATAGGCTCAGATGTATAAAGACTCAAATGCAACAAAGTTTCTCTCTCACTCATTGTAACAGTCCAGGAAGACACCCCTATTCTGTGGATGGCTCTCTGTGCAGGGATTCAGGGACCCAACGCCCTTCTTCTGTATGGTTCCACCATCCCCTGGGGTCACACAGTCACCTGCAAGAAGCCAGCAAAAGAGGGAAAACAAGAAAGGTTGGAGAAGACACCCCCCTTCCTAAGAGCCTTGACCCACACATCACTGCTTACAGCCGACTCTAGATGGAAGGAGTGGGTTGCAATCTTTGGCCCCATTTTGATGGGTGAATTTTGGTGGCCTGCTTCAGGAACCATGAGGTCATAAGTCAAAGAAATTTGTGGAAAACACGTAGGATCCACAAGCTTGAGAGTTTAACAAGCCATTAAATTGGAAATTACCTTGAATTTTGAATACAGAGGCTCTGGGTTTTTCTCAGCTTTGTTTGTGCATTTTCTGTCTGCCCACACCTGAGTCTTCCCCATCCTTGAGGACAGATGCGGGCACTCACTAATGGTCCATCAGATGATGAAGCTAATGAGTGGATCATGGCATCACCATCACCTCCTATGCCTGGTGTCTCTGCATCTCGTTGCAGGATGGCATTTAGGGACTTCAAGGCCCACTTTGACAAAGTAGAAATCTGCAACCTCACTCCTGATGCCCTGGAAGAGGATGCTGTCCACAAATGGGAGGTGACGGTCCATCAAGGAAGCTGGGTGCGGGGCTCCACCGCCGGGGGCTGCCGCAATTTCCTAGGTGGGTCATCCGCCTGTCACTCTCTCTGTCATTGCCAAGTGTCCCATCCAACCTGGGGTATGTCAGTGGATCAGGGCCAGGACCCTAGAGAAAGCCTGAAGTGTGGAGTTAGACAGTAGGATTTCAGAGATGGCTGGTGAGGGCTGCAGAGAAGTAGCAGGATGTTGAATAACAGTTGCTCAAGGAAACTCTCTTGTTTTACCACTTAGGTTCTTTTCCATTACAAGTAATAGAAAACACAACTCATGCTAGTTTAGCAATAAAAAGGGATTTTCCCCCTACATAACTGTAAACTTCAGAGGAGAAGCAGGGTGGGCTTTAGGCATAGCTCTATCAATGCATTGGTTTGTAATTCTCTGCTCTGCCCTCTTCTTTCTGTTGACTTCTTCCTCAGTCTGGATTTCTTTAGAGTCACAGGAGGGCTGCCAGAAGCATCCAGGGCTTTCTGAGCCCTTGTTTGCACAAACAGCAAGAGCTCCTGAGGGTCATCCAGCAAAAGTCCTCAACTCCCTTCTAACTGGGAAATCCCTGAGCCCATATTGCCTGGTGAATGCTACGGGCTGGTTGGCTTTGTTCTAAATGTCCAAGGCAACAGGGGCTGGCATAAACCACTCAGTGTTTACCCTTGGACCCGGGAGTGGGGTGGATTCTGCTCAAATGACACAACCCAAGGGCACTGCCCTTTCCTTTGAAATACCACATGGACAAAATAAGATGGAACGAACTGTAGCTGAGTAGACCCTGAAGAATGTCTTTTAAAAGCTCTGTGGGAAATGGTTCAAGAGAAGGTGGAAATGAAAGGGAGAGCACTTGGCATTCTCACTGGGATTATGGGAAGTAGGACACGAGGGCCATCCGAACAGGGAGAGAAGAAATGAATGACTTTCTCAGGTTTGGGAGGGTGTGTGGGGGTGGATGGTGTGTGTGTGTGTGTGTGTGTGTGTGTGCGTGTGTGCATGCGTGTGTGTGTGTGTGTGTGTGTGTGTCCTTTGTGGTTTTCTAAAGGAAGGTGAAATAATTTACTTCTTTCAAATGGCAGATACCTTCTGGACCAATCCACAAATAAAACTGTCTCTGACTGAGAAAGATGAGGGACAGGAGGACTGCACTTTCCTCGTAGCCCTGATGCAGAAAGACCGAAGGAAACTCAAGAGGTTTGGTGCCGACATGCTGACCATTGGCTATGCCATTTACCAGGTGGGTAGGAACCAACCTGCTCTTCGGAGCCCACCACGTACATGCTGGATTCTCAGCTCCTCCTTGGCCACATGCCCGAGACTCAATGGCCGGTCCCCAAACTGTGTCCGAATACCCAAGACCAAAAGCCCTCCTTATAAGACCCACCTGCTTACATTCCCATTGCAGAGCCCCCGCAAAGATGAACACCTGAACAAAGACTTCTTCAGGTACCATGCTTCCCAGGCCAGAAGCAAAACATTCATCAACCTGAGAGAAGTCTCTGACCGTTTCCAGCTGCCCCCTGGGGAGTACATCTTGATTCCCAGCACTTTTGAGCCCCATCAGGAAGCTGATTTCTGCCTGAGGATCTTTACGGAGAAGAAAATTATCACCCAGTGAGTAACGGGTTCAAGAATCCCTCTTCATTTAGTGGCTCAGTCCCCAGAAGTCACCAGGGGACTGTTGGAGCCTTGACCCCTTTCTGCCCTTCTCCACGACCCATGAGAAAGCAGGCAGTAAGGTCTCTTAACTCGTTTGAAAAGCGGGATGCATTTCCATGTTGGTTCTGCTCCTTCCTTCCCTCAAACAAGCCGCTGAAAAGTTGCTCTCTCCAACCACTTCCAGAATCATGCTCACCAGACCCTCTTGGGTGGAGCCCTTTATTTTCCAGCCCATATGCCCAAGAAGCTTCTGGAGTGGGACCCACATTTAGAAATGCTAGGACTTATTTCTGAGCATGGTGAAGAAGAGTGATCTGCTCTTTCTAGAACAGGTTTCTAGAATCACCTGTTCTTTCATCGTCAGTTAATAAATATTGCCAAATTGTTTGGAGGTCATCGGTCTCAGCCTAGGGACAGCGATGCCATCAGCTAGGAATACCTGAGGGCACTCACCTGGGCCTGTAGTACCTGTGGTGAGCCCCCACAGACATTTCCCCAGTCGGAGCCAACATTGAGGCCAGACGCATCTCAGCAATGACCCAGGGAACTTGGAAACGGGCAAGATTTATTACTTACAGGTTCTGGGGAGTACACAGAACACCTGGAGCCACACAGTGATGTCTTGACTAGAGAGAGAGGAGAGAGAGAGAGAGAAAGAGAGAGAGAGAGAGAGAGAGAGAGAGAGAGAGAGCCCACAGGCCTGATTCTGCCTTGATTGAGGTCAAGAGTAGGAGCCTAGAGTTTCAAAAGGATCACTATTGGTGAATTGGGAAAAGCAAGCAGTGGGTCAAATGGCCTACCAGAGCTTTCTAAAAAAAAGAAAAAGAAAAAAGAGGGAACTTCATGGGTGAGGTGGCTGGGCTTTTTATCTAGCAGTATAGCTCGAGATGTGTTTAATTGAGATGGGTGTCTTTGAAATGGATGCCTTGACAGTCAAAAGCATAATGTCAGGCGTTTACGTTACAATCAACAAAGCCAATGGTCAAGTGCTTACTCTACACAAGTCTGCCTTCCATGTTATATCCCCGACTTTCTGCCGTCTCCTCTTTGCAGCGTCTTAGCAAAATTATATTGTATCAGGTACCTCTATGAAAAAATTTCCCGTTGCTGCCCTTTAGCCATCGGTTGCTCTAGGCAGAGGAAGAAAATGGTTCAAGATGCAAGCGTTCACTTCTTTGCCCAATAGAGACATTCTTGGGATCGCAGAGAATTCTGTATTTGAGCTCTAGATCCATCCCCAACTAAGGACTGACCTGAGAGAACAAGATGGAGTCTGTGGTGACTTCATGGCCTCCAGTTTTATCTTCTGTTTAGTGGGATAGAGTTGGATGGGTGGCGGACATTGAGAACACTCCAAGTTCTCAAGCCTTGCTGGTTTTCCCGAGCTGATTACAAAAAGCGTGATTCTTTTCTCCTCAGCTGAATAGAAGCAATAAGATCTTAAATTTTTAAAAATTCTGCTGGGGTGTTTTTCTCCGCTCTTCTCCCAGATGCCAGTACAAACTGAGGATAAATCTCCCAGTATCTGTTCACACAAAAGCACCCGTACGAGAGGCGTGATAATTGGCAATTTTGTGGGCAGCCATAACAAGAGAGGGAAAGCCAGGCTGTGCCCGTCCCACACTGTATGTTCCCTGCCCCAGCCGTGGGGGGAGATCAGAGTCCTGGGCATTCATAGAAGACTCACACATGCCAGAGCTAAGTCCATACTCATGTTCGCCCTGAACAAAGTACTTTAACTTTTTTTCATATTTATTTATCTTTATCACTCTTTTTCTTGGCTTCCTCTTTTTCTATAACTGTGTCTTCTAATTCACCTATTCTCCTCTCTGCCTCTTCAGTCCATGCAGTGGCCGCCTCCATTTTATTATGCACCTCATTTATAGCCTTTTTTAATTCATCATAACTATTTTTAAGGTCTGTAATCTTTGTAGCAATAGTGTCTCTGGTGTCTTCCATGCCTTTTTCAAGCCCAGCAATTAATTTTATAACTATTGTTCTAAATTCTTGGTCAGTTATGTTGCTTATATCTGTTTTGACCAATTCTGTCACTGTCACTTCTTCCTGGAATTTCTTTTGAGGAGAGTTCTTCCGTTTCGTCATTCTGGCTAGTTTTCTGTCTCTTGTATGTTTGAAAAGCTTGTTATGTGCTCTGCACCTGCGAGTACTGCTGTATTAAAGGAGGCTCATAGACTGTCCATGGCCTGTCTGTTCAGGAAGTGTTCTTTTAATGGTGTCCCTTGGTCTCTCTTGTTGTGACTTTGGTTATTTTATTTCCCTACTCTTAGTGATATTTGGGACTCTCCACCTTGTGTACTTTGGCTTGTTTCTTGAGGTAGCCCAATGAGGCTGTCTTCGTAGTGGACTCTGTCTCTTTTCCTCCCAGACTCTTGTGGTTCAGAGTCCTTGGCTTCAGCCCTTCTTTGTTTGAGAGATGCAGACAGGAAGTACAGAACTCCCTCCTCCCCCTCCTGGAGTCCCAGCCCACAGGCCTCAGGGCTCTCGCCCTGCACGCAGCTCTGCCCAGTAGCTCATGTTTATTTATTTTTGAGAGAGAGAGACAAAATATGAGCAGGGGAGGGGCAGAGAGAGAGAAGGAGACACAGAATCCAAAGCAGGCTCCAGGCTCTGAGCTATTAGCACAGACCCTGACACAGGGCTCAAACTAATGAACCATGAGATTATGATCTAAGCCAAAGTCAGATGCTTAACCACCTGAGCCACCCAGGCGCCTCCGAATGACGTAGTCTAATCTGCTGTGATCTCAAGCACAAACACCGGCTCTGTAGCTCAGTAACTAAAGAACCACATTAAGCTCTACTTCCATTGGCTTCGTCCTCTTGAGAGGATCCTAACCAATGTAAGAAGTTCTGAAAGGTTCTGTTGTGCATGCCCAGGGGAGGCCGGGACCCCAACTCGGTCAGGATTCTGGCCTCCTTTGTCACTCTTATCTGCAAAATCCCAATAATTAGTCCTTCCAGACTCTCCCTCTGAAGAACTTTCACAAAGTTCCTAATACTGTCGGCAGCAGCCGGTTCTGAGCGCCCCCTAATCTGGCTCCATTTTAGTGTTTGATTATTGGTATTCCCTTTGAATTTTTAGCAGTTTTTCTTGGGGAGTGCTTCAAGTTTACACTGTAAGATTGGATTCTTCCAAATGTTTTAGGATCACCAAAAGCTGAAGCCCGCTCCTCCTCTCAATATTATTGCTTTCCAAACCCTATAGGTTCCCCTAAATATGTGAACAGCAAAGTGAATGTTTCCATTATTTTTCCTCTTTTCCCCAAACATAAGCACATACACACACAGCCCCCACCCCACCTCTGACACCCATAGAGGGAGCAGGGATTTATAGCCTTGGTGGGAGGGGCCAGGGATAAAGGATCGAGCTTCTGGGGAAATTTTTGGTTCCGACTCCACTTGCTCTACAATCTTTTCCAATTCCTCTAGAAATAACCCTCAGTAGACCGAATGACCGTGTCCAGGGAACTAAATCTGCTTTGGGGATGTAGAGCTCATGGGTGTAAGGAACGTGCCTGGCTCGTGGGTCCTCCGGGGCTCTCCTATCCTACAAACCACTTCATAAATATCCCTTGTTAAAGCGCATCCAGGAAATAGGGGGTGGTAGCTGGTAGTTTCTTTTACTTCTCGAAGTCCAGAATTTACAAGTTCTCCTTGGCTGATGGCTACGCTGCCTCCCTCTCATTTTCATGCTGGGCAGGGTCTGAGTGACAGAGAAGAGAGAGAAAGGTCAATGCAGGGAGTCTGCAGACCCTGTGAAATGTAAACATCATGTAAAAAGAAGGGCTTCGATGGGCCAGAAGCTTCCAATCCCTCTGGGCCCCCGTTAGAGCTGAAGATCCTAGGGAGGAAGTTAATCCACAAGTGAGCCAGCATGGTTTCTGCCCCTCCCTCCCCCCAGGGACATGGATGGAGATGTGAACATTGACCTTCAGGAGGTGAGCCTTCTCAAGTTACGTTGTAGGGTGGGATTCAGTGATTGCCCTGAAAGCTTTCTTCAATCACAGCATCATTCAAAACTTCGGAGTTTGGGGAATGGCTTATCTGCAACCAGGTAAGTGCCTCGATTCTAACCTCCTGGAGGAGAGGCTAAGTCTTTCATATCCCACCAGGAGCAGGCATGGGGACGAGGTAAGTGCCCAGAAGAAAGCTCTGTTTGGAGCGATCTTTCTCTGTGCTACCAACTCACTCTGTTCCCTGGGAGGTAGCTGCTGCTTCCGAAGGGGATGAAATGTCTTTAAAGTGCATTCAAGTTAAGAAAAGTAATCGATAAGAAGAAAACGAGAGCAGCTAGTAGATTCTTTTACAGCGGACTTAGAGCAACATGTTACTTCTTCTTGACCAAGTGCCATCTCCAGGGTGGGCCTCTTTTTATTTCTTGCTACTTCTTTGGAAAGCAAATGCCAAGTTTCTTTTTTGTGGGGTCCAATGTGAGTTCCTCTGGTTGCTTTTTAGCCTCCCAAGCCGACTCCAGCTGGCCAGGAGACAGAGGAGGAGCTGCAGATCCGGGCCCTGTTTGAACGAGTTGCCGGTGAGGTAGGGCTGGCTGCAAGCTGCACTTGGCCTTGATCCCCTGCAGAGCCCAGGGGCCTGGTCTCCTCTGCCCGGGGATGCAGTAAGGCCCTTGTCCGCAACATTTCCCGGAGGCCTGGTGGCCCTAATCCCAACATGAGGCCAGCCCCGGTCCCTTGGGAGGCTCTCAGGACCCCCTCCGGCACCGCACCCACCCCTCCCGCCGGTCTGCCACTGTCGCTGGGGTCAGAGCACCCAAAGGAGGTCAGCCCGGCCCGGCCCGGAGGCTTTCCGTGAAAGGCTAGAGAAAGCTTTGGAAAGGTGGCTCATTGAATTTTACCCGTAGACCCCTGCCTTGAAAATGTTCTCTCTGCTCTGGGGGAGGGTGGTGTTGCTCGGAGGGGTCACCATTAAATTAGAAACGTGATTTCTGTCCAGTGACATCAGCAGCGTGGCCAGGTTCTGCAGCTTGGGCCAGGCCCCGCCATTGGGGAAGGAGAGGATCCGTCCCTCACCTTCTGCTCTCCGACCCCATTCCTGCAGGCAGCTTGTTTGTTGGGGGCCCTGGGTATCTCCTGGCCCGGTCTCCTAGACACTGCCCCACCTGTGTTCCCTGGTAGCCGTAAATAGAATTAACCATTTCATGGCAGGTGCTAATGACTACATTAGCTTCCTGCCCTGATGGGGCTCCTGAGTCGTGACAGCCGTGTGCCACCTACACCTGGGGTCGAAGCCCTAATGGTGGGATTTTGTTCAGTGTAATAAACAGGAGGTCAGGGAGACTTGGGGACAACAGTCTGGGTAGAGAAAAGTGGGGGCCCGTGCAGGCAAAGTGGCCATCCGTTCTCCTTCCGGGGCTGAGTGCCCAGGTGGGGAAGAGAGTGAATGGTTAACTTCTGGCATCTGATGCCATCTGGAGGACGGGCCTGCGTGAACACCTCTTCCCAGCTTAGGAGGGACGGAAGTTGCCAGAAATGGAGATCCGGGTTGTAAGGGAAGTGTGGAATGTTGCAGGAGATTCTTTCAAACTTTATTCACGACCAAAAAAGCACCTGCTAGAATTCAGCTCATGGGCTCCAGTCCTGCTCTTCTGCGGACTGGCCCGGTGACTTGGGCTCTTGGTTCCATCTCTGCTTCTCCGTCCAGAGGGGGCTTGGGCCACATCGACAATTCTCCTGTGGGGCTGAACACCCCAAACCCCGTTCCCCGAAGCTCCAGGGTGGGCAGGCGTGTGTGGAAATAACGTCACAGGTGATTGTTTCGAATGCTGGTTCAAAACCCTGGACCAAAGGAGCCCTAAGTCCGTGCTGCTCAGTCATGGACAAACAGATCGCCTGAGCATCCTGGGAAAATGCAGATTTCCTCGCCAGGAGGTCAGGGGCGGGGCCGGAACTCCACATCTCTAGCCAGCTTCTAAGTGTCCTCGATGCTGAGATTTAGTGCATTGAGCAGACGGCCTTAGACCAGTGGTTCTGAAATTCACCCTAGAGGTTTTGAAAATAACCCATGGGATACTCTCTCTGGTCTTCTGATTGCAGTGGTCCCTGGAGTGAACTCTGGGTGCGGTCATTTCTAGTACTTTCCGGACGGGTCTGCTGCACAGAGGTCTGGAGACCCGGACACAAATGTGCTCTGACATAAGCACCTGGGGAGCTTGAGCTCAGTGGGGAAGCTTGCCTCGCAGGGCCCAGCCTTCCCATCCTTTCTGGGCTGGGCATGAGTCCCTGAGAAGGTCAGCGGGCTGCAGTCACTCACGACAGGGGCCCAGGCGCTACGGGCCATCAAAAGCAATTGTCTCCCCTTCAATAGGAGATGGAGGTGACTGCAAAGGAACTGGAATATGTTTTAAATGCTGAGCTGGAAAAGAGTAAGTGCTCATAGCCGCCACCCATCGGGGACCCCAGGGCTCCTGTGGAGGGGACGTGTGTGACCTGTAACTGTATGCCACCTGCCTCTCCTCCAGCTCGTCCAGGCGCCCTGCTCTCCAGGGCTGACTTTAGATAGATTTTGAACATAGCTTTTGTTGTTTATTTCCTGATTACAAATTATGGGAGAAAATTCTAAAATATTCAGAAAAGCCTTGAGACAAAGACAAAAGCCACCAATAATCTAACTACACATAAATAACCACCGTTAAGATATGTGTGTCTTCATGTATGTGTATATTGTGTGTTGTCTGTGTGTGTCTCTCGGTGTGTGGATATACGTGCACACACATAATTGTCATTAAATTATAGATGCAATTTTTATTTTTAAAATTTTTTATGTTTATTTGCTTTTG
This sequence comes from Cryptoprocta ferox, assembly GCA_028646485.1. Lineage (NCBI taxonomy): Eukaryota > Metazoa > Chordata > Mammalia > Carnivora > Eupleridae > Cryptoprocta > Cryptoprocta ferox. The sequence continues at coordinate 1,839,338 of CM053561.1, forward strand.
AAAGAAAGAGAGAGAGAGAGAGAATCGGGGGTGGAGGGGGCAGAGAGAGAGGGAGCCACAGACTCTGAAGCAGGCTCCAGGCTCCAAGCTGTCAGCACAGAGCCTGATGTGGGGCTGGAACTCGTGAACCGCGAGATCATGACCTGAGCTGAAGTCAGATGCTCAACTGACGGAGCCACCCAGGCACCCTTTACTAATCTTATTTTTTTAATGTCACAGCTTTGAGATATAATTCACCCACCATGGTTTTTAGGATGGTCGGAAAGTTGTGTAATCATCACCACAACCAAGTTTAGAACATTCCGTCACTCCAAGAAGAAACCGTGTACCCAGTCAGTAGCCATCACTCCCCATTGCTCCCCTCCCGTGGCGACCACCGATCTGCTTTCTGTCTCCATTAGACTTGCCTGTTCCGGACTTTTCATATAAAGAGAATCATGTGGGTCGCCTGGGTGGCTCAGTTGGTTAAGCATCCGACTCTTGATCTCGGGGTTTTGAGTTCAAGCCCTGTGTTGGGCTCTGCGCTGGGTGTGAAGCCTACTTAGAAAAAAAAATCGTGTAATAGGTAGTCCTTTTTCACTGGCTTTTCTCGCTTAGCATAACATTTGCAAGATCTAGCCACGTTGTAGTATTTGCCAGCACGGCTGCGTCCCTTTTTGTGGCCAGAAAGTATTTCGTTGTAGGAATATACCAGGTTTTGTTTATTCCTCACTGAGGGACATTTGCGTTGTTGCCGCTTTCCAGCTGTTATGAATAATGCAGCTGTGAACATTCGGGAACCGGTTATGTGTATGGACGTGTGTTTTCATTTCTCCGGGGTTCATAGCTAAGAGAGCTGTGACATTACGTGGTGACTCCGTATTCCATGTTTTGAGGCACTAGCGACTGTCCTCCAAAGTGACCCTTTGACATTCCCACTAGCAGTATACAAGCGTTCAGATTTCGGCAGTAACTTTGTTTTATTTTTTTTATTTTAGAGAGAGAGAACACATGCTTGCATGGGGTGGGGGTAGGGAGAGAGAGAGAGAGAGAGAGAGAGAGAGAGAGAGAGAGAGAGAATCCCAAGCAGGCTTCATGCTCAGCACACAGCCTGACATAAGGCTTCATCCCACAACCCTGGAATCATGCCTTGAGCCCAAATCAGGAGTCAGAAGCTTAACCTCCTGAACCACCCAGGTGCCCCTTTCTTCAGTGATTTAAAATCCTGCCTCTTAGGGGTGCCTGGGTGGCTCAGTGGGTTAAGCACCCGACTTCGGCTCAGGTCATGATCTCACGGTTCATGGGTTTGAGCCCCACGTCGGGCTCTGTGCTGACAGCTCGGAGCCTGAAGCCTGTCTTTGGATTCTGTGTCTCCCTCTCTCTCTCTGCCCCTCCCCTGCTCATGCTCTGTCTCTCTCTGTCTCAATAATAAATAAACATTAAAAAATTTTTTTAAAAATCCTGCCTTTAAACTGACTTTTTATGAGCGTTTTTCCAGGTCATTATATATGCTTCAAAAACACGATTCTTAAGGACTGTGTAATAATCCGTCATATGCCCATAACCTAATCTATTGCCCCTACCCTTCCATTGGGCATCTCCGTCATTTCTAAAGGTTTGTCATTATTAATAACCAAGAGAAGACTCTTAATTTGTAATTCTTTGCTTAGGATTCTTAAAACTAGGATAAAGAATGGAAATTCCCATTTTTAAGGCATTTTTTTATAGTTTGCAAATTTTCCTCACAAAAGGCCCTGTTAGTTTCCACTCTCACCGGCGTCCTGGAAGTGGCCACGTGTCCCCCTCACCAGCCCCAGATCTGACCACACTGTGGGCCTTCTTATCGCGTGTCCGATGAATTCTGCTTTTGTGTGTGATTTCAGAAAAGGACATCAAATTCAAGAAGCTGAGCCTGATTTCCTGTAAAAACATCATTTCTCTAATGGACGTATCCTTCCAAATCCAACGGCAGAAATAGCCTAGTTTTGCTCCAGTACAGACCTTTCTAGAATGCGGCATCCTTCACGGGTAGGACAGTCAACCCAAGACTGGGCAGCCCTTAGAATTGGAGCTGAATCAAGAAGCACAGACTGGCCAGTGGGGGAAAGGTTTTGAAGGGACTTGGGGATCTTGTTACCACTTTGGGGTCCCATCTAAGAGAATAAAGTGGGGTTTTTTTATTTTATTTTATTTTTTTTTTTTTGAGAGAGAGAGAGAGAGCATGAGCTGGGGAGGAGCGGGGGGGGGGGGGGAGCAGAGGATCCAAAGCAGGCTCTGAACTGTCAGCACAGAGCCCGATGCGGGGCTCCAACTCACAAACCGTGAGATCATGACCTTAGCCCAAGTCGGATGATTAACCAACTGAGCTGTCTTTTTTTTAATAATGTGCTTTTTCGAGCCTTCTGGTGCCCTCCCTCATCTCACCCCTGCCATTTTCATTCTTCAGAGGTGCATGGTTTGAAGCTAAGCCGCCTCCCTAGGGCCCTGAATCTGTGTCCCCGGTCCCCCCGGCCAGCCCCTTCTCCCTCCATCTCTGGAGTCCTGAAACCCAGCTTGCCTGCCTGCCTGCCTTCCTTCCTTCCTTCCTTCCTTCCTTCCTTCCTTAATGCTCTCGGCGCAGACCAGCGGCAACGGGAAGCTGGAGTTCGGGGAGTTCAAAGTGTTCTGGGACCAGCTGAAGAAGTGGACAGTACGTAACGGGGCCGGGGCCTGGTGAGCCTGGAGCAGGAGGGGGTTTTAAAAGGTCAAGGTGCTGCCGGCCGGGAAAGGGCAGAAGGGAAGTAACCATGATGGAATCCCCGTTCCCAAGTTCACTTCTCGTGCTCCCAGAAGTACCGCCGCGCTGGCGCCCAAAGTGAAAAGGAAAACCAAAGGGGCCAACCTCTTTTGAAGGCCTCGCCCGGCCGGCCCTGCGAGGAGTCTCTCTTCCTGTGCTGGCTGTCGCCATCGACGGCGCCTCCGGGCGCTCTGGTTCTCAATGCCTCTGTCCTCCCCGTAGAACCTGTTCCTTCAGTTCGATGCTGACAAGTCTGGTACCATGTCCTCCTATGAGCTGCGAACCGCCCTGAAAGCCGCAGGTAAAGAAAAGCCTAGAAGAGACTAGAAGCCACTTGCTTCTCATGCCCTAGAGGGTGGCCGGTCTTTAACCTGAGCTCATGCTTTTTAAGAGCACAGCGCTGTTAGCGGTGGAGCCAGAGCCTCGGGCTCAGGATGCTCGCTCACACCAGGACCCGTGTTTTAAAATACTGCGCAATATTGGAGTCTTTAAAATGTACCCACTAGGGCTGAACTTAGCCTCACCCCCTCTCAGCCTCTGGCCAAGCTTCCTGGCCAAGCAGGGGTACATGTGACCCTTTGATGGAAGGCGGCGATGCTTCCAAACTTCTAATTGCTGCTTTCGGATGGTGATTATCATGGACGAGGCGGGGCACGCCTGATCCCGTGGCTGGGGGTCAGGGAGGAGCTCACGGCTCCTGCGCCACCTGCTGCCCTGTCCCCGGCTTTGTCACCGGCAGACTGAATCCCAACTAGATGATTCAGTCATAACTTCTACCAGCTCCGTACACAAAGGACAGGATCCAGAGGGTGTCTCTCACCCTCCCGCAGTCCCCGCCGTGGCGGTCTGAGTGTCTGGGGCTCTGCTGTCCTTGGCACATGGCCTTGGCTTTGAGGCCGATGTAGCACCAAGCTGCGTGGTGTTTCTCACAGAGCATGCCTCACAGCCCTGGGCCCCTCCAGAGCTTATAATCTGGTTCCCTCCCAGGTAAGCCAAACATTGTCAGCTAGTGTAGACACGCACTGTCTGAGGACCGCAGCCCCCGCTGGGCCTGGGAACCTGCACTTTGCAAACAGAGCCCTGGGGTTTCCCAAAGGTGCGCCCATGGGGCCCAGCCTTGACGGGCTGGGTCTCCTCACTCTTCCCCCAGGCTTCCAGCTGAGCCGTCACCTCCTGCAGCTGATTGTCCTCAGGTACACAGACAAGGAGCTCCAGCTGGGCTTCGATGACTTCCTCAACTGCCTGGTCCGGTTGGAGAATGCAAGCCGTGAGTGTCCTGTGGGGCTGGGACTCCAGGGCCCCCAGGACAGAGTCCACAACCCTGGGCTCCCTTCCAGGAGCTGGTGAGAGACAGCCTGCCGGAAATTCTGGCAAGGACAGGCCTCAGACAGCCATCATCATGTGATCTCTGTGCCGTGCGTGGTCAGCTGAGGGGTGGGGATGGGGGAGTCTTCTGTGCTTCAAAGTTAAGAATCTTCTCATGCATGACCCCTGGGTTATGGGCCCAGCACGCTTCCGCTGTGCCACTGCGCTTGCTAAGAGCCATTCTCCTCATGTGCATTCACAGTGTCCTTTTGGGAGGACAGGGCCATGGGTGGGGGGCTCCTGCCTCTTGTCTGAGGAAAGGCCCCATCTAGGATCAAACCCATCACGGCACAAAGAATCAGCGGAGTCTCACTCCTTCTTCCCCTCCGCCCCCCCCCCTCCTGCCACCCTACCTTTGTGTCTTGTATGCTCTAAACACTGACCCAGTTATCCCAGACAAGAGTTGTTACCTCAAGAGGTTACGTGCAGGGGGTCCTTAGAGCTTACGGTCTCTTGTCACACTGTCACAAAGTTGAAGCGAATGAAACACATCCGGGGCCTGTAACCCAGCACCCGGGTGGCTGCCAGGGTTGGGGGAGGGGAACGAAATGTGCTGGCGCACAGGGCCCTGCACCCCTGAGGATGCCCGCGCTTGGTTTAACATTCTGGCATCGCCTTCTTGCATCTTAATCATTTTCGTACAGGGGGCCCCATATTTCCGTTTTGCACTGGGCCCCACAAAGTATGGACCCGTCCTGCTTGGCATTTGCTAAAGGATGTTTGCTTAGGTGACTTCAAGGCACTCATTAAGCCAAAGCAGGGTCCGTGCTCCTCGGTTCCAGGGCACTGGGGCTCCGCCCTGTGCTTCTTTTGTGCCACTTAGGTCACATGTGATTACCTGCTGAAACCTGTCTCCCCCAGGCCATCATCCCCAGGAAGGCCTGGCTTAGAGGACATGCAACGCGCTTGTGCTGGCTGATCATGGCGATTTAAAAGAAGCTAGCACGTCCTTGGCCTCGTATGCCGAGCCGGGAAGTTGGGCTTCCTTTAGGTGGTCACCAGTAGCTGGTGAGAGGTGCATTTTAGAAAGGGCACCTCCTGAAAGATCGTCACTTACTACAATTACTCAGTGGCCAAAACCGACCTCGAAATAATGAGACTTGGTGGCTTCTCTTCTCTCAGCTGCCCCTGTCCTTTCTGAGTCCCCTTGGGCCGATCCTTCCCAGCAGGGCGTGCCCGTTGTGTTCTTACAATGGAGGGATTTTAGGGAGAAGGTACTTAAGGCTGAACATCATCTACTCCGGGATCCTCACGTTAGATTCACCACCTGGAGAACTTTCTAAAATATCAAGGCTAGGGTTTTGCCCCAGGATCATTTAAACCTTTTATTCTAGATATTTGTAATCATACGTAGGTATAAAGAATAACCATCAGTCCCCATGTGCCCTGCACCAGCGTTCCCAAACTGTGTCGCATGCTACATCCCCCCAGGAGAGTTTTAACATTTTTTGATGACTTGGGGGTTAGGGTGGGGGAATGGGCACAATAGGAGAAGGGGGCTATAAGAAAAAATAATGTTTTGTGATGACCGGGCCGTACAGGAGGCCAATTGAATAGAATCCAGGGGGTGACACATAGCATCAGTATTATATTTATAGGGATTTTTACACCAGCCTCAACAATGATCATCCTGCAGATCTTTCATATGTTCTTCTAACACACATTTTTTCCTGAATTAGTTAATAACAGAGCTCAGAAATTCAGTCCCTTCCCCCCTGTAAATATCTCTGACAGGCAGGCTCTCGGTAAGCCCTCAACCTCATCTAAGACCTGGCCTCTGCTCAACTTCCCCCCGGCCGTCTTCCCACGTTGCTTGCCTGTCGGGATTTACCCAGTGCATTGGGCTGTTGGGCCCTGTCTGTCTTGTTCTAGGACACCCGCCTTTCCCCTTTTTGTTGTATCTTTTAAGCTCCCGGGAGACTCTCAGGGGAGGCCGGGGTTGACTGGCTTGGCCACTTTGATTAAGATGGGGAGACTGAGGCCCAGAGAAGCAAGTAACTTCCAGGCTCCTCAGTGCGTAAGCTGTGGCGTCCTGTTTAGACGGCCCTCTGTCCTGCCCCTGCTCCCTCGTGTGGGAGCGCCTAAGGGGCTCATCTCCTTATAAGGGGCTCATAGAGATTGAACAGCGTTCAAGACTCATGCAAAACTTTACGTACATGTGTTTATTCTCTGGGGAGAAGGTCCGTAGATTGCAAGGGATCTGGAGCTCCCCAAAAATTTAACATAGGGGAGATGTTTGGGGCCGAGGAGCTGGCCACCTGACTGGCACACTGTAGATGACAGCACGCGCCACCCAATGGTAAGGCCCCCAGCTCCGCCATCCCAGGAGTTCAAGAACCTCCGCCATGCGAGAGAGATCCCGATGGAGCCGGCCTGAGTCTGGCCTGCTGTTCTAGAAGCCCCATGCTCACCAGCAGATGGAGCAGCTCCTCCGCCAGCTGCCCCCCAGGCCCCAAGGTCAGGGGAAATCATTAAACCCGTTGAAAGAACTGTCCCCACAGTGATGCCATTCTCACGTCTCTCCCATTAGGGGTGTTCCAGGCGCTCAGTACGAAGAACAAGGAGTTCATTCATCTCAACATAAACGAGGTACGATCCAGCCAGGGCGAGGCAGAGCCCATGCCGTGTAAACATGCGCAACTGAATGCGAAGTTTACACTGACCCACGGGGCAGTGACAACAGTGAAATTGCTAATATTTTTTAGGTACTCGTTGGTTAGCAGTCCATGCAATCATTACAATAGCCCTGTGAGCTACGGATTAATAGCATCCTCATTTTGCGGAAGTGGAAACTGAGGCATAAAGAGCTTAATCACCCGAACAGAGTGAGCCAGCAAACCTTGACTTCTCTTCTTTCTGCCATATGGGTTCCTCATTCTGCTATCTTCTAGCCTCCAATTTGTTCACTCCCCTTGCCCATTGCCGTCCTGCAGCTCTCATGATTCTGGGGGGGTTGGTGTGCGTGCATGCGTGTATGCACACATGTGCACACACTCAAAAACCCTAAGACACATCTTGTGCCAGTTACAGGGGCTAACCACCCACAGCAAGAGCGGTGGAGGGCAGAGCAGGGATCAGAGTTTCAGAGGCCCAGAAGAGGCATCCCAGGTGTAGACAGTCCTCTCCCCTCTGCCCAGAGTGTGGTCTGCAGACCAACAGCGTGGGCATCCCCTAGGGGAGGTTGTTAGAAAAGCAGAGTGCCACATGGTGACTACAGTCCACGGTACTCTCCTAAGCCTCGGAGTTGCTAAGAGACACCGTCGTAATTATTCTCGCCACAGAAAAGACAGGATAATTACGTGACCTGAAAGACACGTTAGCTAACGCCTCGGGGTAATCACTGCAACACACAAATGTATCAAATCAACATGTTGTACATCCTGCACTCACAGGTGTTCTTTGTCAGTTAAATGTCAATAAAATAGCCACAATTTAAAAATCACACAAATAAATAAGCAGAGTACCAAGCCCCACGCCAGACCTGCTGAATCAGCGAATCAGATCTTGTTTTAGGAGGATCCGAGGTGATTCCTACACATACTAAGGTTTGCAAATGCTGGTTAGTCATTCTCCTGCCCCAAGGCAGGGAGGGAGAAAATTACGGAACGCTTCCCTTCCATGGGTCCCAGGATTTTTATTTCCCATGATTTTCCTTTCTCCCCCCGTGTCTTCCTGTCCAGCTCGGCTTTCCCTTGGACTTAATGGTAGCAAAGGCAGCAGCCCGTGTCTCCTTCCCTTCCCGGGCTCTTTCTCCTCCTCCCCCCCTTTCACATTCACACCGCAAACGCTGGCTCATTTCCCAATTCAATAGCCACTTTGGATTTGGGTTCCATTTTACTGACTATCAAGGTAAAGAGGTTGATGGCAGTGTGGGCTGTGCTTTGATTTTGGTCAAGTCACCTGCTCTGTGCCTCAGTGTCCCCATTTGCAGAGAGATCAAGGCCTTGCTCTTACATCAAAAGTTTGGTTTCTACAAATATCATATAATTTGGCCATTTACTGTGTCAGCTCATCACCAGTGTTCTCATGTGTGTATCTCAGATCCCTGGATACACTGTAATTTCCCTGAGGATTTTCTAGTATTCTCTTTAACCTTTAGCGCACACTGCACACTCAATAAATAGAACTCCTCTGATTGTATGAAACAATATAACTGTATAAAACAGCCTGGGGACTCCAAAGAAAGATGTGCATACTCAAACTGGTCGTTTACAAAAATAAGAGGGTCCCCTAGACAGATTTCTCAGTTTCATCAAGTTTCGGATACTATTAAGCATGGGGAAAGAACAGTTGCCCCCTGTCCCCAGTGCAGGGGGGGAGTGGGCAGGTGTGGTACTCAATACCCTCTTAGCCAAAGGCCTCAAAGTACCAGAAGCATGGTGGAAGAGTTCCACTGCCTCAGAGTCAAGGTGTCACTTCCAAACCAAGTGTCCACCTGTCGGGGAGGGGGGGGGCTGGAACAAGCTCACTCTCCTGTCCCTCCTCCCCGCAGCAGACCCAAGTCATCTGGTTCAGCTCCCGGCCCACCCCTGCCCCCTGTTGTCCATCTCCAAGACAGCAGGACAAATCTTTGAGTCTTCTCCTTCTCTCTCTCCCTTCAAGCCCATCATCCTCAGCTCAGGCTGCACATTAGCATTACCTGGGGAGATTTTAAAATCCCAATGGCCTGGCTGTGACCTAGACCAAATAAGTCCAAATCTCTTGGGGTGGGGCACAAGCATTGATTTTTTTTTTTTTTGAGAGAGAGAGAGAGAGAGAGTGGGAGATGGGCAGAGGGAGAGGGAGAGAGAACCTTAAGTAGGCTCCATTCTCAGCACGGAACCTGAGGCAGGGCTCCATCCCACAGCCCTAGGACCATCACCTGAGCTGAAATCAGGAGTCGGATGCTTAACCGACTGAGCCACCCAGGTGCTCCCAAGCATTGTTACTTTTAAAATTCCCCAATGAGTCCAATATGCAACCAAGCTCAAGAGCCACAGCTGGGAGCACCCCCTCCCATCCACCTAGGTAACAATAGATCCTTGCCCTGCCAGGGTTGACCCCACCCACAGTTACTCTGCTAAAAGGGCCTGTGCATCATCCTTCACCCAGCTGCCTTCCCTGACCTTGGCCTTGGCACATGCTGTGCCCAGGAAAGGGGGCAAAGAGGAGAGAAAACAACGTTCCACAAGTCCCCACGCTGTGACAGGAAAGCTGGGAGGAGGAGGCAGAGGCAAGATGGCGGAGAAGAGAAGGAACTGCATGCAACTTCTCCACCAGTTCACTTGTAAAGAGCCCCGGATGCTGAGCCTGCAGCCTCCTCGTGATGGAGGACCACTCGTGTCCTCACTGTGAGAAGGCCCCTCATCAAAGAGGAAAAGGCATTTCTTATTGTCCTGTCTGAGGAGCCTCAGGAAGTCTGTCTGCTTCGCCAGGGAGAAAGCACATTTCCCTCTCTCCCTCACCATCTGCACTTGACTTGCACCAATTCAGAACTCAGGACCTCTGGAAAAACATAAAGGGCTGAGAATTCTTTTTTTTTTTTTTAATATTTCATGTTGAAGCCGAAGTCCATATTCGCAGGCAAGATGGCCGATGGCAGAGCTGCCGCGCAGTCAACAAACCAGGGCTGGTGGGGAAGTAGAGGGATAACCAGCTCTTCTCTTTCTCTCTCCTTTTTTGTTCCCAGTTCATCAGCTTGACAATGAACATCTGAGGCTTCCCTGGCAAGAACACAGTCTGTCCGGCTGAGTCTTGACTTCTGGACCGTGAACTTCAGAACATTTCTTGGTGTGGAGCTCTCCTCCCCTAATCCAACCTTCTCCTCCCCCTGCCCCACCATCCTGATCTTGTAAGAATGAAATGGACTCAGCTCTGACCTCTGATTTTATGCTATTTCTTTGTATCACTTCCTCAAGATGGCTGGTGCCACCACCTGTGCCTTACCCTCAGGGTCAGGCATTTCTTCCTCCTACCTTCCCCACTTCTAATTATCCTGGCTTCAGGGGAGCATCAATCATTATACTCAAACATCCTATACAGGACACTGTTTGTTTGTTTTTTAAGTTTATTTATTTGGAGAGAGAGTGTGTGTGCGTGCACGAGTGGGGAAGGGGCAGAGAGAGAGGGGGGGAGAGAATCCCAAGCAGGCTCCACACTGTCAGTGCAGAGCCTGACGCAGGGCTTGAACTCACAAACCCTGAGATCGTGACCTGACGAAATCAAGAGTCAGACACTTAACCAACTGAGCCAACCCAGGCACCACAGGGCAATGTTTTCATAAGTATGTTGGGGCCTGAGATGAGAAGGGAAAGGTGTGACGTCATAATTAAGCATTTTCTTCATCCTAGGTGTGTTTCTTTACTGGGGGCAAACATCGGGGAATTCTCGATGCTTACTTGTAAGAGTGGAACAACACAAAAATCTCTATTTCCTCCTACAAGAGGTGGTAACTAAGTCTCCATCCAGTGCAGATATTCTTTGTGTCTAAGGCTTTTGGGTCAGAAAACTCAAAGGCAGTGTTATTTCTTCTCAGGAGTCTAGATTCAGGTCAGACTGGATTGCATTTATTTCTCATTTCCACCATGTTGGGGGAAGAAAAGAGTGGAGAAGCCTTGTTTTGGCTCCCTGACACTGCTTGGGAAAATCCCACCAAACTGGATAATGGAAAATAACATGATAAGATGTTGCCTCAGTAAATGCTAGGTCTCATTTTCTTATTTATATACCTCCCTATGACAGGTGAGGTGGAATGGAAAGGTGTTCAGAGAGGGAAGGAGGAAGAATGGTTGGGATGAAGATCAAGTTAGAAATGAAGACTCATCAGAGCCCTGCCCCCTGGCTGAAGGTGCCAGGGCAACACGGTCTTCTCTCTCTCTTCCCAACCCTTCCCTGAGCTCATCCAGCAACAGATGCAGGACAGGACCAATATGCAACAGCCATGTTTTCTAGTTTCTGTACTTGATATTTGACATCTTGAGGCCTTGCTGACCCTGGAGGGACTGTCCCTCTCAGGGATACGCAATTCCCAGGGATAGCAAACAGCTTGCATATACAAGCCAACCAATCCAGAGCCCACACCCCAATCACCTCCTCTATGGGCTTTCACATTCCAGGCCTCTACCCCCCTCCCTAATCACTACAGGGCCAGATACCACACAACTAGGGGCACCCCTATGCCCCAGAGCCTGCTGAAATTACTCAAACTAGCTAAGTCCTCAGATTGCTTACCCTACCTCGCCCCTTCCTTCCCACGGAAACCACAATGAAGACTCTTGCCCATGTTTTCCTCTTGCTCCCTCCACTTCCTGACCAACTCTGGGGACTCTCTGCATGGTTCTGCATGGCATGCCCCCTCCTCTTGGGATCTGTGAGTATAACAAGTGACCTTTTCAACAGCAACTGTCTCCTGATCTCTTGACCTCACACCACATGATAACTTGAATTTGTGAGGAGGAATGAACAGCACTACAAATGGTATCTGTGGGTAAATATGAGACTATAAATATATGTTTTCTCTTTTCTCCTAATTTTGTTAAAAGACATAAGATTATATAAGGCAATAATTATAACACCATATCCTTAGATTTATAGCATTCATGGATATGTCATAATTGCACAAAGGAAAGGGAGGAAATTGAGATATATTGAAGCAATAATACTATATTTTACTGAAATCAAGCAAGTATTAACCCGAGGTAGATGGTATAAGTTAAATGCATATCATAATCTGTAAAAGGAACCTCTAAGAAAATAACAAAAATGAAGTAAAGCAACAGAGGAATTAAAATGGTATACCTAGAAAAAAAATTATTTAACACAAAAGCAGTAAAGGGGGAACACATTTTAAAAGTGAGGGATAGAAAACAAAATGGCAGACCTAAATCCAACCACACCAATAATCATATTAAATGTAAATGGATAAACACTATAATCAAAAGGCAGTGATTATCAGAAGGGATTTAAAAATAAGATTCAATGGTTATTGTCTACATAAGACACACTTCACACAAAAAGACACAAATAGGTTAGAAGTAAAATGATGAAGAAGGTATACCATGCCAATGGTAGTGATAGAGAGCCAGAGTGGCTGTATTACTATCAAACAAAATTAACTTTCAGGAAAAAAAATATTTCTAAAGATAAGGAGGGATATTACATGGTAATAAAGTGTACACACATTAGGAAGATATAACAATTATAAATGTAACTCTACCTAACAGTAAAGCCTCACAATTTATGAAGCAAAAAGCATAGAATTGAAAGAATAGACAGTCTAACAATTAAAGAGTTCAATATCCCACTTCAATAATTGATAGAACAGCTAAACAGAAAGTCAGCAAAGATGCAAACACTTAAATAACACTACCAAGTAATTTGACTAATAGACATTCTTAGAGCACTCTATCTAAAATAAATACACATTTGTTTTCAAAAGCAGATGGAACATTCTCCAGGTTACATTATATATTAGGCGATCAAACAAATTTCAATGCATGTATGTAATACTCATACTAAGGAATAAAGGAAAAGCTTAGTAAAAAGCTATAGTAATCAATAGAGTATGGTTTTGGCTTAAAGACAAACATGCAGATAAATTTAACAGAAGTCCAGAAATAAACTCCATTTATATTCAACTGATTTTTTACAAAGGTGCCAAGTCAATTCAAAGGAAGAAAGGATAGACTTTTGAACAAATGGGACTGGAATGATCAAATATCCATATGGTCATATACAAAAACAAAAACAGTTAGACTGGCATCTCATACCACATACAAAAATCAACTCAAAATGTTTCATACCTAAATGTAAGAGCTAAAATTATCAATCTTCTAAAACAAAACATAGGAGCCATTCTTTGTGACCTTGAATTAGGCAAAGATTTATTAGATATGACACCAAAAGCATGATTCATAAGAGAAAACTTTGGTAAGTTAGACTTCAGTGAAATTAAAATATTTGCTTTTCACAAGACACCATTATAACAATAAAAAGAAAAGCCACAAACTGGAAGAAAATATTTGCAAATCATATGTCTGCTAAATGATTTGTTCCCAGAATACATAAGAAACTACAACCCAATTTTCTAATTTTTTAAATGTTTATTTATTTTTGAGAGAGACAGAGTGACAGAGACAGAGTATGAGTGGAGGTGGGCAGAGAACGAGACACAGAATCCGAAGCAGGCTCCAGGCTCCGAGCTATCAGCACAGAGCCCGATACGGGGGTTAAACTCATGAACAGCGAGATCATGACCTAAGTTGAAGTCAGATGCATAACCAACTGAACTACCCAGGCGGCCCCCCTTTCTTTAAATTTTTTTAAATGTAAACAACTCAATTTCCTAAACGGGCTAAGGTTTTATAGACCTTTCTCTGAAGACGATATGCAGATGGAAATAAGCACATGAAAAGATGCTCAATATCTTCAGTCATTCGCGAAATGCACCCCTACGCGTTGGGGCCGTAGTGAGATACCGCACAGACCCACTGCAATGGTTATCATGAAAAAAAACTGACAATACCCAGTGTTGGTGGAGCTGTATACCAACTGCAGCCCTCATCCATTGCTGGTGGGAATGCAATGTACCATTACTTTGAAAAACACTTGAGTTTCCTTTAAAAGTTAAACATATACTTACCACGTACCTCAGCAAGTCCATTCTCAGTGACCGACCTAAGAAAAATAAAATATATGATATACACACAAAGATTTGGATTTGACACTTCAGAGAAGCTTTATTAATAAAGCCAAAAAAAAATGAAACCAATCCGTAACTGGGGAATAGTTTAACAAAATTCATCACGATGGAGTGTAAATATTGTAAAATAAATGGTTGATATATGCTTTTTCAGTTTCATATTTGCATAAAACTTTTTAAAAAGGCAAATCCATAGAGACAAAAAGCAGATCTGCAGTCGCCTGGAGCTAGAAATGGAAGTGAGGATTCACGGAACCAGCATGAGAACAGTGTGGGGTGACGGAAATATTCTAAAACTGGATCGTGGTGATGGTTGCAAAACTCGATACATTTACTAAGGAGCATTTGTATGCTTACGGTGGGTGTGTTTTGTGATGTGTAAATTATACCTTGATAGGAGTGCCTGGGTGGCCCAGCCGGTTCAGCATCTAACTCTTGACTTCAGATCAGGTCAGGATCCCAGGGTCATGGGATCGAGCCCCAAGTCACACTCCGCACAGAGCGTGGAGCCTGCTTAAGATTCTCTCTTTCTCTCTCTGCCCCTCCTCCACTCACTCTCTCTCTCTCTCTCTCTCTCTCTATATATATATATATATATGTAAATAATAAATAATAAAACAATAAATAAATAAATAGTACTTCGATAAAGACTTTAGTAAAAAGTATATGATCTGTGAGATAAGGGAGAGACATAAGAGAGAGCATGAGCAGATAAATAATACTGAATTAATTACTGTCACCCTTAGTGACTGCTTTCTATTAAATCAGTCAAAATGATAATCCATGTTAGTGTTTTTTTCTTAGTTTCAAGAATACTTGTTTTCATTCATCTTTGATGGGACGAGAGTTCTTTGGGTGGTCGCCATCAGTTTCACAAAACACAGTTTGAGCTGAGTTTGAGTACATCTAAGTAGGCGCATCTGTCTGTTAATTTTCAACTTTTTAATAATAGAGACATCAGCTTGGTTGGGAGAAATATGTATGTTTCTAGACAGGTCACCACCCCTTCCCTGACTGCGAGGTGATATCCCAAATCATTCACAGCCACAGGGACATTTGCTTGGGCCCCTGTGTTCAGTGGACTCAGCCTCAGTTACTCATCTGAACCTTGGACAAGACACTTTAATGATCATATTGAGAGTGTGTTTCTTGACCTCCAGTGTCTGCTGATCTATTACCCAGAGAAGACCAGTGAAGGCAGGAGGCCCGCCCGACTTCTCATCCAGGGCCGGGGATGAATGAGACCTAGTCAGTGAATGACAGTGGAAGACAAAAATCAGGTTGCTTTCTGGGGCACCTGGGGAGCTCAGTCACTTAAGCGTCTGACTCTTGATTTTGGCTTAGGTCATGATCTCGCGGTTCATGAGTTCGAGCCCCGAGTCAGGCTCTGCACCGACAGCGTGATTCTCTCTCCTCTGTCTCTGAAAAATAAATTAACTCATTTAAAGAAAAAGAGAAGGTTGTTTTCTGATTTCATCAGATTTCAAAATATCAAGTCATACTCTCAAATAGCTCATTTAATACTCAGGCGACCTTACAAGTTTGGTTTTCTCATCCCCATGGAACAGATTTTTAAACAACCCAAACTGGGGCACAGAGGGGCTCATGAAACAGAGGGGATCTGAATGCAATCCTGACTGCTCCCTGTTTGAACAGAAGCTGAACAGAGATGTTCAAGTCTCAGCTGGAGGAAATGGAGTCCTTCCCAACCTTGAGATTCTACCATGCTATCAAGTAACCTGAAAATTACTCTTAGACTAGTATAAATGACTAATGATACTTAAAAAGTATGAACCTTTTGGGGTGCCTGGGTGGCTCCGTCAGTTAAGCGTCCCACTCTTGGTTTCGGCTCAGGTCATGGTCTCACAGTTGATGAGTTCGAGCCCCACATGGGGTTCTGTGCTGACAATGTGGAGCCTGCTTGGGATTCTCTCTCTCCCTCTCTCTCTGCCCCTCCCCTGCTTAGCCTCTCTCTCTCTCTCTCTCTCTCTCTCTCTCTCTGTAAAAATAAATAAATAAACTTTCAAAGCAAGTATTGACATTTTGAAGCACGATGAGAGCTTTTAAGCTTAAGGAGTCATGTTCCTCAGTGAGATTTCAGGGTCAGAGAGGAGGATACACATTTTTGTGCAGCGTGAACTTTCTCCTCCGTGAGCAGCAGGCTGCCCACCTGCGCCAGCTTCCCACACAAACGGTGTCTATGCGCTGAGTATGTTAACTCTGCTGGACCCAAGGTCTCCAATGGCTGATAGGCTGAAATTCCTGTACGTGATCGCAGAGTTTGACACATTGTAACACTGTAAGCCCTCAATAAAGGACAACGTAAGGGGGAAATTCTCTAAATGAAGACTTCCGTGGGCTCTGGGGGAGACCTCAGATAGCAGAGCTGACCTACCTCCCCCTCTGCCCACAGGGCTGCCCCCCAGCCCGGACATCAACTGCAGCCCTGTGGTCACATGCAAAGAGCTGCACGCAACCCAGAGGGTGAAAATCATTTCCCGTGGATCCTGAGATCAAAGCCCTCAGGCCCTATCAGGAGGGAGCCCCGGGCCCTAGACACCTTAATCTGGAAGGCTCCAAGCTCTTCTCTGTCCTGCCCTGTGTGGAGCCGCGCAGTGCACCGAGGTGCCAGGACTTCAGAAAGTATCAGAGCAGGGGAGCCGATTGGCAGGAGTCCTGGGGTCAGCGGTGCCAGCTTGGCTCAGTACTCTGGATCATTCATGGTAACAAAGCACCATTCTCCTGCCAGCCAGGACCGCCTGCCAAGTACCAGCATGAGGGCTGTGTGGGCACCACAGCTCTGAATCAACAGGGGGCTGTGCTTGCTACTGATGCTCGCCTGGGGCACTTTCCCAGCCCCACAGCGCCTTTCTGAAAGGGGACAGAGAGCCTAGGGGACAAGGGGACAAGAGAGAGAGAGGGAGCACGTGAGGGAAATACAGATAGGAGAGAGAGAGAGATTCTTCCTGGACCCCTGAGTGGTGCCTCTGGGTGGAAGAACATGGCCCAGTTCTTGAGGGGGGATGTCTCTGCACAGACCTCTGCCGGGGGAAAATCTCTCGTTCTGGAGGCAGGCAGCGGAACCACGTGGAGCAAGTCCAGGATCATGTGACTCAAATGACATTGGATTTAGAGTCTGGAGACCTGGATTCTAGTCTGGAATTTACGTCCAGCTAGCTGTGTGACTTGGACCACATCACTAACCTCTCTGGGCTGCCTTGCACTGTGCAATTATATGACTCCTTCTCTACCTCTGGGGCTTTGAAGGCAAGTCACACGTGGCTCAGTCCTGGTCCAACCAGGTGGATGGAGAGACCAGTAGGAGGTTAGCAGAGGTGGGGCCGGCCAGCCTGAGGTTTCACTGATCTGATTCCGGGACAAGGCTCAGTGTTCCGAGAAGAATGAGACCGTCCAGAGGAGTCTCTCCAGGCCACATCAGGGCCTGGCTTCTAGGAAGTTCTCTGTCTTCCTCCTCCTTTCAGCATCTCAGAGTGCTCCTCCCTCTTCCAAACTCGCCAGAAGCCAACGATCCATGTGATGTAGCTTCCTCTCTCGACCCTCGCCGTTGACCTTCTAGGTCCTACAAAGACCCAGGTCTCCCCCATGCTCTCTTCTCAATGCACTGCTGGAACGGGCTTCCTCCTCCCCTCCCCCCCGTCACTGTGTTGGGACAACGCCGGTCCCCGGGGACACCGGCGTCCTCCTCCTGTGAGGCTCCCGGCCTTGCATCCTTTGAGAACCCACTCCTTTGCTCTGGGCATGGTTACCCTCTGGCTTTCCCCCACCTTCCGGGCCACGCTTGCCAGTCCCACGTCCATGCTCTTCTGCTCTGTTCAGACTTCAGCATTGGCATCTTTGGCACTCAGCCCTCAGCGCTTCCATCCCATTCTGCACACCCCTTGTTTTGTGCGCTCGTGGCTTCAGTCACCATTTCTGCACCCCTTACTCCCGGCCCCTCCTGAGCTCCTCGACAGCACACTGTGGAGGAGAATCGTGTCTGCATGTGCCCCCACACAGCTCCCGATTGTGACAGGTGCTTTGTGACCCTCCTGTTTCGAATACAGCCAAGCCTTCTCCTGGCTCCCAGGGAAAGTTCCGAACTCAGTACGGCCCTGCTCACCTCTCAGCGTGTTCTCAGGAGCCGGGTTGCTGTCCTCTCACTCGGAAATGTGTCCCAGCCTGGCGAGATCATAGCACTGCCTCTACTGTGCGCTCACTCCTGCCCACTGTCGGTGTCCCCTGTTGACCAGGAATGGCCTACGGGTGGGGATGGGGTCAAGTCCTGCCCCTCTGTGCTCCCCAAGTGCCCAGCACAGCTTCTGGCCCGAGGAAGGGAAATCAGACCCAGCATCTGTGTTCCTAAACCCCTTTGATCCCTCTGCTCGGTCACAATAGGCTTAGCTTTTGTGGATACACAAAGGCATCCTGAACATCTGCCTGCTAGCTTGCCATTCCAGCTCTCTTTGCTCAAAAAGCACGCGCAATGTTCTTCCCCGGAGACGGCATGATGCCTTCCAGATAGAGAAATTTCGAGCACACAGGGTGGCCTTCGCTGAAGCAAGGAGCGCTATGGTGAGAACCTTTGATAGAAAACAGACGCCAGTTCCTTTTTCTAAACAAAAGAATCAGTGCCGTTCGCGGAACACGCATGCTGTATTCAATAATTACAAGTTTTTAAAAATCGCCACATCCGAACAGCATTCAGTTGGTTGGTTTAAAGTCCCAGGAAAAGTCAGAAAACGTGGGGTTGAGAGTCGCCCAGAAATCCTGTATCGTGTTTACCTCTATTATTGCATTTGGTAGAAATCTATAAAAGTCAGTCCGTTTTTTTGCCAAGCCGAGCCGATGCTTCTTTTGCTGGCAATTGGCCGTTGTATCTACAGAAACAGAACTTTCTTTAGCCAAAATCACAGTGACATATGTGGCCGTGGATAGCACCACATCACAGGTCATTACACACAAAAATAATTCATGGGGCTCTTGCCGAGCTGTCCCAAGGCCTTTTGTAAGCCCTGACATTTCTAAAACCCATCCCAATATTTTTATGTATGTATGTATGTATGTAAGTATTTTTAAATGTTTTATTTATTTTTGAGGGAGAAAGGTTGAGCAGGGGAGGGGGAGAGAGAGAAGGAAAAAGATACAGAGGATTTGAAGTAGGCTCCGCCCTGACAACAGTGAGCCCAATGTGGGGCTCGAAGTCACCAACCATGAGATCATGACCTGAGCTGAAGTCTGATGCTCAACTGACTGAGCCACCCAGGCGCCCCCATCCCAATATTTTTAGGAGTTTCTGGGTGGTTCAGTCAGTTGAGCGTCCAACTTCAGCTCAGGTTACAATCTTGGGGTTCATGAATTTGAGCCCCACATCGGGCTGTCTGCTGTCATCACGGGGCCTGCTTGGGAGCTTCTCTCTCCCTCTCTCTCGGCCCTTCCCCCCTTCTCAAAAATAAATAAATATTCAAAAGAAAAACTGTTAGGGGCGCCTGGGTGGCCCAGTCGGTTAAGTATCTGACTTCGGCTCAGGTCATGATCTCATGGTTTGTGGGTTTGCCTGTGTCGGGCTCTGTGCTGACAGCTCGGGAGCCCGGAGCCTGCTTCAGAGTCTATGTCTCCCTCTCTCTCTGCCCGTCCCCTGCTCATGCTGTCTCTCTTTGTCTCTCAAAAATAAATAAACGTTAAAACAATTTTTTAAACATTTAAAAAAAGAAATAAAATTCTAGCATTTCCATAAGTGGACGGAAACAGAAGGAAAGATTGGCAGAAATGGTGGCCTCCTAAGACAGGAAACGAGGCCTTTGAAAATAGTGTGGTTGAGGCCACACACTTAAAAACCTCAAGCGGCATGTTGCAGTCTTAGCATGAAGCTGATCTGAGAGAGGAAGGTGAAGCGAGTGAACAGCTCTAGTATAATATCAAAGGATCGCATTGCCTGCCACTAAGGACATGGAGGCCCTGGTTTGACTCAACCTAAGTATAAACTCAGAACCAGGATCCACATGAGGTAGAATTACCCCTAAAAACGAATGAGAAGCAAGCTTCCATAAGGCTCGACCGAGATACCTGGATCTCAAACTGTGTCTGACCATAGACCACGGCAGAGTGAAAGAGGTAATTAGGTCCAGGGCAGGATGACCTGGCGCCCATGCGATGACTCTCAGACATATGGGCAAAAGCCTTCGGCAATCAGAGAATCAAGTAACAGGACAGGCCACCAAGGCCCCGGTCTGATGGAGTCCATGGATACACATTCTATATACATCTATCCTTAAGCCTCGACCACACTGTTTGATCACGGTAGCTCTGTAGTATGTTTTGAAATCAGGAAGTGTGAGTCTTCCAACTTTGTTCTTCTTTCTCAATAATGTTTTGGCTATCACTCTTAAAATTTCATATAAAATTTAGGATGGGTTTTTCTATTTCTGCAACAACAACAAAAAATGCCACTGGGATCTTAATAGGAACAGTGGTGGAACTGTGGGCTGCTTTGGGTAGTACTGACGTCTTAATTATGTTTTCTAATCCATGAACGTAAGATATCTTTCCATTTATGTCTTCTTTACTTTCTTTCAGCAATGTTTTTTAGTTTTTGGTGTACAAGTCTTTTGCCTCCTTGGCTAATTTTATCCCTAAGTATTTTATTCTTTTTGATACTATTACAAATGGAATTGCCGTTTTTTTTTGTTTCTCTTTGGGGTTGTCTGTTGCTAGTGTGTAGAAATACAACAGATTTTTATGTTGTCGATTTTGTTGTGCAATTTTGATTATTTCATTCATTAGTTTAACAGGGTTTTTTGTGGAATCTATAAGGTTTTCGATGTATAAGATCAGATTATGTGTAAAAAGAGATAATTTCCATCTTTCTTTCCAATGTGGGTGTTTTTTATTTCTTTTTCTTGCCTAATTGCTCTGGCTAGGATTTCTAGGACTGAGCTGAATAGAATTAGTGAAAGTAGGTATCCTTGTCTTATTCCTGATTTTAATGAAAAAGCTTTTAGTCTTTTTACCATTGAATATGGTGTTAGCTGTCGATTTTTCATGTATGGATTTATCATGTTGAGGATGTTCCCTTCTAGTCCTAGTTTCCTGAGTGTTTTTATCATTGAATTGTGTTGAATCTTTTCAAATATTTTTTCTGAATTTGAGATTATCATGTGAGGTATTTTTTCTTTGTTCTATTAATGTGCTGTGTTGCATTAATCGGTTTTCATTTGTTGAACCATCCTTACACTCCAGGAGTATATCCCACTTGGTCATGGTGAATAATTTTAATATGCCACTGGCTTTGGTTTGCAAGTATTTTGTTGAGGATTTATGTATCACTATTCATCAGGGATATTGGCTTGTAGTTCTTCTTTCCTGTGGTGTATGTGGCTTTTTATCAAGGTTATGCTGGCTTCATAAACTGAGTCAAGAAATGTTCCCTCCCCTCAATTTTTTAGAACAGTTTGAGAAGGATTAATGCTAATTCCTTAAATGTTTGGTAGGATTCACTAGTGAAGCCATCTACTCCTGGACTTTTCTTTGTTGGGAGATTTTTTAATTACAAATTCAATCTCCTTAACTTGTTAGAGTTCTATTCAGATTTTCTATTCCTTCATGACTCAGTTTTGATAGATTGTGCATTTCTGAAAATTTGCTCATTTTCTCCAAGGTATCCAATTGTCCCCTTTTTCATTTCTAACTCAGTAATTTGAGCCTTGCAATATCTCTGATGAGAAAACTGTTTTCATCTTTATTTTTGTTTTCTTGTATATAATGCGTCCCTATTTTCTGGCTTCTTTTAAGATTTTTTCTTTGTTACTTATAGCAAACAACGTGATTATATGGATATTATTATATATTATATAGATTATATAGAATATATATATATAATCACGTTGCTTGCTACTACATATGTTATATTATATTTTTAATGTTTATGTATTTATTTTTGAGAGAGAGAGCACGTGTGCAAGTGCACGTGGCGGAGGGGCAGAGAGAGAGGGAGACAGAATCCCAAGCAGGCTCTGGGATGACAGCACAGAGGCCAACATGGGGCTTGAACCCACAAACTGTGAGATCATGACCTGAGCCAAAATCAAGAGAAGGATGCTCAACTGACTAAACCACCCAAGCAATGTGATTATAATGTACCTTTGTAGTTTCTCTGTGTTTCTTGTGCCTAACATCCCCTGAACTTCTTGGCTCTGTGAGTTTATAGTCCTCACTAAACTTGGAAAGTGCTCAGTCTTTATTTTTTCAAATGTTTTTGTCTTCCCACCCTTGAATTCTGCTTTGAGCACTTCAAGGTTTCTTGACGTTGTCCTATAGATTGTATGATCTATTTTTTATTAGTCTTTTTATTAGTTTCTTTTGCGACGTCTTCAAATGTCCTGATTTTCTTTAATGTTTACTCTCCTATTAATCCTGTCCCGTATATTTTTTTCATCTAACCCATTGTGATTTTCATCTCCAGAAGTTTATTCTTGGTCTTTTTACATTTTCCATGCATCTACTTCCCAGGTTCCGTCTGTCCTATAACTTCCTGAGCACACGGAATACAGTTGTAACAGCGGTTCTGTGTTGTCTACTAATTCTATTACCTGTGTCAGCTCTGAGTCCGTTTCAACTGATTGATTTCTTTCCCTCATTATGGAATGTGCTTTCCTGCTTCTCTGCATGATTGATCGATCATCTTTTATTGAATGCTAAACATTATGACTTTTACCTTGGTTGCTAAATATTATTGTATTCATAAACATTCTTGAGGAACAGAGCTCAGTTATTTGAAATAAGTTTGATCCCTCTGAATCTTGCTTTGAAGCTCTATTAGCATTTAATTGAAAGTTTATATTCCACACTATCCAGAAAACCTAGGATAAAATGCCTATTTAAGGTCTTTAACCTTAAGTACATTTACGCAATCCCCTTTGCCAGGTAATATAACATAGCCACAGTTTTCTGGGATTGGGACATGAAGGTCTTGAGGGGTTATTATTAGGCCTCACACAATTCGCCTTCTAGTACCTCTTCCCCCAGACCCCTGTCTGTTCCACACACGAAACATCCAGGAGCCCAGGAGCCTTCCCGGGCTGGTGCTCCATCAAAGGTATCACCAAGATTGGAAACGCCAGATCATCCTGACCTCTGCTCCAGCATTGACGCCTCTCTTGCTGCTCTTGCAACTGCCGGGAATGCCACACTGCCAAAACCAGAACTGGAAGGTTCTCCCTTTCTTCTGTGTTCTGATCTTCTTCTCCCAGGCCTCTCTCCTATTGGCAGTGCGAAATAGTTTACAGTCACCTCGCCTGGCAGCCACAGAGGCGAGGGTGGAGCTGGTGCCTCTGGCTGCACTCACCTCTCCGGCTTCCGACCAGTGGAGGCAATGCACGAAGAGCAGCAGGTGAAGCGTGAACAGAGAACCAAGTAGTCATCAGTGCACACACACCCCACCCCCAAAGCGTTGCTAAAATCTGGCTGGCAGCGGGTGAGGCCTGAGGGTAGTGTGGCATCTGAAGACGGTGCCTTGGGCTGGCTCTGCAAGGGTTGGGGAAGCTGCAAACGGGCTTCTGCTGCCGCCTCCTGGGTGCAGAGGTGTCGCAGGGTGACTCGCACAGGAGCGGCAAGTGGACAGGAAGCAGGCAGGAAGCAGGGAGTCCCTGCTCCCCCACAGGCCGGCTCCGTGGAGACCCCCTACTGGCAAGGCCCAACAGGGAGCGGCTGGCAAAGCAGAAATGGGGTTTGCAAAGAGCCAGCCTCAGCATGGGTGAGTGTGCCCCTGAGACAGAAGTGCCTGGTAACGAGCATGCCCCACACACGGGTCGGGCTCCAAGTGCAGAGGTGATGCTCGACCTCTCGATGCACTGATCGTACACACACTGGCCTCGGGGTGTCAGTCCCCGAGTGATCCTATGAGTCACTCTTCCGGGGAAGAGAGAGCGGGGGGTGCAGGCAGAGCAGAGTGCCCCCTGCAGGGGGAGGGTGCCAAGTCCTCCGAGCCAGGGCTGCAGCGTAAAGAGGGCCAACACCTCCCGTCCCTTCCGAGCGGCCCAGGGCCCAGGCATGGTGACCGTTGTGAAGCCCGCTGGTTCCACAAGGAACTTTCCAGCTCTAAGTAAAGATGCGACTTGTGTCATGAGTGTGGGGCGGTCTGGAGAGAGCATGACCAAAGGGGTCTTCGGGGAAAAATACAAAAATTGAGTTTTAATTCCCCGTCACATATGGATATGTGCGTGGAATTGATCGTCCCAAGGAGGAGAGTCTTCCTGAGAGAATTTCCTATGCTGCGACTATGCTAAGGAAGCCCAGACATACTGCAAATGTGATGCACAGAATAAATCTTTCTAAGGAACGTGTAGCTCAGAGGAATAGTCAATCACCTCAGGCCTCAGGCGTTTTTTTTTTTTGAAGCCCGAAGAGTTTCCTCTGAATGGATTCTTGACTTTTTTCCACAGACAACAGAAGATACCTAGAGGATTGGGGCGCCTGGATGGCTCAGGTGGTTAAGCACTGGACTTCGGCTCAGGTCGTGATCTCACAGCTGTCGGTTTGAGCCCCGCCTCGGGCTCTGTGCTGACAGCTCAGAGCCTGGAGCTGCTTCAGATTCTGTGTCTCCCTCTCTCTGTGCCCCTCCCCCACTCACGTTTTGTCTCTCTCTCTCTCAAAAATAAACAAAAATATTAAAAAAAAAGAACATACGTACAGAATTGAAGAACACCAGGAGTGAGCCTTAATCTAAACTATGGACATTAGTTAATAATAATGTATCAACACTGCTTCCTCAATTGTAACAAATGTACCACAATAATGCAAGATGTTAATAATAAGGAAAGTCGGGGGTGGAAGGGATATATGGGAACTCTCTGTACTTTCTGCTCTGCGTTTCTGTAAACATAAAATTGCTCTAAAAATAAAGTCTATCAAAGCACTCACTTCAATCAGGGGCAATTCCAAAGAACACTTGGGTGAGGGGAAGGGGGGGAGATTTTGAAAAATACCTTTCTTGGGAAGATTTAGGGCCCATTTCCTGAGTCAAGAGAATTTGATTAATTAATAATTTTTTCTCCTCTTTATAAAAGCTTACTTGGCTCGGTCAGTTAAGCGTCCGACTCTTGATTTCCAGCTCTGAGCAAGAACCCTGTTAGGTCAGGTTAGCCAGAGTCCTTCCTTACCCTGATGTTACCTCTTAGTTTTCCATCCACGGACCTCTCCACCCTGCTCCCTGCCTGTAAGTTCCCACTTTTCTCTGCTGTGTTCACAGTTGGGCCCCATTGCTGTCCCCAACTTCGAACCCCTATCACACTGGGCCTGCAGGAAGTCTGCCTTACCACCTTTGCCAAGGGCCACAAATAACTTTCCACGGACACCACGTCCGGCCCCAGCCCCCCCCACCCCGACCCATGTCAGGCCCCGCCTGGAGTTGGGGGGAGGGGGTGCCCAATCACCTGCTGCCCAGCTCTACCGCTCAGCCCCTGCTCTGAAGTCAACAGCATTTATTTTCCATTCTAAAACTTCTCCTCAAACAAACCAAACCACAGGCACACATCGCCCAACGTATTTTTATCACCACGGCGCTGAAAGATACATATGGAGATTTATCGAGGTGCGTATATGAATTGGAACAATGCATATAGGCCCCATGTATGAAATCACTTAGAAGGAAGCTGCAGGACATTATGTGCCTATTAAATAATGGAAAATGAAATGTGCACTTTAAAAATAAGCCTTTCACCAAGATAAATGAGATCATTTTCTTGGAAAGAGCTCGGCCAGGAGTGGAAAAAATCCCACCCTCCTTCACAAATGTGAGGATGTCAAAAGGCCGGAGGCCAAGGATTCTTGTGTCCATTCACCGCGGGTGTGGGGTTGGTGCTACTTTTCATTCTCAAGGAGGAAGAACGACAAGCGTGGGGAATTCTGTTTCTCGGTGTCTCTCTCTGTGCCCCCTACACCTGTAACTATCTGGGCACTGCCCATAGTCTCGCTGACAAGATAGTCCAGACAAATAAAACCCAATCAGTACCTCATTCCCTCACTCTATAAATTCAGAAATCGTAATGTTGTTTTTGGAAGAGGGTAGAAAATGTACCTATAAAGGATTACTTATTAGCGTTTCCACAACCTTCTAGAGTAGATGTGGCATGCCAGTCCAAGCTCGATGGAAAAGAGAAAAAGGGAGCAGTCCTCCCAGGAAGGAGGAAACAAAGATGGCTGACGAGTGAACACGGGAGGGGCGGGGAAATGGCCCAGCTAACAAAGATGGGTAAATCGGGGAACCTTGTTTCCATCTGAGATTTGAGGTAATTATAGAATATCAGTGTGAGACCATCCTGACAGGAAGTGGGAATGAAGGAGTAGGAAAATTCCCCTAAGAGCTGGTCATGCAAATTTGGAAGGTACCATTGAAACGTCAAGCTTTCACAAGAAAACGAGCATAAAAAGAGAACATCTAAGGGGCTAGGACCGTAAAGGAGCCTAATGTTAGGACATGGAAGGAAGGAGAACCTTTAAAGGATAGAGAAAGAAAGATTGAGAAGGAGATGGGCAGAGAGAAATGAGAAGTATCCTGTGGCCCAGGGTTTTGTCGGGTGGAGGAGAGAGGGATGTGAATTGAATCCTGGTCTGCTCGAATCTAATGTCTGCTTTTCCCATCGCTACTTCCAGAACAAAAACGCAACCCCTCAACTCAACCCTTCCCTCTTTTGGGGTCTGGAGTCCTAGAAGTGCAGAAAACCTCTGGGTCTTCAGCAGAGTCTGGTTGAAGGTCTCCAGCGAGCAGCAGGAGTGAGCCAGACATTAAGGCTCAGAGGAAGCAAGTCTGCACCACTCCTGGCCAAGAGTCACATAACCGGAAGGTGGTAAGTTAGGACTCAGGATGGATCTCTCTGAGGCCAGTGGCCAAGCTCTGTCCACAGTCCTATGCTGCCGTAAGGAGAACCTTTGGAAGAGGAGACAACCACATGTTGCTAACAAGTAAGAGAGACTTCGAGATGTTGATGAGCCGTTTGAATGTGGTAAACGGTGCCCAGTGGCTTTCAAAAGTCCAGTTACAGGCAGGCAAGGGGGTGCGGGGGAAGGGTGGTTCCAGACCGCACAGTCGAGCGACTGGACGATGAGGACATGACATCGAGTGGGGGACTCGGGGTGGCAGTGGGGACAAGGGTAGGCATTTGACTAAAGATGAGAGAGGACATCTGTTTAAAAGCAGAGCATAATGAGCTCTTTGAGACTGAGATGGAGACACGGGAACAAATTCCATTCAGTCAACCACAAGGGAGGACCTGTGCGGGCCGGCCCTGTGCTAAGTGGTGGAGACAAGATGGGGGAGAGAACGCAGTTCTCACCCCCACGGGAGCTGGAGGCTGAGGGCGGGGGGCCAGGCAGACGCTAGATGGACCACTGTGTTACAGACAGACAGATGCTCTCCCGGCCACGTGCAAAACGCGCTGTCTGGGGAGGGTTGATTGCCTTGTCCCCACTCTGCACCCTCCTGACCCTGTCACTGGGGAGTGCACCCCTTTGACTCTGGGACCAGTCACACGACTTGTTCTGTGATGGCCAATGGGACCCAACTGGAGGACTGAGAAGACTCACACGTGTGGGCTTGTTCTCTGCTCCCACGGAAAGAAACTTCTGGACTAGCCTGGGGTAGAGGAGAGACACATGGCTGGGTCACCCTGATGTCCTAATGCCACCTGACAGCAGACATGCCTGGGGGGGATCCCCCCAAAACCCTAACCCACAGACCTGTGCACTAAAAAATGCCTATTGTTCTAAGTTACCAAATTGTGTTTTCATGTAGTGTTTTTGTGACCACAGGTGACTTACACACTATTTGAAGAGAAAAAAGGGAGCATTGTTTTGGGTTTTTTCTGGGGTGGCAGGAATGACCAAAAAAAAAAGAGTAAAAAAAAAAGAAAGCAGGGGGTGGGGGGAGGATGCAAAGCTACACAAGCAAGATCATAAGGACACAATTGTTTGAAAAAGGGGCTCCTCGATGGCTCAGTCGGTTAAGCATCCGTCTTCGGCTCAGGTCATGACCTCGTGGTCCGTGGTTCGAGCCCCGCGTCGGGCTCTGTGCTGACAGCTCGGAGCCTGAAGCCTGTTTCAGATTGTGTCTCCCTCTCTCTGCCCCTCTCCTGCTCACGCTCCGTCTCACTCTGTCTCTCAAAAATAAATAAATGTGAAAAAAAACTTTTTTTAAAAAAAGAAAGAAACACCGGAGGAAAGGCCTGTGGAGGGAGAGAGCTGCAGAGGGGTGGACAGGGGACGGAGGGAGGGACTCTGAGGTGACCTGGCTGCGAGGGAAGGGAGGTGAGGCTCCCCTCAGAGGAGAAAAAAGGAGAGGGTCAAGAGCCAGGCCGGCTCTGTGCAGTAGCCCAGAGGCTAGAGCAAGGAGGCCGTGGGAGGGGGAGGTTTGGGGCCCAGGCTTCAGCAGGAGACCCCAGGGCCAAGGAGTTTAAAGTAGGGGTGAGATGGGGAATACACCTATGGGGGAGGGGAGGAAGAAGCCAGGAAATCCAGCAGAGGGCTGAGGACCTGCACATGAAAAGAAGGCAAACGAGAAGGTTCCACGCAGAGCTGAGCGGGCTTGGGTGACGGGGGAGGAGCCACCGTACAAGGAGGATGTGACCAGGGGCGCCTGGGGGGCTCAGTCATTTGGGCATCTGACTTCAGCTCAGGTCATGATCTCACAGTTCATGAGTTCAAGCCCCTTGTCAGGCTCTGTGCTGACAGCTCAGAGCCTGGAGCCTGCTTCCGATTCTGTGTCTCCCTCTCTCTCTCTGCCCCTCCTCTGTTCATGCTCTGTCTCTCTCTCTCTCTCTCAAAAAATAAACATTAAAAAAAATTTTTTTTAAAAAGGAGGATGCTACCAGAGGGGCCTCTGCACCAGGGAGCAGGTATAAGCCCCTGCCCGCCGTCAGCTCTGTCCAGGTCGCAGGAGGGAGCGTCCTGGCAAACTGTAAGGCAAGGATCAGGGATGATGGGATGATGGCTCCCCCTGGGTCAGGTGACCCCAGGCATCGGGACGCTAGCGATTTGTCCCTTCAAGGTCTTTACGAGATCTTTCGCAATGAGGGAGACGAGAAAATCCACCCAAGATCTGATGACATCCGCGTGGTGAGGAGGAACCCATTCTACCGCTTCTTCTCTGATGCCTGGCTCTCCCCGCTGCCGCAGGCCGGGCCTGGCTGGGGGAAAGGACAGGGTCAATGATGCAGAGGTAGTTGATGGCATGGGGCTCAGAGCCTGGGCGCCGCCGGGAAAGCCCTTCTTGCTCATCTTGTCCAGGGAAAATATTGCCTCTGTCCTCGGGGAGAGCTAGGTTCCGGCTGGCTGGTGAGGCCGCCCAGTGTCTGGCGGGGTGTTAACCATGAGGCCTTTGGGTGGAAAAATAAAACTCCCGACCTCTCCTGCCAGAAGAATATTCAAACTGACAGGCCTCTTTTAACTGGGGGGCTAAGAGTTGGCCGGGGAAAAACAAAACATATACAAAAAATGAGCTGCCCGAGAGCATGGATCCAGGGTCCAAGGGACAGCTGGGCTGGAGGTCGTGGGGCCTGCGGGCTGGTTTGGCCTGGATTTCCAGAAACAGCCTGTGGTGACGCCTGCAAGTGGGGGGCTTTTCTCCCCAAAAGACTGGGGAACTCGTAGGTCGGATCATTTGCCTCTGGGGGTTCAAATATTTCTCTTTGTTTTGCCTCCACATCCTGGCAGCTGACCCGGAACTGAGGCCTGGCCAGGGTCTTAGCCGCAAAAGGTGGGAGGTGGTGGGACAAGAGAGGCCACAAAAGAGGTCACCAAGTGTGACGTCCTCGGAGACTGGTTGTCCGTTTCATCCGGTTTGTGAGGCTGAATCTCCCAGGCCCCAGACTATCTCTGTTTATGAACTTCTGTCCTGTCCTGAGGACAGCAGGGAAAACCACGGTTTTGTGGAGAAAACTGACAAAACGATGTCTGTGCATCTAGAAGCTGGGGTGGCTTAGGGGGACAGTGAGCTACGATGGGCACCATTTTCCTCTCCACACCGGATCCCATCCGGAAAACAGGATGATGGCGAGGGGAGCTGGGGCCAGCTGCTGCCCAAGGACACGCCCGGAGCCTGTGGCCAAGGAACAAAGGAAATGGCTGTAACAGGAGCATCTGTGTCCAATTACTCGGGAAGAGCACGACACGTTGGACAGCGAATTTTCTTCCACAGCTCGAGGAGGAAATCCAAGTGCAGTCCAACAGACCTTCCCATTCAGCTTCCCCTCGGAGTCACATCTATCACCTGGGTCCTCTCAAGAGTCACTCCCCCATTCCCCCAGAGTCACACCCCCGGGGTCCCTTGAGACCCCTGCCGGCCAGGGGCCAGATTCGGACAATACCTCTATCGCCGTTAGAAATCTGTGGACAGCACCGAGGCCTGTGAGTCAGGAGTCTAGAATGTATGTGATGGAAAGAAACGCGGGGATCGTTCTTACTTTTCGGGGTCAGGGACCCCTCTGAGAACCTGAAGAGAACATGTGGGCCCACAAAAATGCGCACATCGTTTTCGAGCTCTCGGGTTCTCTGACGCCTCACCATGGACTGCAGGTTAAGACCCTCTCTTGTCTGTTTTCCTTGACTTGGAGACAGCGGTTGCGGCGCAGCTGACTTGCAAAGCAGGACTCAGTACCCAATCCAGAGCCTTCTTTTCTTTTCCCAGTGCGTGCCTGATGGATTTCAGAGCCTTCCGAGATCCAGTGGTCCTTCCTTGGACTGGAAGCTTCTCTGGCTCTATGCTAACCTTGGCCTCATCCACACCTGTCTCAAGAACTCCAGTCGGGCCCTGCCACCCCTCCCACCTTTATGTCTTGCACAAATGGCTTGAGGAAGTCCCAAGCCCCTAGGGAAGCAGCTTGGGGTCAGTTGGGGCTCAGACATCAGCAGGCTCGTCCAGGAGCAGCTGTCTCCACGAGGCCTCATGGACCTCATCTCTACCCGGCCATAAGGGTCCCCAGGAAGTCACCGGGAAACGGTCTGCCACCTACATCAGCTGCTCTTCCCTTCCTTGAACGATCCCTCCGGCATATCTGCAGGTCTGCTTAGGGGACAGTGACTCACTTTCTGGCACTTACGTCCCGCTCAAGCTGAGCTCGTTTCTGAGCGCACTCCAGGTAACGGAAGTGCAAGCTGCCCCCATCGCTCGTTCTTTCTGCCCTGCCTCGGAGACAGCGCCAGCCTGCCTGCCACCGTTATGGGGACCGATGGATGAGCAGGAGGAGGAAGCAAAGAGCCTGTCAGCAGAGAGGCCAACCCTATAGGCACCAGCTACGTGCAGATACAGCCCTGGAGGCCACAGATCCTGCAAGACCGACGGCACTAGGGGACACGCGGTAAAGGATGCTCTCAACTAGTAATGGGAAGGGGGGAACCGACTCGGTGTACGGCGTGATTATTAAGACCACGGAGATGCAGAGACTCCTATCCCTGCCCAGGCTTACTGAAGTTGAATCCTGACCATGCGAGAATGAGTCACTTACCAGAACCGTGTTTCAGGGAAGACGGCAGGTGGCTAAGCCAAGAACAGCAGGCACTGAGGAAAACGAGGGACACTTCGGGCACTTAGCACCGGGACCGTATTCAACATCCATCTGCGGCTCGTGTTCGCATTTGCTGCGTAAGATCAATCCTGAGGCAGTGACACGGTGAGCCATGATCTAAGCTTTGGAATATAGATGTCGCAAAACTGCAGGGGGAGAGAGCTGCAGGCGGTTGGACCCCAGGCCGCTCTCACAACGAGCTCGCTGGTGGTGACAGTGGGTTAGGTGGCTGCCGTGTGCCCGGCTGGCCTTATGTTTTCACTCAGTCCTCACACACCTCTTATTTTACCCACATTTCACGTGAGGGATCTGGAGAGCAGAACAGTTGAGTAACGTGTCCCATGTGACTTCCTAATAAGGAGGCAGCACTTAGGAACCCAGATTCGTTGCCATAGGACGCGGGAGCAATTCATCCTTGCGCCCCCGACAGGGGAAATGAGTGAAGGCACGAGGGGCTTTGGGTGAGTGGTCTGGTTCTAGAAAGCGGATCGTTCGTGGATTAGCCCAGTCTCCGAAATGCTGCCGCATGGGCGCCAGCTGGTCTGGAACGCAGTCCACGAGAAATCACCTTGCTTTCCCCCTGCCCATGTCGCTGCACCGAGTGCCTCAGTGCGCGACTGAAGCCGACTCCAAGCTGGAGGAGAGCCAAGGCGCGGTGATCAGAGCTGGTGTGTGAGCGCTGGAAGACAGACCAGGGTCTGTGAGTCCAGTCCCCCGGGACCGATGCTGGGGCCCCCCGCCCCCAGCTCTGGCACCTGCCAGGCATGGAATACGTCCCGGGGAAGAGCTGAGCAGACAGGGGGCTGGGGGTGGGAGCTGGCGTGCTGCGGGGCACTCCAGCATGGCCCAGAGCAGGCCCCCGAACCCCCTTCTGTAGAGTCAGCCCTTGGGAGTCGGGAGAATGGCACAGCCGGGCAGCCAGTCCTGCTGCCGGGAGCCTGGCCAGCGAGGTGGCGTGCAGGAGAGGACAGTGCCCACCGAGAGCAGCCTGCACACACAGCCAAGTCACGCAACGACACGGTGCCCTCTTGAGGGGATGGGCGTTGCCTCGGACATGGTGGCCGGGAGAGGGGCAGGAACATGGCTAGCTGTGTGGAAGTCTTTTCAGGCACCAGAAGAAACAGCAACTCCCCTGGGCCCCTTCTCCCACTGCTTCCCTGAGCCCCGAAATCAGGGCTGCCGGGTGCCGAGTGCTCGCTACGTGCCATTCCGTTAATAGCTTCCTCTCCTTCCTCTCAGCGACCCTGTGAGGTGGATTTAGCAACATTTGTATAAGAGGTCACGTAACCCACCAGATCACACGGCTGGGATGGAGTCTCAGTCCGTGTGACCCTCCCCCACCCAACCCTGAGCACTCAGGGATGTGTTTAAAGCTGTGTTTTAGGGGCGCCTGGGCGGCTCAGTCGGTTGGGTCTCTGACTTCGGCTCAGGTCATGATCTCATGTTCGTGGGTTTGAGCCCCGCGTTGGGCTCTGTGCTGACAGCTCAGAGCCTGGAGCTGCTTCGGATTCTGTGTCTCCCTCTCTCTCTGCCCCTCCCCCACTCATGCTCTGTCTCTTTCTGTCCCCAAAATAAATAAAACATTTAAAAAAAATTTTTTTTAAAGCTGCGTTTTGGAGGTTGTGGCTGCTCCTGGATCGCCCTATTCTGCTATCCAACAGTCAACGCCACAGAAGCCTCCATCAAGGGCGTCTGGAATGGACCCTCCACGGCCCTGACATTGGCACTCCCATTGCACGTCGGGGAAGGTTGAGTGTGGCACCATGGCCTGAGGCCATCTCACCCGGGAATAGGACCGCTGACTCTTCTCCAAAACGGAGAATGTGTCCAACCGACCTGTGTTTAAGAGACACCTCATTCATGGAGCGTGAATGTCATGGCCACTTCTCCGTGCAGTGGCCAGCTCTTGCCACCTCCATCACAGGTTGCCCTTGGCCAGCTGCTCGGTCTTTGCCTCACACATACAGCCCTCCCTCCTGCCTCACCTCCCTTGCTCCCCAAGTCCCTGGATACTGGGGCTCTGCCACTGTTTGGTTGGATGCCTTGAAACAGAACACTCACCCTTTATGTTCTTTTATTTGTTCAATGGGAAAATGGAGAGAATGATGGACACCATCTTCCTTTGGGGGGGGGTGAAAGAGTCACTTTTAAAGGATAGCCTGGTGGGGGCACCTGAGTGGCTCAGTCAGCTGAGTGTCTGACTTCGGCTCAGGTCATGAGCTCGCCATTTGTGACTTCGAGCCCCGCATCGGGCTCTGTCCTGACAGCTCAGAGCCTGGAGCTGCTTCAGATCCTGTGTCTCCCTCTCTCTCTGCTCCTCCCCTTCTCGCACTCTTTCTCAAAAATAAATAAACATTTAAAAAATGTACAAAGAGGTGTGTCTGAGTGGCTCAGGTGGTTAAGCATCTGACACAATTTCAGCTCAGGTCATAGTCTCACAGGTTCATGAGTTCAAGCCCCGTATCGGGCTCCGCGCTGACAGAGCGGAGCCTGCTTGGGATCCTGTCTCTCCCTCTCTCTGCCTCTTCCCCACTTGCACTCTCTCTCTTGCTCTCTCAGAATAAATAAGCTTTTTAAAACAAAGCATAACAAGAAATGGATGAAAGTGATTTAATGTTATGTTTTGTTAACCCCACATACCCAAAATATTATTTCAACACGTGACCGATATTACAAGATTATCCACGAAATATTTTACTGTCTCTTTTTCTGTACGAAGCCTTCCCAAACCAGTCCATACCCTGTCCCCTGGCTCACCTCAAGTAGCCCTGGCCCATGTCGAGCGCTCAGAAGTCACCTATGGCCAGCGGCTAATCTAAGGGACAGTTCAGCTCGGTCCAACAGCAGCCCCTTCTGTAAGGTTGTGTCTAATCTGGGGCAGACGCGCACTTACACAAAGTTAGCTCGGAGGACTTGGGGAATGTGAGAAGCCAAAGCAACCTGAGTGCTAACTCTGCCCAGGAGTCTCCAACCCCGATTTTTTCTTTTTTCCCACCAAGGATCGGACGCAAAGCTTCAATGTAGCAAAGAGATGAAATCAGAGCTCCCTGGTTGCAGGGGTCGGACTGACCACCGAGCCTCTTCAAGGTGTCCCCTGAGGCACCCCCTTGGAATTGTAAGCATTCAGAGATCACAGATTGCAAACTGCTGCTGGAGGCCAGCCCCCCACCCCACCCCGGACGTGGCCATGACTCAGTGGCACGACCGCGCAGCTCTCCAACCTCCCCCCAGCACCTCAAGAGCCAGGTGAGAAGCGCTGACTCCCACCCAGGGCCTGGATTTGCCAACCTGCACTTTACAAACCCTGGCTACATGGGGCGGGGCGCCTGGGTGGCTCAGTCGGTTGAGCATCCGACTTCGGCTCAGGTCATGATGTCACGGTTCTTGAGTTTGAGCCCCACATTGGGCTCACTGCGGTCAGCAAAGAGCCGGCTTTGGATCCTCTGTCCCTCTCTCTCTCTCTCTCTGCCCCTCCCCCACTTGCAGTCTCTCCAAAATAAATAAACGTTAAAAAAACAGAAACAAAAACGAAGCCTCGCTACACAATGATTTGGACTCATTTTGCAGAGGAGGAAGCTGGGGTGAAGAGAGGAAAAGTTACTTGTTCCAGATCATGCACATGGCGACCTGTCTGCCTCAGGAGCCCCTGGGCTTCCGCCAGACCGCCACGTCAGCCCCAGGCAGCAATCACCGTTGGACGGAGTCTGACTGTGGGCCAGGCCCCGGCACCCTTCAGGATATTCAGATTTCCGACGTCTGAAGATGCACAGATTTCTAACATGCGTCATAGGCTGTGAAATCCAGGTTTTGGAATAAACACGTGGGCTCTGCAGCATCTAGAGCACTATCCAATTTAAAACTGTTATTTTTAAATGTCTCATGGGTAGATCTGTATTTTAAGGGGCGTATTCAAACACACCTGCAGGGGCAGCTGGGTGGCTCAGTCGGTTAAGCAGCCAACTTCAGCTCAGGTCATGATCTCACAGTTCGTGGGTTCGAGCCCCGTGTTGGGCTCTGTGCTGACAGCTCCGAGCCTGGAGTCTGCTTCGGATTTGGTGTCTCACTCTCTCTCTGCCCCTCCCCTACCCCCGCTCACACCCTGTGTCTCTCTATCTCAAAAATAAGTAAACGTTAAAAAAAAAAATTTTTTTTAACGCACCTACAGGCCTGAAACCATGCTATCAGGGCGTGCGGCTTCATCTAATGCTTCCTGGGTGACTATTCTGTGCCAGAAAGTTCAAACGTGATAACAGCCTCACACTAATTTGTAGGGAAGGGAAGCAAAGCTCGCAGAGGGGAGATGATTGGACAAAGTTCTGAAAGCTCGCACGAGAGCCACTCCCGCTGCTGACTTGGTGGCATGTTCTGGTGACCGTCCTCCTGAGCTGGGCCGCTCGGCCCCAAGAGGAGGTGGTGTTTTCTCCTCCCAGAGATGCGTTCTGTAGACACGGTCCCCTCTCCCCGGGACAGGCAAGGCCGCAGCGAGCCTCCGTTGTGGGCACGCAGCAGACGTCACCGAGGCCCACGTGGAGGACCAGGGAACAACGGCTTTTATTTAAAAGGACAAGCAAAGAGATCAGCATTAGACAAGTAAGTTGTGTGTTACGGCGACCTGGTTAATTTTCACTTTATAATAAATAAGCGTGTGAAGAGAAGGACCAGTGCGATGCGCAGGAAAATGAGTTCTTTATAGCTTTTATGCTCGACGAAGAGGAAGGACACGAACGTTTTATGAATCGCGGCTCGGTAAATCTGATGCTTATAAAAGGGGAAGCACAGAGACGTTTCCGAGTAAATTGATTTCTCTTTTAGGAAACGGTTACGTCACTGCCATTCGGCAGCATGGCCTTCGCCAAATGGTCATGCAAGTGATGGAAGGCAGATCGCTAAGCTGTGGTTAAGAGGTTCTTTAACCAAGGGGCGCCTGGGGGGCTCAGTCAGTTAAGCGTCCGACTTCGGCTCAGGTCATGATCTCACAGCTCGTGGGTTCAAGCCCCACGTCGGGCTCTGTGCTGACAGCTCGGAGCCCGGAGCCTGCATCCAATTCTGTGTCTCCCCCTCTGCCCCTTCCCCACTCGTACTCTCTCTCTCTCTCTCTCTCTCTCAAAAATAAATAATAAAACATTAAAAATAAAGAGGTTTCTTAACCAATCTGAGCCTCAGTTTCACGATCTGTACAATGGGATTAATAGCAATACCAGCCTCACGAGTAGTAATGTAAGTTGCCCTCTCTGCTCCTCCCCTGCTCGCACCCTCTCTCTCTCTCTCAAAATAAATAAACATCTTTTAAAAGAAGCATAGAAAGTGGAATCCTGTTTCTTCTGTGGAGCCTCCCCGCCACCCTACACCCCTGTCCTCTGTTCCGTGACTCTTCTCTAGATCTCATCGCTGACAGGTGCAGGTTAGTAACTGACAGT
This sequence comes from Cryptoprocta ferox, assembly GCA_028646485.1. Taxonomy (NCBI): domain Eukaryota; kingdom Metazoa; phylum Chordata; class Mammalia; order Carnivora; family Eupleridae; genus Cryptoprocta; species Cryptoprocta ferox. The sequence goes on from CM053561.1 coordinate 1,876,103, forward strand.
GACTTACAGTCAAACAGAGTTAACACGTCTCTGTATTCCGCCACGGCCCCAGTGCCTGGGGAGGTGTGCACACTGTGGTTGACTGACCGCCTTAGCACAGAGTCACCAGCCTCCCTCATCAACAACCCCGTCCGAGGCCCCCCTCATCATCCCCGGGCTCCTTCTCTACCTACGGCCCAGGTGGGCGCCATCTGTCATCTCAGTGATGGACAGAGAATGAAGGCAAGTAACAGCGCCTTGTACATGGCCACGGCCCTCCAGGGGTGAGGCGGGCCGTGCATCTATCCGTGTATCATCACCAAACGAACCACAGTACAAATAATCACGGAGCGCTTCTATTGCACAAGGCATTTGTCTGGTTAGACAAGGTTTCTTTAGCTTTTTGCTGTGTATGTATTGTATGGATGGATGCATGGATGTATGTACTCTGCCCTTTTCATAACATAAATCCCTTGTAGGCTTTTGGTGAGGGGAGAGCAGTGGGAAAAGCAGATGAGTTATCTTGCTGTCCATCACACCACACCGAAGCTCAGGGGCTTACAACAGCAGCATTTATTTGCTCATGACTCTGTGGGTCGGTGTTTGAGCAGGGGTCAGCTGGATTGGTTCCTCTCAGTTCCTCGGCTGGTGTTAAGAACAGCATGTTTACATCCTCCCCGACCAAGTTCGTATGTTGAGACCCTAATTCCCAATAGGGTGGTGTTGGGAGGTAGGGCTTTTGGCAGGAACCGGGTCACCAGAGAGGAACCCCCATGATGGATTAGTGTCTTTATAAGAAGAGGAAGAGGGGCGCCTGGGGGGCTCAGTCAGTTGAGCCTCCGACTTTGGCTCAGGTCATGATCTCATGGTTCTTGGGTTCGAGCCCCGCGTCGGGCTCTGTGCTGACAGCTCGGAGCCTGGAGCCTGCTTCCGATTCTGTGTCTCCCTCTCTCTCTGCCCCTCCCTTTTTTGAGCTTTGTTGCTCTCTCAACATTAAAAAAAAGAAGAAGAGGAAGAGACCCAGCCCTCTCTCTTCCATGGGAGGACACGGTGAGAAGATGGCCTCACCAGAACTCACCATGCTGATACCCTGATCGTGGCTCTACAGTCTCTGGGACTGGAAGCGATAAAAGTTAGTGGTTCGTGCCACCTGGCCAACGGTAATGGGTTAGAGCAGACTGAGCCAAGACAGTTAGCAAGCAGGAGACTGGCTGGCCCCGATGTCCTTGCTCACTCATCTGGCAGTTGGCTTGATCTACGGACTGACTTGGCCTCAGCTCTCTTCCAAAGCCGCCCATCCACCAGAAGTCCAGATCGCCTCTCTGTAGAGAGGTGGAAGGATTTCAAGAGAGCAAGAGCCCTGGCAGCCCGGTTTCTGGAGGCTGAGGCTCAGAAGTCACACAACGTAACTTCCACCACATTCTTTTAGCCATAGCGAGTGTGGGGGCCAGCCCGGATCCCAAGGGAAGGGAAATGGACTCCATCTCTTGCTGGGAGGGACTGATACTTGTGATCAGGGATGGAAAGAATTTCTGGAAGCCATCTTTGCAAACAATCCATCACATTTGTGCATTTGTTTCCCAGGTGAATAATATGTAGGATTAAACCTGACAATGACACCCAGGCTTGGCTTAGTAAGAGCCTACTGCTGATGACATGGTTCTATTTCTTGTCTGGCCTTGACTCTGGGGGATCAGGTCAGCTTTAATCCAGACATTATCTCCTCCCAATCAAAACTGAGGGTGTCATCAGTATTTGTGTAGGACAATAATAGATTCCATCGCTGTGGAGTAGTGACCCACTCTGTCAGGCTGCATCCCAAATGTCTCTTAAATCCATTTTTCTCCATCTCCACTGCTGCCCATCTGGGCCACATGTCATCATTACTTCTTGCCTGAGCTATTGATTGCAATAGCTTTCCAACTACTCTCCTGGTTTAAATGTTTCTTCCTCAGGAACATTCTGGTGATCTTACCAGGTAATTAAAACCATGTCCTGTGGTTGGCAGACTAATGCTACCCCCAACATATCCCATCCCAGTCCCTGGAATCTGTGACTGTTTCATAGCAAAAGGGAATGGAGCTTGCAGATAGAATTAAGGCTGCTGATCAGCTGACCTTGAGACAGGAAGACATATCCTGAATTTTCCAAGTGGCCTCGTGTAATCAAAAGGGTTCTTAGAAGTGGAAGAAGGAAGCAGAAGAGAAGAGTCAAAGGGATTGAAATACATTGCTGGCTTTGCAGTTGCAGAAAGGGGGGTCACGAGCCAAGGAAGGGGGGAGACTTTGGAAACTGGAAAAGGGAAGGATGGATTCTCCAATTGAGCCTCCAGAATGGAACGAAGCCCTGATAACGCCTTGGTTTTAGCTCCTGAGATGTGTATATGACTTTTGACCTATGAAAGTGTAAGAGAATAAATTTAAAGCACCAAGTGTGTGGTGATTTCTTTTTTATAGCATCAATAGAAAACCAATACATGTCCTCAGCCAATTCATGGGCCTCACCCCACTGCAGACGCCCACCTTAGGGGTGCGAATTGGGAGCGAGAGATGGGGTGAGGTCCCTGGAAGGCACCCTTCTTATCAACAATAAATGGCGATTTTCATAGTAATCGAGACATTTTCATGCAGCTTTGTTCGAATAGCTACTTCAAAATCAAAAGGTCCTTCATCACACTGGCTATTCGAGAAAGCTCCTTCAGAATGTCTGGCCCAATAAACCAGCCAATTCACTTTCAATTTAACTGAAATATAAGGAGGAAGGGTCCTGATAGGCCACCTTGTTCCTCACCATGCCTTCAAGTGGATGCAAACCAGCCCGGTCAGGCGGTTGGGGCCCAGCCCCTGCTTGACACTCCCAGCTAGAACTACCAAGAGCGTTCTTTCCATTCACCAGGTCCATTCATCTGGGACCAGCCTTCCAGGAGTTGGGAAAAATCCAGCGGCCATTATCATGTGCTAGAATCCGCTTAAGGCTTCCTTTTTTCATGTTCCCTTTCAAGGTTTTAGGGATATTTCTGGGATCAGGATCTAAGGGCAAACCCCATTATCTTCTAGGGAAGCATGACTGACAAGTGGAAGTATAGAAAATTACCTCCTATGACCTAAGTGAAATAAACTCCATCCCTATCCAGCCCTGTAGCTCAAGGTGAGTGAACCTACTTACCTGAGGTGATGGGAAAAAAATATTCAAGTGTTAAATTGCAAAGTACCCGTTAATGCTTCCTAAATGGTATCCCTCCAACCCAACTCCAGCCCTACCCCGCCCCTCTCCAGAGATCTGCTAGAGTGATCCGTCCTGACATCCTCTGGCCAAAGTTGACACGAATTGAGAAGCTGCACGGACCAGAGGGACCATCCAACGTGGGTGGGGAGTGGGTCATGAATCTCGGCACATTGCTTTATCCCTTGGCCACGTGGATCATAAGCTTTCTTCTCTCTTTTGTTTCTTTCCTCAGAATTTGCTAACTGGTTGGAAGGCGGTTGGAGTCAAGTCAACTACTGCCGACACCCTGGAGAGACTATGCGGACACTGCATACGCTGAGACTTTTCTGACCCAACCTCCTTTGGGTCTGTCTTTGCACAGGTTAGAACTGCACTGTCACCCAGTGGCTCTCCCAGGCCAGCCTCTTCCCATTCTCCCTCACAGGCGTTTCCTCCAATACATCCCTTACACGGCTCATCTTATCTTGGAGCCTGCTTTCAGAGGACCAAAGCTGACAGCCCTAGAATGTCCCAAATTCTAGATTTGTCCATGTGCTTTTTGTGGTGCCATGAATCTTATTTCTCTCCCCTCTGGCTTTTCCTATTGATGGAGGTTAGCTCTAGAGACTTGTTTAGATTCAGATTTAAATTTGGGGAGGAGTGGGAGCAGGCTACTTCACAGGTGGTGCTGTGTACTTTCTCTTGCATGCTAGAAAGAAGATCCCAGAGTCCTCATGGCAGAGGCCCACTGAGCTGCTTAGTTCCTGACCCTCCCCGGGCTCAACTTGTTCAGCTCTCCCTACACCATCGTGGTGGGTTCTCCCAGCATCCTTCCAATATGTACAATTACCACTTCCTCCTGTGTTTTCTTCTAGACATAGATCTAGTTTTTATGTTTCCATTTATGATCCATTTGAAGTTAATGTTTATATATGGTGTGAGGTAAGGGTCAAGATAATTTTTTTCCCAAATGGATCTTCTTGCAGCACTTGTTGAAAAGTCTGTCCTTTCTGCATTAAATTATTTTGGCATATTTGCCAAAAAAACTCAACTATATATGTCTGGGGCTAATTTTGGACTTTTCATTGCTTAATTATCCTTATGCTAATACCACACTATCTTGATTACTGTAGATTTATGGTTAAGTCTTGAAATCAGACTAAATCCTCTAACTTTGTTCTTCTCAAAATTGTTTTGGCTATTCTAGGTCATTTGAATTTCCATATACATATAGAATTTGCTTGTCAATTTCTACACAAAAACAATAACAACAACAAGAAAAAAAAACCTGCTAGGATTTCATTCAGATGGCATTGAATCTGTAGATATAGATCAATTTGGAAAGAATTAATATTTCAACAATATTGAATTTTCCAATTAACATAGTACATTTCATTATTTAGGTATCTTTAAATTTCAGCAATGTTTTGTAGTTTTTAGTATATATACCTTACACATATTTAATTATAGTTCCGTGTTTTTTAATGATCTTGTAAATGACATTTAAAATTTTATTTTCCAGTTTATTGCCAGTACATAGAAATACAACTGGTTTTTGTATATTTACCTTCTTTGCTGTGATATTTCTAAATTTGCATATTTTTTCCAGTAACTGTTCTGTGCACTCCTTAGGCGTCCACATGTATATCCTATGTGTACGATCATGTCAACAGCAAATAAATAGAGGTTTACTCTTTTAAATTTAATACTGTGTATTTCTCTCTTGTCCTATGGAGCTGACTAGAATGCCAACAAAATGTTGAATATAAGGGGTGAGAGCAAATATCCTTGCTTATTCCTAACCTTAGGGGAAAATCATTCAGTCTTTCACCTTAAATATGTTAGCTGTATGATTTCCATAGGTGCCCTTTATCAGGTTGAGAAAGTTCCTTTTTCTTTCTAGTCTGCTGAGAACTTGATTGGGTGTTGAATTTTGTCAAATACTTCTCCTGCATTTATTGAGATTATCAAAAGGCTTTTCTCTTTTATTCTGTTAAACTAGTTTGAATTTAAAATGCTAAACAAATTTTGTGTGTCAGACAGTGTTCTCCAGAGAAATAGAACCAACAGGAGATTAGATATAGATAAATAGATACTACTAGTATTTTAGATTAAAACACTACTGGATTTTATTTACTAAGGTTTTATTATTTATTTATTTGCATCTATTTTCATGAAATATATTGATCTGTAGCTTCCCCCCACCCTTTTTTTCTTTTTTTTTGGCAATGTCCTTGTCTGATTTTGGTACCAGGGTAGTGTTGGCCTCATTACATAAGTATCAGGATTCTCCCTTCTTATATTTTAATAGAACTCACCAGTGAAGCCATCTAAACCTAGAGCTTTTTTCAGGGGGAAAATTTCAAATTGTGACATCAATTTCTTTATACGGATATTCAGGGCTTCTATTTCCTTTTGAGTCACTTTTTTTTTTTAATAAGATCATGAGTGCATTTTTTTAAAATGTTTATTTATTTTTGAGAGAGAGACAGACAGGGAGGGGCAGAGAGAGAGGGAGACACAGAATCGGAAGCAGGCTCCAGGCCCTAACTGTCAGCACAGAGCCCAACGCGGGGCTCAAACGCATAAACCGCGAGATCATGACCTGAGCTGAAGTCAGACACTTAATCAATGCAGCCACCCAGGGGCCCCTTGAATCACTTTTAATAGGCTGTGTCTTTCAGTGAAGTAGTCCATTCCATTTAATTTCTATGATTTGGCATTAGATTGTTTACAATAATCTTTTATTGTCCTTTTAATGTCCAAAGGATCTATAGTGATGTCCCTTTTTCATTCCTGATATTACTAGTTTGTGCTTCATTGCATGTGTGTGTGTGTAAATGAGGTGCCTCTCTTTTCAAATTAGCCTACCTAGAATTTTATCAATTTTACTAATTTTTTTCAAAGACCTAGATTTTGAAATATCAACTATTTCACTATTGCTGGACCATTTTCTGTTTAATTGATTTCTACCCTTTATTATTTCCCTCCTTTGCTTAAGCTGCTCTTCTAGTTTCTTATTGCAAAAACTTAATCAACTTTCTAAATCTTTCTTCTTTTCTAATGTAAGTGCCTTAAGCTATAATTTTCCCTCTAAGCGTTGCTTTAGTTACATATCACTGATTTTGATATGCTGTATTTTCAGTTCAAAATGTTTTCTAATTTTTCCCTGTGATTTCTTCTTTGGCCCATGAATTATCTTAAAATGTAATATTTAATATCTAAATATGATAGGACTTTCCAGATACCTTCCAGTTCTGAATCTCTGATTTAATGCATTTCAATCAGAGACCATACCCTGAATGAGTTCAATCCTAATTTTATTGAGACTTACATGACCCAGCACATATTGTATCTTGGTGAATTTTTCACCTACGCTTCATAAAAACTTGTATTCTGTGGTTGCTGGGCAGAGTGTTCTACAAATGTCAATTATGTCAAGTTGATTAATGATATCCTTTTATATCCTCACTGATTTTCCATCTCCTTATTCTATCTATTACTGAAAGGGTTGTAATCTCAAACTATATGTGCTAATTTGTCTATTTCTCTTTTTGGTTCTTTCATTTTGCTTCATGTATTTTGAAGCTCCATTGTTGGTTGCATACAGTTAAAGACTGCTATGTGTTCTGGATTAATTAATCCCCTTTTAATGATAAAGTGTACTTTTTACCCCTGACAATATTCATGGTACTAAGTCTAATTTCTCTGATAAAAATATATCCACTTCAACTTTCTTATGATTCATAGCTGCCTGGTAGATTCTTTTCTGTCCTTTTACTTCTAGCTTATCTGTGTCTTTGTATTAGAGTGCATTGCTTGTAGATACCATCTAGTTGGGACTTGTATTTTTATCCAGTCTAAAAATTTTTGCTTTTTAAAAAAATTTTTTTAAGTTTTACTTATTTTGAGAGAGAGAGAGAGAGAGAGAGCACGAGCATGAGCAGGGGAGGAGCAGAGAGAGAGAGAAAGAGAGAGAGAGAGAGAGAGAGAGAGAGAGAGAGAGAGAGACTCCCAAGCAGGCTCTGTGCTGTCAGCACAGAGCCCAATGCAGGGCTCGAACTCAGAAACTGGGAGATCATGACCTGAGCTGAAACCAAGAGTTGGACGCTTAACTGACTGAGCCACCCATGCACCCCCAATTTTTGCTTCTTAGCTGGAGTTCTTAGGCCATTTGCATTTAACATAATTATCAATATTGTTGTGCATAAATCTACCATCTTGCTATATGTTTTATATTTGTCCTGTTGTTCCTCTTTTCCTGCTTTCTTATACATTTTAGCATTACTCTTTACTTTCACAATTTATTATCTACACATCTTTCCTTTAATTTTTAGCACTTTCTATGTGGTCTACAATTTGTGTGTTTAACTTACCAGTCTTGCTTTAACTAATATGACATCACTTTATGTATAATGTAAGATCTTTACAGCAGTATACTTCCATTTCTCCTTCTCCTCTTTTCAATTATTGTCATACATTTTATTTGCTTCTACATGTTATAAATGTCACAATCCATTGTTATTATTTTTGCTTTAAACAACTATCTTCCTAAAAGTTTTTAAATCTCAAAAAAGGCTTTTACCCACGTATTTACTATTTTCTGCACTCTTCATTTCTTTGTGCAGATTCAAGCTTCTAAGTATCATTTTCCTTTAGCCCAAAGAACTTTGTTTAAGATTTCTTGTAATGCAGGCCAGCTGGTGATAGATTTTCTCAGGGGTGTGTGTGTGTGTGTGCGTGTGTGTGTGTATCTTACATGGGGCTTACTGAACTTCTTGAATCTGTGGATTTATAGATTTTATCAATTTGGGAAATTTTGGCCATTATTTCTTCAAATATTTTTTCCATCCCTCCCTTCTCCTTCTGGGAGTTTGATTCCTTATAATTGGATGACTCAGTATCTTTCCACATGACTCTGCCGTTCATTTTTTCCCAATCCTTTTGCTTCATTTTGGATAGACTACTGCTGTCTTCCCATTCATTTATTTCTGCAGTGTGTCATCTAATTTTATTCTACTCCAGTGCAATTTTCATTTCAGAGAGTTTTATCTCAGTTCCATTTTTCTCTTCTTTATATTTTACTTTACATCCTTGAGGATAAGGATATTTATTAATAGTGACTTTGAAATCCTGTTGATTCCATCATCTCTGTCATTTCTGGGTTAGTCTATTGACTGATTTTTCTTCTGTGTATAAGCCCTATTTCCCTGCTTATTTGTATGTCTAGTAATTTTTTATTGCTGGCTGAACATTGTGAATTTTGTGTTTAGTGCTAGATTTGGTAGCATTCCTATAGAGTTCCTATAGATTTCTAGTTGGACATATTCTGGCAGGCAGCTAAGTAATTTGTGAATTGGTTTGATCCTTTCATGTCTTGTTCAGTGCAGATCTTGAGTATCCTTTATTTTAAGGCTAATTTAACCCTGTCTCTAGTGCAAGCTTCCTCTAGGATCTCTGGTGAGGGCCCCACATTCTCAACATGGCCTGTACTCTGCCCGGAGGGAAGCTGAGTGATCCCTGGCCTTGTGTGAACTCTGGGAGGTCATTCTTGCCTACCTTTCACTCCACACATGCACAGGTTGGCTTTAGACAAAGAGCTTTTTTTTTTTTTTTTTAAGTTTATTTATTTTGAGAGAGTGAGCAAGAGTGTGTGCACATGCGTGAGCAGGGAAGGGCCAGAGAGAGACTCTCAAGCAGGCTCCACACTATCATCACAGAGCCTGACACAGGATTCCATCTCACAGACTGCGAGATCATCACCTAAGCCAAAATCAAGAGTCAAACACTCCACCAACTGAGCCACCCAGGCGCCCCATGGCTTTAGCCAAAGACTTAAGGGCCCCCCTATGACCTCTGGAGATCTTACTCGCTGGAACTTTGCCCTTTCAATTCTAGCCCTCTTGGCCTCCTCCATCTCATTCCCTTCGCTTCAGCAAGATTGCCAGTCTCTGTTCGGATTCCCCCTCCCTGTGCTGCCGTCCAGAAATTGTCTCCAACAAACTCAAGGGGCATCCTAGGCATGTTTCTGGAGGTTTTACTCTGCACAGTTTGCTCCTGCAAATTCCAGCCATCTTTTCCTCCCCCAACTCTTTCTCCTCAGCTCGGTGAGACTTCCTGCAACGTGGTCCAGAAACTGCATCACAATAGAAAGCCAGAACAATCCTAAGGCTTACTCCACTTGCTTCCCCTTCTTTTGGAATCCCAGTCCTGCAATGCCTGCTGTCATTTTCTCCAGTTTTCTAGTTGTTTATAACAAGGGGATTAAGTCTCATCCGGCTTTATCACGGCTAGAAGCAGAAATCTCGTTTACTTTTTAATAATTTTTAACTATAAAATTGTGTGCTCATATGCTTAGTCGGTCTCCTCCAGTAGAATGTGAGCCCCATGAGGGTAGCAACTGTGTTACTGACTGCACAGTGCCTAGCACCAGGCTGAAACACGGTAAGAACCATGAAGCAAACAATATATTCTTGTAACCCTGGAGCTAAGTGTTGGCATGAATCAGTGGAGGGAGACAACTTGAAGGGGTGCAGGGAGGGAAGCGGACCACGTGACACAGACAGAACTGCCAGGGCCCATGTGGTTGCCAGACTTGCACTTGGATCTCATTTCCAGCCAGGACCATTCCCATGACACAGGCTTTCCACTTGGACCTGGACATTTTTCACAATACAAGACTGGCAATAAATGCTTCAAAATGCTGGGTCTGTGTGAAAGCAGTAGGCTATGCTTTCCACACGTTCTGTAATGTAGTTAGAAAATTTTAAATAATTTTTATAGACCCTCACACATATTATTGTCTATAGTTTTATTGCCTAACGACTTTTTGGTTGGCGTAAATGTCAAGACGGCTGTGGTAAAGGCGGCCAACTGATGTAATCATCTTCTCTGCAGAGTGTCCTCCCAATGTCACACAGCCTGTGTGACTTCTGTCCCCTGAGGTACAGGGCATCAGGTACCACGAACTCCTATCCTCACTCTCCTCCCAATCTGCTCAGTCGCCCCCAGCTGGTGTTACGGAAGTACCTGGATCAATCCAGTAGGCTTTGTGCAACTGCGGTCACACCAATTGCAACCAGAAACAAGCCACAAAAGGTCTAACCATTCCTAGCCATGGGCCACCTCTGACCTAACCCACCAGCTAAACAAATGAGCCTCCTGTCTGAAGTGAGAGATCAGAACAGACCTCAGTTATGAGATAGCAAATGTCTTGCGAGTAGGCACTTCCCGGCGTGCGACCACCACTGGCGCATTCCAGATCTGTTGTATTTCTTTCTGCCGCCCTTCTTCCCACCTCCCGTCCTCCCAGAGGCAACCAATCCGTTGTTAAATATGTCTTGTTTTATGTGCGAGCTTTAAATTTATGCAAACGGTACTGTTCTGTGTTCCATTTCGTTTTTTGCTTGTTTCCACTAATGTATTTGCTCCGCTCCATCCATGTCGCCGTGTGCGTATTTAATTCGCTCCCTATCCAGCCATCTCCCCAAGGACAGACATCCAGCTCGCCTCCAAGTCCACAAACTGCACCGCGACAGCCTTGTAAACTCTCCCTTAAGTGTCTGCATGAGAATTTCCTTGAGACCGTGTATCGTGGAGGGGAAACATGGGGTCACCTGATAGACATCTCCTTGGCAAACTAGTGCCACGTCACTCTTGACACGATGGCTATCCAGTTTCCCTAACCTGCGGTCTCTCACCCCTAGCACTGTTGGCATTCTGGACCAAATTATACTTTGTGGTGAGGGGCTGCCCTGGGCACCGAACGATGTTTGGGAGCATCTCTGGCCTCTACCCTCTAGAGGCCAACATTATGCTCTCCTTCAGTTGTGAGGACAAAAAACGAACCGCCCCCAGGGGGGCAAAATCACCCCCAGCGGAGAACCACTGCGCTACCCCATTTCTGCCACCGCTTGGCATTAGCCAGCGAATCTTTTTCTCTGAGTACCTTTCCACGTGTTCGTTGGTGTTTAGATTTCCTCTCGTGTTGATCCTCTGCTAAGGTGCTGGCCTCTTTTGCGGATTTGCAGGAATGCGTGTATCTTCTTGATGCGTCTCCTTTATGGGAACTGACGCAGCAATGACCTTCTCCTGTCCTTTCAGCGAATTAACTCTCTCCGTGGTGTGCTTTGCTGCGAAATCCTACGTTTTCATGTAGGAGATTCATCCATACTTTTGCTTTATGGTTTGTACTTTTCAACTTTTATTCAAGAAGTCCTTCCTTGCTCTGGGTCACAAAGTATTTCCCTCTATTAACTTTACCCCTTTACCTTTTATGCTTTGGTCTTGACTCCAAATGGAGCCCAGCTTCTTTTTTTCTTTTTCTTAATGTTTATTTTTGAGAGAAACAGAGCGCAAGCAGGGGAGGGGCAGAGAGAGAGACGGAGACACAGAATGTGAAGCAGAAGCCCATCTTCTATACAGTGTTGGGTAAGAATCTGTGCTTACATCTCTCCATGGGGTGAGCCCCTCCTCCCCCTGCCAGTCTGTGGTGCCACCTTGACCGTAAACTGAGTTCTCATATACACGTGGGTTTGTCCCTGAGCTCCCCACCCTATTTCATTGATCTAATCATCTATCCTCGAACCAATAGCCACAAACTGCATTTCTATGGCCTTCCAACATGTTTTCATAAATGAAACAGCAAGTCCACCCCCCCATACTTCATTTCTCCATCTATTATTCTCTATGCTATTATTTCTCCATCTACAACCTAGTGTAAATTTGTCAGATTTCTCGAAATCTCCAACTGTGATTTTTGTTAAGGGTGCACTAACCTCTATAAAATGATTTGGGGGAAATGAACATTTTTATATTATTACATTATCCTACCCAAGATTATTCAGATCTTCTTCGACATCTTCTATCTCCTTTAAAAAATTTTTTTTAATGTTTATTTATTTTTGGGAGAGAGAGAGAGAGAGAGAGAGAGAGAGTGAGAGCAGGGGAAGAAGGGCAGAGAGAGAGAGGGAGACACAGAATCTGAAACAAGCTCCAGGCTCTGAGCTGTCAGCACAGAGCTCGACACGGGACTCGAACTCGGGACCAGTGAGATCATGACCTGAGCCAACTGAGCCACCCAGGCGCCCCTCCTTTTCACTGTTTTAAAAGTTTCTGTATACCTGGTGAAGTTGATGCCTGGATACTTTATTCAACATCTTCCTCCTGACTCCATAAGGCACCAGGTATATTCTGCCTCGACGCTGATAGCTCCTTCCTGCATCCAAACTTTATGCGTACATATAGGTAACATATGGATATTAGTATCACATACTGAACTATCGTAAGCTGTCAAACCTATGAGCTTGGGAGTTATTCTGCCTCCTCTCACAAGGTGTCCATACAATAATCCAAATACTTGCAGTCCCAGAACCTTCACCACAAACAGCAAGTCAGCAAATACAATCACTTGCTCACTCAGGAATCCTTGGTCCGCGAGGCAGCAAGGCCCCACGGTGCAGGATCAAAAGTTAGAAGTCTGTTGGCCTGAATCACCACTTTCCTGAGAGGTATTAGTTTTAAAAGCTTTTTTATATGGAAAATTCACGTCTAGGGGCGCCTGGGTGGCTCAGTCGGTTAAGCGTCCGACTTCAGCTCAGGTCGTGATCTCATGGTTCGTGGGTTTGAGCCCCGCGTCGGGCTCTGTGCTGACAGCTCAGAGCCGGGAGCTGCTTCGGATTCTGTGTCTCCCCCTCTCTGCCCCTCCCCTGCTTGCACTCTCTCTCTCTCTCTCTCTCTCTCTCTCTCTCTCTCTCAAAAATAAGTAAACATAAAACAAATTTTTTTAAATAAAAAAAATAAAATTCACGTTAAAAAATTCCCTTCCATCTGTAGTTGGCCACTTACCACCTGCACCTTAATGGATGGAACAGGATTAACCGGCCATGCTTAATCTTGCATTTCTTCCAAGAAAAATCCATTTCAACCAGACTCAGGGTGAAAGCTTTCCGGGCAAGAGACAGCATCTGTTCTTCTGAGTCAGTCACTGAACGCAATAAGCCTGTCTCTGCGAAGACGTGCCACGGGCTCCTGGCCACCTGGGGGCTACACAAGAGTTCCCCCCCACCCCCCCACCCCCCCCCCGCCCCAGGGTCCAGCCTGCCTTTCAGTGACTGGCCTGTCTGTGCACCTCGGCCACCGCCTCCCCTAACCTGCAGGGGGCACCGCTTCGGGCCTGTGCACAGCGGGCTTCTGGAAGAGGTTTCCCACTTGCTTAACTAGTACCAACCCTTTCTTCCCTGAGCTTAACAGCAATCATCCTGATGGGCTTCCTGACATCAGCAGAGGCCTCAGAGAGACACACTTCGCGTACTTTAAATGGCTTTATTAAAGGCTATTAATATAAAACACAGCCAAGTTACAAGTCGTCAGTAAGAATTTTTCATGTTTTGGAAAACGTGTATCAAAGAAAGGGAGGCGCAGAAAAAGGGAGGTGGCTCTGACATCCACGTGGGGTGCGGCGCGCGGCGAGGGCTGGGTGACAGACCCCAGCTGTCCCCAAGTGGACAGCACTCACTCCCAAACCCAGAGAGCAGGGTAGGGACCCCCAAGCAGAAGAACTAAAACTGGTTATTGACTTCCTGGGGGAGAGTTTACAAAACACAGTTACCAGAAGCCAGACGCTAAATCCTTGAGCTGAATCCCAGGTGCGCAGAAGGGGGAGCGGGGGACACCCCAAAACCAAATACAGGCTTCAGTTGAAAAGTGTGTATTTTTAAAATAATAACTATAACCTTCTAGTTCTAGGAACTCCATCCTGATACATGTTGGGGGGGTGTCAAACCGAAGAGCTGAATTTTTCCTTACTGAACGGACTCCCGGGAGGGAGGACGGGGCAGCAGACATCTTTGCCCAGACCGCCCGGGGTTACGAGAAGGATCTGCAGGTCAGGCGGGATGGGGACTCACCAGCCTGTGTCCTCCAGGCCCCGTCACGTCTCCTTCTCAGAAGCAGAGCAAAGCAATGCAACTTGAGGATTTCCTACGTTTTGACCTTACGTTTCATCTCTGGAGTCTGCGCCATCATGCAACATTACGCACTGTCGTTAAGAGATCACTAAACACTCTGGGGAGAGGACCCCGGGTGGCACCGGCGGGGGTGGGGGGAGGCAGAGACTTTCAGCAAACCCCCGCACCCCCTCAGCCCTTGGGAGAACATGAAAGGGATACCTGGGCTTTATGAGAGAGTCTCAAAGACATGAGAATCGTCTCGCAAGAGAACAGATCACTGCGGGCTAACTGTCCCCAGATGTAGTTCCTCCCTGGCACAATCCGCATCAAGAAACACAAACTCCCGCCTGTACGTCTCTCTCTTTTTTAAAGGAACCCTGTTTTCAAGCACGGGTTCTAAAACAGCGCCCTCCCCTCCAGGCTGGAAGCAGAGGCAGGTGGTAAGCCCGGCTCGGAGGCTCGGTGGCTGACTCGAGGGGCTGGCACCTTGCCGTGCTGTTCCAGGCTGGGATTTCTAGGTTCCCTTTTCCCTCCCCACCATGCTCCGACCGAGCCTGTTTCCTCTTGCATGTTTCAACTACCCTTAAATGGTCCCAGAAGAAATCTGTATTTGCCATAACCCAGCCAGTCACCAACGTAGGAAGGTCACATCCACACGCCCAAGGGGCCAAATGAGGTTTGGGGACATCATGCAATTGGCAGAAACCAAGCCAAAAGTTGGCCGGGCCGCGGCTTTGGCAGAAATATTCCTGGAAAAAGAAGTTGCCACGTGCTTTACCTTGGCGCCAGGGGAAGACGCTGCGGACATCACTTAAGAATGTCGTAGGAGATCGAGACGCATTTTTAAAGACACACTGTGATATTGAAACCGGGTGCTCGCTGGCAGGGCTCGCAGGGGTTAAGGCTTCAGGTGAGGAGAACACAGTGAGAGGCAACGTGAAGGTCACACTCGGGCACGTCCGGCGGGCTCGCGCAGCTCGGGGCCATTGGTCAGGGCACAGGCTTCCCAGGGGAAGGGCCCCGCTCCTCCTCGCCCTGCCCCCCCACACCTGGGGCAGGGCCACCTGGCCCTGGCGGCCCATCTGAACAGCGCTGGGCAGCAGTCTCGCTCCAAGAGACGCCGCTGACATGACCACAAGGGTCTCCACGGGGCGCTGCCGGGGCACTGCAGAGACGACTCCCGCTGGGGGTCCGGGAGGGCGGAGAGATCCAGTAGGAGACTCGAGCCAGTCCTTGGGATGAAGGACGTCCACTGCCCCTGCCAGCCTCCTGCTGGAAGGCTCTACCCCAGCTGATGAGAAGGGCTCTGTCCTCAACCCCTGTCATCTGCCCTCACTCCTGCGGATGCCCAGGACCCGGGACACCCACCGGGGCCACAGAAGTAGCCGAGAACCTCCGAGCAGAAGCCAGTACGCGCCCAAAAAAAGCCGTAGCCCTCCGACCTCTAAGTCTACATACAGAATAATGAAAAGTTAATACAAAACTTTTAAACATGCAGCTCTTCTTAAACAACGATGACTAGTTTGAGTACGTATCGGGGCGGCTTAAAGACCATCTCAGCCGTGTGCCAACAGCGGGTCTCCTGGAAATGTCGCGAGGCTGGAGCGTGGCACACGACGCAAGACGTGTGGCGTCAGGAAGCCCTGGGCATCCGGGATTGTTGGGTGGGAATGGGGGAGGGGAAGTCACCTTCCCGCGGTCACAGCCGGCCAGCCGCTAGGGCCCAGGGCGGGCATCGCCAACAACCCCCCCCCGGCGAAGTTCACCCCACTCGTTTCAAAAGGGGACAGGCTAAAGGAGAAAGGGATGGAAGTCGCTTTTACGGTTTTTTGTGACACGGTGAGAGAACTTTCTCTGAGGCGGGGAGGGAACGCTGGGCGGAACCGGGAACGGAGGCTTTATTTACGAGACCTACTGAATGCCTGAACAAGTCTTTTAAAAATTCCAAATGTAAAACTTCTGTTATCAAATCATTGAAAATAGCATATTTATCTGACCTTACCAAAAAAGAGAAAAATCTGGAAATCCGGACAAGGCGATATTTACCAGTTTCCAAATGAGTAAGAAAAGAGTGTACAGAAACCAGGAAAATACACAGGGAAATATTGCCCTTTTTATCCTCCTCCTCCACACCACTTTGGAAAACACTTTGGGGTTCTTGGTTTTATTACTATCACTTTGCTGCCTGATACATTTTACCAGTTGTCCAGAAAATCAAATCCTGTCTTCAAGACGACATTGCTTGAGGTGACCTGTGGGAGGGACATAAACAGGCAAAGTAAGATACATTTTTTTTTTTAGTTATGTATAATCTAAAAACAGCATCTCATTTAAACTGACCCAAATGAGATCCCTTGCTTCCATCTCAGAGGCTCCCTGACCTCAATTTGCCTCAGTGCTTGGAACCAGAAAATGAAATCAACTTCAGTGTGTGCTACACGCTCCGGGATCCAGCCCTTCTCCTCCTCCCCTCTGCCCCCAGGCAGGTCTGAGAGCAAGTTTACAGACCTACCCACAGAGACAAGGAGGAGAGTGTCCCTCTCCTGTCTGTGCACGGACAGGCACGTTGCAATTTAGTCATCATGGAGTCAGAGGACGAATGACAAAGTCTTGCTACTGCTCTCTAGCACATGCTCGGGGATGCACCACCGGCGGGCTGCAGCCTTCCCGGGCGAGGACGCGGTGACGCCCCACGCAGCTGGCGAATGGCAAACCGCTTACGTGGACACCAGGGCAGCAGAGGACTCAGCACGTTCCCCGCAAGCCTGTCTCGGGCTGGCTCGACTGCATCTGACGGTGATGCAAAGTGAGCGCCTCAGGAGGCAAGCTGTCCTCCCGGCTTTCCTGCCGGTCTCTTCGGTGAGGTCGGCGTCTCCCTCTCTGCTTTGCACTCAGAAATCTGTTCTTTCCGGGCATTTCACACGCGGTCTCTGACTCTGCACTCCCCCTACACTTTCCTGCGTCTCTACCGTTTCGACTCTCTCACACTTCACAGGTCAGGGGAAGACCCAGGTGCCGGGTATCGGAGAAGATCACTGGGGAGGCAGAGAGGCGAGCCTGGCATGTGTGTGAGAAGGACCAGGCGGGCGAGAAGGGTAAAGACACAGAATGGAGCCAAGAGATGGGGCAGGGAACGACCGAGGCAGGACGGGGAGGGGCCGAGAACGGTGGCTTACGAGGGTGAGTACACAAAAAGAACAGGCTGGAAAGCTGGGGTGCAGCAGATGGCCGGGTGGGGCTCCTGTCACAGGGCCACCCCTGTTCGGGAGCACAGCTCACGAGGTCATCTGCTGAGAGAGGAGTGGAAGCAGCTGGAACCCCATTCCAGGGAACACCCAGAGGATGACCACAGCTCAGCAAGACAAGACACAGCTGTGAAAACTGATCTGAATAGGCGTTTCTCCAAAAATAAAAGATGCACAAAAGGCCAATGAGCAACACGGAAAGGTAGTCAGCATCACTAAGTACCGGAGACACGCAAATCCAAACCACAGGGAGACCCGCAGACACCGTCTCACAGCCACGAGGGTGGCTAGGACCAAGGAAGAAGGAAAACACGTGGTGGCAAGGATGCGGGAAAGGCGGCCTTCTTGCGCACTGGTGTAGGGAAGTGAAATGGGGCGGCCGCCGTAGGAAGCGGTATGGCGGCTCCTCAAAGAGTCGATCGAGCACAGAATCACCATGCGGTCCATCCATTCCTCTCCTGGCTACACGTCCCAGAGGATGGAAAGCAGGGACTTGGAGCAGATCTTTGGACAGCCGTGCTGACAGAAGCATCATGCACAACAGCCGGCGGCGGAAGCCACCCAAGTGTCCGGTGGCGGACTGAACGGATAAACAACGGAGGTAAATCCATACCGTGGAATATTATTCAGCCTTCAAAAGGGAAGGCAATGCGGACGCATGACTCGATGTGGATGAACCCCAAGACACCACGCGGAGGGAAGTAGGCCAGTCGCAAGAAGATGAGTACCGTCTGGTTCCACTTACGTGAGACACTAAGGGTAGTCACGTTCACGAAAGTATAAAGTAGGATGGTGGCTGCCAGGGGCTGGGGGAGGGGGGAGGAGGGAGTTGTCTAGTGGGTGTAGAGTTTCGTTTTCCGAGGTGTAAGAGCTCTGCGGATGGACGGTAGTGACGGCTGCGTGACTAAGCGAGTGTATCCGCCACCACCGCTGGGCAGGATACGCCACGTGGCGCGTTTTATGTTACAGATGTTTAATCACAATAAACGTTTTTTAAATATGTGTTCAAAGAAAAAGAAAAAACAGCCAAAGGGGGGGGGGAAAAAAGACAGGGGCGCCGGGGTGGCTCAGTCGCTTAAGCGTCCGACTTCGGCTCAGGTCATGATCTCGGGGTTTTCGGCTTTGAGTCCCGCGTCGGGCTCTGTGCTGACAGCTCGGAGCCTGGAGCTGCTTCGGGTTCTGTGTCTCCCTCTCTCTCTGCCCTTGCCCCACTCACATTCTCTCTCTCTCTGTCTCTCAAAAATGAATAAACGTTAAAAAAAATTAAAAAAAATAAGAAAAAAAGAAAGACAGCCGTGCTAATATGGAGAAACTAGCAAGGCACACACAGGGGGTGCCCCCCAAGTGTGCCTGTCTGCCTTGCCAATAGGTAACTTCCCCAGGCTCCAAAATCCAGACCCAATCCTAAAGACCACTCACTCTTTTGCTCCCTCTGGCCATCATCATGTGTGAGCAGGTGGTCCCTTTAGAGCCCCCCTGCCCTCCCCACCTCGGGACTCACACGATGGCTGAGTGCCAGGAAGCACCGATGTTCCCGGGCGTGCCGTCCATCTCTAAGATGACCAGGACACAGGACCTTGCCTATGGTCTCACCCAGGTGCGTGAGCAACCCGTGATCTCCCCACAGAAATGGTTCTCAGACACGCCTGCACCCGAACTATTGCTTTGTTCATCGTAAATCGATGTCTCAAAACCAAGGCTTCCCCTTGAAATACAATGACTTTTGGGGTTGTTCGGTTTGTCTGATGCACTCCTCCGACACTAGATCCCGTTCAAGTCCTAACCACACCCTGTGCTTTCTCTTCACTGTCTCAACCTCTTAAGCGATGCAGACCGACGGTAAAGACCATGGTCGATGCTCCCACAAAGAAATGGGAAAACACTCAGAAGCCACTCACCCTTATTCTCCCACACCCTTATTCACCTTCACGACATACTCCTCCTCACCCAGTGAACCTCACATCTTTCTTTTGCTTCCCCCGCCAAAAGAACTCCTTCCTTACGATTCCTCCCTGGACACATAACCCCACCCTGCTTGGAAACGAGGAGCCGCCAATCACGCCTTGAAGCAAGAGTTTTCTGTGGCCCCTGAGAACAAGAGCGGGGGTCCCGCCTGCTTCCTCCGTGCCCCCTTTGGGGCATCTGCCCATCCCTTCCTCGCCAACACCCCAGCCCAACTTTACAGACCCCTTGGTGGAGGGGGCGTTCTCCCATACTGACCGCCTCCTCCCTGCGAGCTCCTGTGTTCCCTGCCCTCACACACGTGGCGAAGGGCGGCGGGCATCTGCGACACACCACGCATAACGGGCACCGAGACCGACCCATGAAACGCGTCCCCCCTGGGTGACTGGTCAGTCACCCAGCTGAGTTAACAACCCCGCTCCCCCGATCCCAAAAGTCGCCCAAGGAACGGGCAGGGGGAAGAAGGGGGAGGGGGAGAAGCAAGCGTGGGCATCTGCGGCCCCCACCCCCGTCCTGTGAGCGGTCTCCTGGGGTCACCCCTGGAGGAGGGGCCACCCACCTGTGTAGGCATGGGCTCCGAGAACAGAGAGTCTTCCACGTCGTCCACGTCCTCCCGCCCGGCCCCGGGAGGGCAAGGCTTCCCCTCGGGCTCGGACGGGGTGGCGCTGGCGCAGGCCTGGACGGGCTGGGGTCTCTCGGGCTCGGTGCCGACGCAGGGAAGGCCACGCTGCTCCTGGCGGAGGTTGCTGGGCCTCTCGGCCTTGGCCTCCCTGTCCTTCAGGGCGGGGTCCTGCCGGTAACAGGCAGGCAAGACCTTTTCACCTTTCTCCATGGACTTGATCTGGCTGGGGGTCAGCGACTGGAACTCGGCCTCGGGCCCCTCTCCCCGCGAGCGCTCTGCGTTGATCTTCCAGAAGGAAGCTTCCTCTTCCTTCCGGGCGGGACCCAGGGCATCCAGGCTGGAGGACTTGCCGCCCTGGGAGGGCCGGAGGGCCTGCGAGCCCTGGGAGGCTTTAGACGGCTGCCTCGGCTCCCCGGCGGTGCCGCCGCCCGGCTCTTGGAGGGACAAGGAGCAGACGCTGAACTCCATCTGACTCTGCAGCCGGGACACAGAAAGCAGAAGAGAGAGAGCCAGCCTTTCGACGCAGCGCAAGGGCTGCCTCGTCTCACGCCTCTGCCCGCCCGGCAGCCTCCCCACCGGGTGCCGTCCTGCTGCAGAGACCGTGGCCCCTCGGGACGGCCATCGGCACGCCCTGCCACCCAGGCCCCCGACCGCGCCGAGGTTCTGACTCACTGGTGACCGAGGCCTCGCTGCCTGGTGAACAGAGCAGCCCCGTGTCTCGTCGGGACTGATTCCAGCACCTTCCAGACGAGGAGCTGTCTGGCGGTGACCGCCCGCTCTCGGGGAGAGGCGCACAGCACGGCCGTGAAGGTCAGCACCGGCCCCCACCGCCCAGGCCCTTCGCTCCTGACTTAGGGCGGCGGGGTCGGGGGAGCGGGGAGGGGGCGGGGAACGGGTGGACAAGCGTGAAAGAAACCAACAGAGCCAGACCCTGCTTTCCTGGACAAAACCACCAGGGTCAAGGGTGGGCCTGAGTGCAGCCTCGGGGCCCCGACCCGCCCAGCCTGACGCTCCACCTGACGCTCCACCTTCACGCTTGGGACAGGATGTATGTCTGTGTGTCCCAATTCTCACGCGGAGGCCCTAACTCCCAAAGTGACAGGGCTCTGCAGCTCTGACCTCGTCCTGGTCCTGGAAGCCGGACGCCATCACCTCCCCCCCCGCCCCCCCCCCCGCCCCCGTGATGGGAGGCCCCCCGAGGCCAGGGCAGCGCCCCCACCCCACCCAACTGTCCCAGAAATGCTTTCCTTGATCCGAGCCTGCTCTGCACAGCGGCCTCTAAAAATGCCAGTGCTGTCCTGTTCTGGAAGACAAATCATTCGATGGAAGGAAACCCAAGCCCCGTCTCCAGGCCAGAACACGCCGGACGAGGCAGCCTCCCAGGCTTACAGAGCAAGCAGTCTGCCGCCTCAACCACCTCTAAAATCGATCTTGAACCATCTTGAACATTCCCGTCTTTCTCCCTACTTTGCCCTCACACCCCCTTCTTTTTTTAATAAAAGCAGTAAAACTGCACAGGTAATACACAGAGTTTAGGAATTAGAAAAAAAAGTATTTTTTTCCTACCTTTCGTATTTTTGGGGAACCATTTTCATACACATATTTTCTGAAGTTGCGATTCTGTTACGCACGTTCCATGGGGTAATGTTGTTTCACTTACTCATGAGCACCGGCCACGGTGTTACATGGTCTCTATGACCATTATCTGTACCGGGTCCACGCTATTTCACGGAGGAGCTGCCCCACCGTCTACTTAGCCATTTTCTTACTCACGGACAATCTGCTACTTCTAACCTGCGTTACCATTAAGGCTGCCACAACCATTTTCATCCATACGGCTCTCGCCCGTGTGGACTTAATTTCTTCAGATCGACTTCCGGAAGTGAACTACCAAAATACAAGAGCTTCACGCCTTCCCTCTTTTACGGTTCTAGATGCACACTGGCCAATCTGTTTTCCAGGGTTGCCCCATGTCTCACGCCACCAGCGATGATATATCAAGAGTATATTTTCAGTTACTGTTTCCATGTGGAAACAGAGTAATTTAAAACTGTGCTTTCTTAAGGTACAAAATATGGTTCTTTATTACTTGAATGCGTATTCCTTCACCTTGTCTTACAAAGAACGATCGCCCAGACCCTCACCAATGGGCACACGCGTGTGTGTTAGGGCAAGGATGAAAATACTGCTTTCCGCGTGCAAACCGCACACGCTGAACCCAGAGAGTGGCCTGTGGACTCAGTCTGAGACTTCTCTGAAAGCCTGGACTCTGGTGGCCGGAGGTCTCTATTCAAGGCTTGTAAATGAGATGTGATGGAGCCACGAGAAACTAAGTTCGAATCTCAAGCGCAGGCTGCCCTGAAGCTCACCGTTGTAACAGAACGCCAAGGAAAAGACGTCAAAGCGCTGGCTCCGATAGTCGAGGACGTTTGCGTGCGTCTAATGCATCGGGCACTTTTTTGTTGTTTTTGGGCTGGTTTTTGTTTTTAAGTTTACCTTGAGATAGAATATGAGCGGGGAACGGGCAGAGAGAGAGGGAGAATCCCAAGCAGGCTCCGCGTGGTCAGCGCACTGAGCCCGACGCAGGGCTCAAACTCACAAAACTGTGAGAGCATGACTTGAGCTGAAATCAAGCGTCGGACTGAGCCAACCAGGAGCCCCTTGGGCTGGGTTTTTTGTTTTTTTAAAGTTTTTATTCTACAAATGGGCAAATGGAGATTTGGAGCAATTCAGTAAACTGTCCAACCTGGGTCCAGTCGTGCTGGGCATCACGCCAGGTATAAAAACCAGGGGCCACCAGGGACAACAGCCACATAAACACCGGAGAGCCCTGTACATAGCAGGACTTCTGTAAGTATGTTGATGATCTAATCTGCCTTTTTGAAGGGCTGTTTTAACCATTCTCAGTACCCTGAGTATTTCCAAATTCCACAACAGAATACAGGGAGTCTGTGGGCCCAGAGATGACGGTTTCTTTAAATAAGCAAGTTGCTAAAGATACCTCGGAAGTGGAGACCAAGGCTTAGAACAGAGTTGACTTTGATCTGGAAATTGCAATGTAAGGAAGGCACTTAAAACTGAACACTTCATCAAGCCTCAGGCTTTTTTAGGATCAGCAATTTCTCCAGTGGGATCTCTGCTCAGAAGCCTCTGGAAGGCTAGGCTGAGCAACTGTCTACGTGGAAGGCAGCCACGGACCGAGCCAGGGATGCTGTGGAGAGGACGCGGACACAGTGGTTCCCAGACTGCTTCAGGCCATCGTTGGAAAGGCGCCCAAGTCACACTGGCTGGACGGGACATCCTTGAACACAATGACAGAACGACGGAGGCTGTGCCCATGGCGCCTTGGCCAACTGGAGACCATGCGGCACTTCTCAAGGGACAGTGCCACCTGGTCAGAAGAGACGGCTATGCTGGCGTTAGTGGCTACTTGCTTCTTAGCTTGCTAGACTGTCGTGAAGAGGTAACAAGAGGATGGCCCTCAGGGTTTGTGGTTTAGTGGAGTGCCTGGTGCATAGCACGTGCTCAGTAAACACAAGCTCCTTTGCTCTTCTCCTGAGTTCTGCACGGGGCATCGGCAATAGTCCCAGTGGGTCCCCTCTGGGCTCTGGCTCCTCTCACGCCTTCCTCTACGCCTTCCTCTGGTCACCAGAGGCTTGGTGCGTGGTACCTGTTGTCCGCAGCAGGGACGCGTAGCAAAGCTGGGGTGAATGCTACTCTGGAGCCCCCATTTTGGGTGCCCGGTGTCAGGCCACGGAGTCCGGGCTGCAAAGCTCCCCCTAAGTAGTGTGGCCAAGCCACTGTCCTGTCCTGTGGACTTCCCCAGAGCCTGCAGTTCGGGGACTGCTGGGGACTGTCCCCCTCACCTTCCACCATGCCTCTGAAGGTCACGCCATAGCAGAGGTTCTGAGAGACAGGTGTGAGGGGCGCCCTTCTGACACTGGAATACATCAGCGAGCAGGATGGAGACAGCCCTGTCTCGTGGAACTGACCTGTCCAACAGGGGCCACTTCTGGACCCCATGATGACCACCGGAAGGTAGAAAGTAAAAGATAAGGAAGTTCCAGACGCCATTTTCTTACTTCCGGAAAAAAGGCTGTTTTCCCTGGTGTGGAGAAAGCGCTCTTGGGAAGGGAGGTGATGTCAGCCGCGTCCCCCAACACTGGGCAACACCGAGCCAGGGCCCAGCAGAAGGACGTGGCGTGCGAAGAGCAGCAGACAGGTCAATGACTCCAGCCTGCCCGCCCGGGTATGGACAGGAAGTGGGGGGGTCCAACTCTGCAGTCTCACTCAATCTTTGAGACGGGAGATGGGGGAGTAAAAGGGAACCCTCCCCCTCGCAGCAATGGTGACGGCCCACCCTGATGTCCCTGGCCCTAGCTAAAGCCCCAGGGAGGATGCGCAGAAGGATCTGGTCCAGCCAAGCCAGGACTGGGCATCAGTCACCCCATGTGGGGAACTGGGTCTCAGCTGGCCACGTCCGTTCTAAAAACAGAAAGACCACAACTGAGCCCAGTATCTATTTTTACACCCCACTCACTGGAGAGGAATGTGTAATATTTCAGGAAAGGGGGAGTGCGTGCAGCCAAAACTAACTGTTTGGCTTGGCAGCGTCCGACACATCTAAATTGTTGAGACAAAGGCTACGGAAGCGTTGTCAGGAAACATCATAGCTTACTGGAGCAACTCGGAATAAATCCACAGGCCATTTAGCATCTACGCTCCCGCTCCCCCCTCCAAGGAAGGAAGAGGAGAAGATACGACAAACTCTTAGAATCACAAAACCAGTAGAAGTGACAGCCTGACAGGGAAGGCACGACATGGCTACTGGACACTGGGAGCATCAGACGCTCCGGGCCAGCGGGGGAGGGGCAGGGCCTGCTAGACTCCCCGCCCCCACTCCCAAGGCACGGGGCCGGGACCAGGGGCTAAATAACATACTCCTGTGCCCATCCCGGGGAGCAAGGGGACCTAGAGACACGTGGATTAATCCTGCTCCGGCCCACACGCCCTTACGTCGGGCAGAGTGAGCCTGGGGAAAACCCAACTGCGGCCCAACAGCTGGGAGGTGCGCCGGGGCCCCCGGTGCCGAGTTACAAGGTTCGGGGGCCCGTGACGGCCTCTGCCTCCAGGGGCGCATCACCTAAGAGGCAGTGAGGGCGCTACAGCACAGGGTACGTATACTGCCCTGGGTCCGATGCCTAGTCCACACCCCGCACCCTATGCCTTGATTTTCTTGTCTGTACGACAGGGCTGTGGCGAGGCTCACACGAGAGAAACGCGCTGAAGGTACTCAGTAAGGGCGGGGGGAGCCGCTCACCACCACCATGCTGGCGAGAATCAGAAGAACGTGGGTTTGCAGCGGGTCTCGGGGACAGACTGTACCCTCAGAGACTGTTGGGGTGGGGGTTGAGCAAAGGCACTGAGGCGGGAAAGAGCGCGGCCCCTGGGGCAGACGAGCACAGTGCCTGGGGCATGGGGCTGAGAGGCACAGGACACACCAGCAGGAAAGGCCCCTGGGGCCAGAGGCGCAGGGCTGCGGCCACCAGGCTGAGGGAACAGACACGTCCCTCCACACACAGAGACCCGGGAAAGGTCAGGGCATCACGGATCAGCTCTGGGTCTCAGGAAGGTGAGCTGGGGACAGAACATGGGCTGAAGGCAAGGACAAGTGAGCCGTGACTGCTGGGCAGAGACGGGGGGGCTCGGTGAGGAAGGCCCGGGGACCTCAAGCAGCACGGGAGTCAGGCTGGGACAGGGGCACAGGATGGCTCCGAACTTTCGCTGGCAGTGAGGAGGGAAGGCAGGCAAGCAAGGGACTCCTCCATGCCCAGAACACCCTGACGGGACGCCCCTCTGTCCCGCCACGGGCGGGAGCCACCTGCAAGCCAGACAGACTGGCGCTCCAATCTCTCTCTCCGTCGATTCAAGTTGTCTGCCAGTTACAGCCGTCTCTGAGCCACTGCCGAAATCCCGACCCATGGCAAGAGCAGGGACACTGACCTCCCGGGGTGAAAGAATTCAGCGTGTGTGCAAATCCTGGACTCAGGGCACAGCACACAGGAGGTGTGACATCATTCACTGATCTTTCAGAAAGTCAGCACAAAGCCGCCTAAGTGCTTACTGTTCTTCCCAAGGAAGGGGCTGGAAGGCCTCCCTCCTCTGGGAATGGTTTATATTGGCCCTCAGAACCTTTTGATACAAAAGGAAATCAAGGAACCGATCCCCACCAGCCAACTCACCATCCCCAAATAGGCAATGCACACTGGGAGGAGGACCAAGACGGACAGAAAGAAGCCAGACAGCTGGGGCAGGGGGAGGGGCGCATGCTTTGAAGGGGGGTTGTCCCTAGAGCCCAGCAAGCCAGCGCCAGGGCCTGACCTGCCTCTGGAGACATCTCCTCTAAGTTCCCCAGCCCAGGCCCCCTGGGGAATGCCAAGAATCCTCTCTGCTCCCTGCCCCCCCTCTCTGGAGCCTTCCAAGTGCTGAGTTTCTTCCTCTTGAAAGATCAGTAGCATGAGAAAGGAATCCGCCGTGGGGGCCCACAGGCACCCTCTCCGCAGGCTCACCCCCCAGGCTGACAGATGGGTGGGAAAGATAACCACCACTCACCCCCAGCTGGGGCCGGCAGCTCTCCCTCTGGGCCTCCCCTCCGTGACGGGGGAGCGCAGAGACACAGGGGCGCCTGGGCAGGTCGGCCTCAGAAGGACGGGCCCCAGGCAGGGAGGGGCTGGGCTGGAAGGCAAAGCAGGGGCCGGCTGCTACACAGACCGTTCTGCACTTGGCCAGCCCTCAAGGGCGCTCCTTGTGTGTGTCGCCGGGGCAAGGGACCCCAGGCGCCGAGTACAGGGCCAGCCCACTCTCCGCAGGCGGGAACCACTATGGACTGGCCTAAAGGGAGGGGCCCACACAGAGTTACAACAATCGGCCAAGCACCCCCAAACCCCTGGCATTCACAGTTCTGCCAACCGTCACAACCCTGGGTGGGGCTTACCCTGGCCTCGGTTGATGGGACGATCGGGGGGGCCAAGAGGTCAGAGCAGAGAAAGGGATGGTGAGTGCGCCAAGCCAGGCAAGGCCAACAGAACGGCCCGGGGGAGCCCTGCCCAGCCCGCTGAGCCCCAGAGTCATAAGCAAAGAACTGTCTGCTTTGGTCCATGAAGCTCCGGGGTACCTGTTACGCATCAACAGATAACTACGGAGAATCCGCTTCGGAGCCCTGAATCCCACACCTGCAGATCGGGGCCGCCTCTAGCCACCTCCTTCCTGTCTGCAGCTCTCCAAAGAGGCTCTCGCCAGTCCTCAGGGAGAGGGTGACGAAGCCCGAAAAGCAAGGAGGCAGGGTGCTCCAAGTTAAGGCTGGGGACTTAATAAGTCCACTCAAGTCCACTCGGTGGGACTTTCTAGAAATCACTGCTGACGTGTGAAAACAGAGTAGAGACAAGCCTCTCTGCACTCTGGAACATTCTCTATTTTGTGTCTACAAGGCTCTAAGAGTAAACTATGTAAGTCCAACTTCAAGAGATCAAACCAAAAGGTGAGGACCCCGAGGGAGCCCACCCGTTGGTTAAGTAAGCTGGTTCTCTGCGAAGTGGGCAACACCGATGAACTTCTGGAGGCTTCTCGACTGACGAGGTGCCTGAGAGACCTGGCTGGCGGTTGAGGACCATTAGCACCCGCACAGGTGTGATCCGCATGGGACAGCTGGCCGTCCTCGGTCTGGAGACACCTGTGCCTCACACTGGCCCCGGTGGCAGCTGAGCCCGATCTCGGCACCTGCTCCGGCCACTGCCCGGCCTCGCCCCAGAATGTCATCTGCAGTAAGTTAATAATAGATGGAACGTCCTACCCCCAAAATAGCAGGTTCAGTAATATTTCACAAGGTAAATTCTTAATAGAGCTGATATTCTCACGGGGCCTGCGATGGACTCAGGACTTAGGACGCTGTCACTCTTGAGACCTCTGTGCCTTTATCGCTGTGATATCCTCAAACACAGGACGCAGGCCAGGCAAGTCTGTGCTGCGCTCTGGGCCACCGCATCCAAGGCTGTTGGTTCCTCCCCTGCAGAGCGTCTGTCTGCCTCCGACCCCTAGGTATCACCAGCAGGGTCAGTGCTCTTCAGTTACCCACCGGGGAGCCCCAAAAGAAGACTGTGGCTCCTGGCTGAATGCCAGCGTGACGATGTGGTCTCTACCCACCCACGGCTTCCCTGATGGTCCCTAGACAGGGGATCCCTCGCTGGTTTTAGGAGCCACTGTATTTCCTGGCTGCTCCTGGATGGATGGCTGTCCTTCAACCAGGGTCCAGATCCCTAGGGAGACCCCGGCTCCCAGCCGCACCATTTCGCTCGCGCTGCCCGCTGCACAGACCTACATTACTAATCTGCAGTGGAAATCAAACACGGCCACGTGCGGGATGCAGATGTGTGCGTCTCTATGTAGGAGGTTTAGGACCCCATGTGATGGTGCGCTAAAGGCAGCAGGAATCCACGCCCACCGGATGGCCGTGTGCGCCTGCATTTCCAAGACCTCCTCCCAGCTCTCGCGGGGGGACCATGCCGGGCGCCTCCCCATCTCGGGACGGCTCAGGGTCAAGGGGCCCAGTCGGCAGCTCTGTAGCTATGCCCACCGGAAGGTTCCATTTTCAGACACAGGCCACCCCCCCCATGGGGGGGGTTCGGGG
This sequence comes from Cryptoprocta ferox, assembly GCA_028646485.1. Taxonomy (NCBI): domain Eukaryota; kingdom Metazoa; phylum Chordata; class Mammalia; order Carnivora; family Eupleridae; genus Cryptoprocta; species Cryptoprocta ferox. The sequence goes on from CM053561.1 coordinate 1,904,747, forward strand.
GGTCTTGCAGACCCCCTCGCTGCCCTGCCCCGCTCTGACCCACCCTCTCCGCAGGGCCCAGCCAGAAGGCCCGTGCGAGTACGGGCACTTCAGAGCCCTCTGCTCCGACCTCAAGTCTGAGCCCCGTTCCAGGCACACCGCCATCTTCGTCACCCCCGTTATGGGAAGAACCGTCCGACGCACTAAATGTTCTAGACTCTCGGTCGTTTTCCTTGGGTTACAGACTCCTGCCTTTTGGTTACTTTGCCCCTTACTCATGCACTTCCGCTGGAGCAACTAGGCAGGATAGAGGAAATAAAATTAGGAAGCCTGACGCTGTGAACCAACTCTGGCAATAATCATCATCGTCATCAAAGTACACAAGTGACTTGGGTTAGCAATCCAAGCTTCGCTGTACCAGTAACACCTGTCCCTGTACATCCACTGCCCAATTTCACAGGCTACCAAGAGTGTATTCCCCCCCAGCCCCCCCAGGACTCGCATGCCTCTGAGCGCACTCTTCTAGGCAATGTTGATAGATCTGCAGTCTTGCTTCTCCCACTGTCTCTCTCCTGCCCCTACCCTGAGCTCATTTTAATAAAGGCTGCCCCCCCCCCCAAAAGCTTCTCTCCAAGCTCTGCCTTACGGAGCGGCCCCGCCTAGGTGCCGAGTGTTGGGGGGCAGAGCCAGGAGCAGAGAAAGCCCCAAATGGGATTGACTCTGCTTTCCCAGGAGGGCTGGGGCCCTAGTCAAGGGGCGACCACTTTACTTCCATCACAGTGCCCTCCCCCCACGGGTTTCCTAGCTCTTTTCTAGGAGAGGTCTCCTAGCGGTTTTCTAGCGGAGAGGTCTCTGCTCCTCTCCTTTTCCACCAGCAGGGCGGGGGGGGGGGGATCACCTGCAGCCAGATGGCGGGACCTCCACCTTCTGAGTCCACCAAGAGCTATAAGAAAAATACATGACGGCGCAATTCTTTTTCAAAAGGACAAACAGATCTAAATTTACTGCAACTTACCCTCGTCTCCCAGGAGAAAGGGGCGGAGTGTTCATCTTGCCAAGTTATGTCCTGAAATAAAAATTCAAGAATAAGTCAGAAACCCAAACCCAAGCATACCCCCTGCAAACATCCACCCAAGGCCACAGGGTAAGCACACCTTAGGACTCGTCCCAACTCCTGGCTCGGAACAAGCCTGATGTGTGGATGCTCTGCGTAGACGGTGCTGACCTTCCCAGTCTGGCTTCGCCCTCAGCTTTGCGGAGGGGGCCAGGCACGCCCCTCCCCCACCCAAAGTAGGCTCAGGGATCGAATGGGAGGCAGGGGTGGGGGGGGAGGGGGGGACTGATGATGGGGACGTGAGCAGAAAGGGAAAGGAGCTTT
>CM053561.1:1919338-1977279 GCA_028646485.1 Cryptoprocta ferox
CCCCCCCGCGCCCCGCCCCCCCGAGGACCCTGCCTCCCGAGCCCGCCCACCCCCCGGAGCCCCGCCCCCTCCGGGCACCCCGCCCTCCGCGCCCCCCTACCTCTGGGACGCCCGCACACCCCTAACCCCGAGTACCCCGCCCTCCGCCACCTCCCGGCCCGCGGGAGCCCCGCGACCTCGCTCCGGCCCCTTCGCGGTACCCCGCCCCGCCCCGCCCCGCCCCGACCCCCGAGAGCCCCGCCCACCGAGCCCGCCCAGCCACGGAACCCCGCCTCCGGACCCGCCCCTCCCGGGAACCCCACCCTCCGCGCCCCCCACTCCCGGAACCCCGCCTCCCCGGGCCCGCCCGCCCCCGGGAGCCCCGCTCTCCGCGCCCCTCTGCCGCGCCTTCCTTGCTCCCGGGCGTGCCCGGCGCTCCCGGACTTGCCAAGGCTCCCCTCGGGCTGCCCCGGAGGCGGCGGCGGTCTGACGGGGTTGCCGGCGGGGACCGCCACCGCGCCACGTGGTCACTTGTTTGACAAAGGAAACTTTTCTCCCTCCAGTGCGCCGAGAAAGCCCGAGTTGAGGACCGAGCCACCGGCCACCTCATTCCCGTCCGGTCCCTGTCCTCGCTGAGCGTCTCCCTCGCTCTCTGGGAGCGCGGCCGGGCGCCGCGAGCGACACGGAAGGGGTGGGCCGCGGGCGGCCGAAGGGCACGACTCGAGGCCACCGGACTAGAGTCCGGGGCGTTCGAAGAACGTTCCTTCCCGCTCCTCTTCAACAGACCGAGAAGTGAAGCGAGGCACCGCGTGGCCCAGCGCAGGCGTAGGGGCCGGCGGCCGCCACACCTGACCTTGGTCGTGCCATTGCCCGGGAACAGGTTTTCCCCCAGCGGCCGCGTGGTCTTTGCTTTCTCCCAAACCGCGGGGGAAATGACAGGATTTTTGGAATCTCAGAAGTCGCAAGAAGTCTCAGCAGCTCGGTATTTGCAAACTGAAGAGGCGCGGAAAGTTCTCGTAGGCAGAGAAGCGACAATAGCGGGGGCGGGTTTGTCACTTTGAAGTGTGCTCCAGACCACAACAATTGAAATGATACAGAGCCCTCCCCTACTTTACTATCTTGCTGTTTCGTGCAGGACAGTAACGGGTCTCAGATGAGCATTTAGGGCTCTTAGAACAAGAAGTGCGCATTTCAGCCGTTACGGGCTTTGCCTCTAAAGTAATACTTGGATAATTCCGAACACAGTCCTAGAAATAACTTGCCAAGTTCTGTTTTAAATGTGAGGTAGCCTTAGCATGTTCTGGCCCAGAAATCCTAAGAAGATATTTTTGGAATGTCATCAATGCCAGAAGATCTAGAAGAAAAGATATTACCGTCAACACTGCTATCAGCATAACATATTGAAGCGGTGGGAAAAGCCAGCAGATAATAGTCTGGGTTGCAGGGTATGTGAATGACTATTTATGAAGCCACCAGGTTGAGAAGAATTTGGTATTACTATCCTCTCGCTATTCAAGTTGACGCTGTGTTTATGCTCAGTACACTAACCCGAATCCACCGAACCTTAATCTGTCTTGTTTACTGTCAGGAACAAGAATGCCTGGTTCAGAGTAAGTGCTCGGAATGAATTGAGCACTTATGCAATGAATCATGAATGAATGAATGAATGTTACATAGTTAGCATTATTAGCCCCCTAATCCTTGTTTCATAAGGGGTGTGGGTGAGGTTTAAAGATGTATTCTGGAAACTTAACTAACACCTTTGAACTTGCTTTCAAGTTCAAGTAGGAAGGCTTCTGTGCTGTTAGAAACTCGGCCCCATGTGGTTTTCCAAGCAGTTGCAAAAATAATTGTTACTTTCAAAAAAGCACCCCAAATATGTATATTTCAGATCAAATATAACTTGTTGCCAGCGAAATCGTAATATAAATAGGCCATGAGATAAATCGGGGATACCATCCAAAGTATGTGAAGTCCATGGTCGGGGTGACAAGGAATAACTGAAGGAAAACGCCTTCCCGATTATAAGAAACTCACAGGAATTAAATCGCTCTGACAGACGACTTAACTGAAATTGGAGGAGAAAATTATTTACATATGTATATAAATATATATATTAAGCTATATTTGTCATGTTTACCTCCATGGAAGGTTCCTTGGTCTTTACGTATGGCTATTTCGGGACTCTGATCTTTCTTGAGGGTAACGGCAGGGCTCCTTTCTCTGCTTTCCATCCCAAAGTCCCTCCTACACAGCCAAATGTCGAATAGGCTCGTAGTACAAACGTCTGTTGAATGAACTTGTTGTCCCAAGCAAGTAATTTGTAGGGGTTTTGTTTGTTTGTTTGTTTCCTTTTTTAATGTCTCTTTAAATTATTTTGAGAGACAGGCCGAGAGAAAAAGAGCACGCCAGAGAGGGGCAGAGAGAGGGAGAGAGAAGAGAGAGAATCCTAAGCAGGGTGTCAGCCCAGAGCCGACTTGGGGCTCGATCTCACAAAATGTGAGATCATGACCTGAGCCCAAATCAAGAGTCGGATGCTTAGCTGACCGAGCCACCCAGGCGTCCCCACCATGTGATTTGTGTGCCCATCTCCCCCCCCCGCCCCCCGCCCCCCCCCCCCGGTGGAAATGCCCTGCAGGGTAATGGAAAACCACAGGACAAACGTCCTAGCCCTGCTTCTAAGAGTTGATTGACCAGCTTTAACAGTTTGTGAGTCGGCTGCTGAACCTAATGGTGCAATTCTAGACACTGTGGCAAACAGCTGACGGTTTAGGGAAGGGATTCTTTGGATGACGTGACAGGGCAGTGTCCGGGTGGATCAAGCCGGCCTTCCTTACAGATGCTTTCAGCTTGGCTGCAGGCAGGCTCCCTGAGCACGATGATTCATTCCTACATCTGTTACTGGTTATTCCAGATGCTACCCTGCAAGAGGGCTGTTCTCTGCTGTTCACTCCCACACCCAGAAAGAATGGGCAACGGGCCAGAGTGAGCCTGGTTTATTTAGAAGACTGGCACCCTGGCCATTGGAGGGCAGCGCCCATGACTGAGACAAGGGAGAACGAAGGAAAGACAAGGAGATGAGTTTACAAATCTTCCGTTGGCAGAAAAAATGTGCTTTGGGTTATTTTTCCAGCCATAGGGAGAGCTTTCTCTCTGTCTCTCATGGTCTGTCACCAAGTCCAGGCAGGTGTGGGGCACCCCCTGGCCCTTCAGGAACACAATCGACTTCTCCAGGCAAAGCCATATGACTCACATGAGGCTCAAAGGTGGGTCTTTCTCTGTTGACATCACATCTTGCATAGCAAAGACTTAACTGCTCTGAAAATCTAATTGCCTGAAAATATACCTTTAGAAAAGCCTCTGTGATTTTCAGCCCTCTATAAGCATCTCAATAAGTCTAGAAGCAACCGTTCATTCTTCTTTTCCCTACGTCTGAAATTGCCACCCCCACTCTCTCCAAAAATAGAAATCCCATCCTTAAGACCTAGCTCCAGTACCCCCTTCTCCACGAAGTCTTCAAGATTGCCCACACTCAAAAGTAGTAGGTAGAGGGGCGCCTGGGTGGCTTAGTCAGTTGAGCGCCTGACTCTTGGCTTCGGCTCAGGTCATGATCTCACCATTCATGAGTTCTAGCCCCGCACTGGGCTCTGCCCCTCCCCACTTCTCTCTCTCGAAATAAATAAACAATTTTTTTAAGTTGTAGGTAGACACAAAAGAGCCAGTTCCTCTCCTTTATAGCTTGATCTCAGATCAACTTCAGGGTCCTGGAAGCACGACGCCAACATTTTCGGCCTTACACATGCGTGCGTGTTGTGTGCCGTCCCCCTCCAAAATCATGTGTTGAATCCCCAATCCCCAGTGTCTGGCATTTGGAGGTGGGGCTCTTGGGAGGTGATTAAGTCGTGAGGATGGGGGTATATTGCCTTCATAAGAAAATAGGAAATCGCACGCCTCTCTCGTTGCTCTCCACCACATGAGGGAGAAGGCAGCCATCTGCAAATCAGGAAGCAGGCCTCACCAGATACCTACATCTTGGCCTTCCCAGTTTCCAGAGCCACAGGAATAAAGGTTGGTTGTGTGAGCCCTCCAGTCCATGGTGGTTTTGTTAGAGCAGCCTGAACTAAGACAATGTGAAAATGGCTTCAAATTCATATAAAGTCTTTGGGTTAATAAGAATGTATCAATGTCCTTAGAGGGAGAGAGAATGGGGGAGATAAAAATGGCCGCTGGGGAGGAAGGTGTAACAGAATGGGCAATGCTTTAGTGACTGAGAAGTCCAGGGAATTCCTCTCTCTCTTCTAAACCGTTCTCGACATCTGAGCACTCGTTGAGGGCATGCATTTTCCTGCCGTGTCCTCAGGCTGCTCTGACATTTGTTAAATGGGCCCCTGGCTCCTGGCTTGTGTATGTCACCATTCTGAGATCTGTGGATGGTCATCCCAGCTCTCTTGGGGAGTTTAGTGGAATCCACTAGAGCTCTCTGCCTGGCAGAAGACACGAGTCTGTTTGTTCCTGTACCTCTTTCATCATTAGCCAGAGCTCAGCGACCTGGTCAAAACTTCATGCAATAAGAAAGATAGCCTTCTGCCTCTCATAATATTTCACGATACTGTCCCTGCTTGGATTGAATCCATGTCCTTGAATCCCTTGAACCGGATATGCCATCGAAATACTAGGATGCTATAAAAAATGGAAACAAATATGGAAAAGTGAAAACAGTTGTCTGTTAAGTTTCCAAGATTGGATTTTATTGTTTAATTTCTGGGAACATATTGATTTAAATTCTGGGAAAATATAGATACATTAAAATTATCAAGTGCCATGAGTCGTTCGCATTTCCAGAGGGTGAGATGCTACAGAAAGTGAATATATGAAATATGTGTGTTGGTATCAGCGACTCTGACGCTTGTCTAATGCAAGACAGGAAGGGAGAGTGGCTCGCACCTCCTCTAAGAGTTCCCACTTCTGAGTAGATGAAAGTCACTGGCCAGTGTCCAAGGGGAACCCTTAATAAGTACTTTTTTTTTTTTATTTGAGAGGGAGAGAGAGAGAATCCTAAGCAGGCACCACACCCAGTGGAGCCCGACGTGGGGCTCGATCTCACCACCTTGGGATCATGACCTGAGCTGAGATCAAGAGTCAGACACTCAACTGACTGAAGCCACCCAGGTGCCCCAATAAATACTTTGCAAATGAATGAGAGGTGGATGAAGGGGAAAACGTTGCCAATAACTTGGATCTCTCCTCGTAAGTGGTACCACTTTAGACCTAAATTCTCTCTGGACTTCACTGGCCTCCCTGCCACCCAGCATGTCACCGGAGCCTCAGACAGGCAGGTGCATCCTCCCTCCTAGCTCTGTGCCCATCAGTCCATTTGGTTGGAAAGCCCTTCTTCCTCATGTCCACCCATCCAAAGTCTACTGACTCTTGAACATTTGTTTTAAATGCCATCTGGCCAACCGTCACCACATCCCCTCTCCTGTTGACTGCTGCGTAAGGACAATAGTCAAGTGGCTCCAGGGACAGCCAAGAGACTTCAAGAAGACCATAGTGGTCACACAGGTGGCCCAAGGAGCCTCTCTGCCCACCTCTTTGTCCCTTCTCCCTGCTGGTCTGGTACCTCCAGGCGGCTACCTTGCTCATGGCCAATGTGAACTCCCAGTCCACAGGGTATGGGGGGGCTCCTTTTGGTCCCCAGAAGGAGAATGGGCTCTGTCCTCATGGCTTAAGGCCTCACGACCTTGGGGGAGACTGCAGGACATTCTCCATCCTGGCTAAAGACCCAGAAATGTGGACAGCTCTGAGTAAGCCGTTTTGAAAACATCATAAAATAGAGACCACAGAGGTCAGGAAAGCTACATTTCAGAAGTATTAGTCATGTTCCCACATCAATTACCAGGAGCTAGATGGCATCAACTATGTATAATCTCTGCATTCTTTTCTAAACCCGTCACAAAGAGCAAAAGCCAGGCTTTCTGTGTATCATATATATTTGGGTGCAAAGTCTCAGAACTTCCAGAAACGAATCCCATCCATTTAGTAGAAACTTTCATCCAAGATGCTCTGAATGCTATAGACGTGTTAACACCCCTATTAAGAAGAAAGAAATTGCATTTCTCTCCCCTAACGGTTGGGGAAACTAGTATAGACAGAGAAAAGTGATTTGCTCAAACTCATAGCTTACACTGTTGAGATGGGGATCTACAGCTAGCGTCCCAACCAGGCATGTTACTTGATAAACACTCACTCATTCATTCACTCACTCATCCACTCACTCAGTATGTGTCAGACACTTTTCTAGTCACCGGGAGACCACAATGGCTAAGACCCTGCCCTCACCAAGCTTATTGCTGAATGGGTGAGGCAGCAAATGAAAAGCAAACAGACAAAATTCTCAGAACGTGTATGAAGAAAACACATATTTACCGAATCCTTACTGCGCTGCCTCGTAGAGAGCATCCCTGTGCGGAAAGGATCTTACGTGGGAGCACACAGAAGCCCTCCAAGCTCAGGCCTGGGTCCAGAGTCTCCCCATTGGTCAGCCCAGAGCAGGAATCTGACACACTGCTGCTGACCCCCAACATCTCCCCACCATGGAGCCAAAGTGACCTCACCCTTCTCACAGGGCCTGCCTCCAGAAGGCAGAGAAGCCCAGGGTCTGGGCGACAGCTCCCTGCTTTTCCTTTTTTTATTATTTTTTAAATTTTTTAATGTTTATTTATTTTAGAGACACAGAGTGTGAGCAGGGGAGGGGCAGAGAGAGAGGGAATCAGAGAATCTGAAGCAGGTTCCGGGCTCTGAGCTGTCAGCACAGAGCCCGACGCAGGGCTCGAACCCACAGACCGCGAGATCATGACCTGAGCCGAAGTCGGACGCTTAACCCACTGAGCCAGCCAGGCGCCCCAACTCCCTGCTTTTTCTTAAGTGTTAGTTGGAGGAGTCTCTTCTTCCCCGTTCATCGGGGAGAAAAGGCCCATGGGAAGTACAGCCGAAGGAGGGCACTGGGCTCTGTCCTCACCGCCATGGGAGAGACGGCAGGACGTTCTCCAAACTCTGTCTCCAAAGAATAAGCCAGCAGAGCATGAGCAGAGCCTTGGACTCTCCCTGCCGCCCCCCTGGGTCTCGGCAGTCTGGCGAGAAAAAGCAGCTCTTGCAGCGATTGCTTCTCTGGGCGCTCTGCCTTGCTGTCCCCCCCCACCCCGTCCTTCTGGAACAAATGAGCCTTCCTTCACCTTGGGTCGCCACCGCTCAGGCCTGGAGCGCAAGCTCTATACATAAAGCGTTGGCCTCGTGACATTCGGAGCTAAGCTTCTGAAACAACACAAAACAAAAACTCCTCTCTTTCTCATCTATACACGTGGAGCCTGGTACTAACAAACCAAGGGCATCTTGCTCATCAACGTTCCAGCTGTTTCTATGAGCTTTAAACGTGTTGAGAAAGACACTTGGCCCTTTGTTCTGCTGGGTGCTTTCGTAGCTCCCCATCCTTGGTGCCAGTCATTCCCCAGCTACGAGGCTGTGCGTCCCTCTCTCCAGGGGAGATGGTGGCCCCGGCTGGAAGGGACAAGTGTCTTCAGAGAGGCAGGGTGTGGGCTCTGCAGCCAGACCGCCTGCATCCCAGTCCCGGCACCTCTGGGCGCGCGTGGCGTGACGCACACAATTTCCTCCCTGTGCCTCAGTTTCTTTACGTGTTCAGTGAGGATAATGATTCGGAATCGGTTTCAGAAAGTTTGTATTTGGGTTAAAAGAGAGAACGCATGTAATAGAAAATGCTTAAAAGCGTACCTGGCACATAGCGCTGGAAGCTGTTAGGCTCATGAGATTCTATTCCACCACGAGCACAGAGCAGATGTGGCCAAATGGCCCTACCCTCCCCCTCCCCCCCTCCCACTGTCCCCGGGCTCTAACTCCCCCACTCTTAGGGACCAGAGAGGAAGCATGGGAACTGCTCAGATAAGCTTTAAAGGCCTCGGATAAGCTGTCAAGAGTCTCTGAAGGGTGGAGGGGCGCGCAGTCCGGGAGGAGATTGGGATCATGGGAGGAGGGTGGGAAGGAAGGGAGGCGGATTTCCGGGGAGGAGGGCTGCTGGTCACAGAGCAAGGAGGCCGGAGCAGAGGATGGGTGCCTGGAGGACCTGCGTGGAATGGTTCTAACAGGTGACCTCAGAACCTTAGGCCAAGGCCATGGCCCCCAGAAAGGTCCTCAGGCGGCACCCATCTGAAGGAGCACAGCCTTCTGCCGTGGGGCCTGTCCTAGCTTCCTCAGCCCGCGAGTGTCTTTACTTAGCGCAGCAAAGCCGGCCCAGGAGGAAGGTCCGCTGTGGCTTAGCTGGGGGGCCTCAAAGGCTCAGGGGTCTGGACCCAAGGGGAAGGCGCACGCTGCAGACATGGCAGCCCGATGTGGGCAGCAGTATGGGTACGCAGGGACATTCTAGGGGGGCCAGGCGTTTATACCCTGTGAGGGACCGGAGCTGCCCATCTGTCTGCAGGTGACAGAGATTATATGCTCGACCAAACTTTAGTCAGGCCCCTGCACCTTCCCCTAGCTTCACCTGTGCGCTTGTAAAACCCAGTCTTAGCAAGAACCCTGCTGGGTCGGTTTAACCAGAGCCCCCTAGCCTCGGTATCTAATGGGGTTCCTCATGCCCCTTCCCCAGGTGACACTGGATCGCCCTGGCTTGTCTTCAGCAAGAATCCTGTTAAATCTGCTCAGGCAGAACCCCCACCCCCATCCCGATGTTTCCTCTTGGTAATAATTTCCATCCCCGCCCCCACCTGCTCCTCGGCTGTAAACCCCCACTGACCCACATTGTATTCAGAACCGCGCCCGGGTCTGTGCTCAGGTCTCCCTTGCCTGTTGCAACAGTCTTGAATAGGATCTGTTTTAAGCACTCTGACTACTGTGCAGCTCTGGTTTTGTGCAGATACAGGCTGTGTTCTCTCCCTCTGCCAGGACTCTTCTCTGCCTCCTGAGAAGCCCAGGGCTGCTTGCGTTGCATTCCGGTCCCTTTCCCGTTCAAATGTGTGCGCAACATCTCCTGTTTCCATTATTCACTTTGTCCCATTTTCTCAACCCTTCCAGGCTCTCGTCATCTCCTCTCCACCTGCCCTCTGTCCCTGAAGCCAAGGCCTCCCTCCACCTCCCTCTGCCCCCTGAGTGCCCAGCCTCGGGGCTTCTCTAGCCCTCGCCCTCCTCAGCCCCCTCTGCTGGATGAGACAGCGACGCCTTGGTGGCTCTGGTCCTGGGTGGGAAACTCTTCTCTCAGGATCGTGCTGCTCTCCTTGCCTTCTCCTCCCATCTCTCATCACCTTCCCTGCTTCAGGATTACTATAGCATCGACGGCCTCTCCTCCAGCATTTCCCAACGCGTCCCTGAGGGTTCCGAGGAAAAGTGAATGTTGTCACTCAGGCAGCCGAGAGTCTGCATTTCCACCAAGCTTCCAGCTGATGCTGATGCTGAAGACCGGTGAAGCTTAGTGAGTAGCAAGGGTTGAAAATGCAGGGTGCCATGCACACATCTAAATTCTCTGCCCAGCAAAATAAGGAGCATTTGGGGTTTCCTTGCAGTGTAAAAGGGTCTGGGAGAGAGAGCCAGAAGGACCCAGAAGATATGGAGAGATACAGACAGAGAGACAGAATAGCCACAGGACTTCCTACCCACAATTTGAAGACGTCTGTGCTGTATGGTTGTGGAGTAAAGCCCCCACTGCTGTTTCTCCCTCTGGATCAGGAAAATGTGTTACATATAGCCAGCCACCCTGATATTCACGGGGGCCAGAGCAAGAATACAGAAAGGGGCTCATCTACCATATGTCTAAATAGCTAAAAGTTATCAATCAGGGTAACAAAAAAATTATATACTTAAAAATTACATATTATATCCTCTTAACTTGAAAAATATTCCTATATAAAGACCTAGAAGACCAAGTCTTTAGAGTTTAGAAGGTTTGCAATCCTTGGACTTCACCTGAATTGGTGGCACAGGGTGGCAGATCCCAGGTACCATCTCTGCCCGCCCAGGTCTGACCAGCACTGTGAGGGGCCTCACATGCAGGCATGGGACACGCTGGTCCATCCACCTGAGCAATGCCAGCAGAATCTGTGCTTAATTTCCGTCTGTTGAATTACAGCTGCATAGCAAATATTTTTTAAGAATTTAAAGGACAGGGCCAGTATGGGAGATGTTACATGACATCCTTTCCAGAAGCACGTGCCCAGAGTGAGCATGAATCAGCTGTGCTCTTGGTTAATCTTAAAGGGTGGCAGAATACGCCCATCCCCAGAAACCCAGTTTGGCATAAGGATTATTTTGAGCTAAAGGCAATTGAAAAGAAGCTGATACAAAAAAGGCTCCCTGGCCTCCCTCTATTTGCCTAAAAGCAGGACATTCATTTACAAATGCGTCCCTTCTCCCTCCCCTGAGGAAAGACAAAGGCTAATTCCCTGAGACAACATCAAACTCTTATGGGCTGGAGAAGGTATAGATGTAGATCCACATAACAAACCTTACTCTTGTTTCCTGTGCTCTTCCTAGTAACTGCTCAAAACTCTCCTCCCCCTTTTTTCCTCTGGTCTTTAGTTGAAGATGGTATTTAAGCCAGAGTTCTAAGCCACCTCAGAGTGTTACTCATTTTTCCCTGAGTATCTCCCATGTATACCTGAGGTATACTGTCAATCTGTTTTTTTTCTTCTTGTTAATCTGTTTTGTATTACAGGGGTCTCAGCCAAGAACTGAGGATGGTAGAGGGGAAATTATCTTTCCTCCCCTACAGTTCAAGTCTTCCTTGTTCACCTTTCATAGGATGAATGTGTAAAAATACATTTTTCCTCCCGAAATGAGTAAAAGTCAATGACACTATGTAGTGCTGGACAGAAGAAAGCACAATCTATTCCCATGTTGGAAGAAAAAAATTGTGTTTCATTATTGTTGCTGTTGAACTTTTGGAGAGAGAGTTTGTCAGACTTCAATATGGTATCTTCCCAAGGGACTTTCAAACATAATTTGGACTATGCTCAATATTTACCTTATATGTGGCCCTCTATAATCAAGATAGAATAGAAACTATACCAGAATGGGACCATCCAGGAGAGCCACTGGAGACTTGGGACACCAGCTGGATGCTATTGTATCTTTAACAGAATCGAAGTATGGACAGGGTATCAAGGAGGATAGTTGTAGTTGGACTGGGAAGGCACAGATGTCAGAAATCACAAAGAAATCTTGACAGACTTAAAAATGGGCTAAACATGAGGGCCAAAAACAGGTGGAGGTAATAGCCAGCAAGCTCTAAGCTCAGGAAACTTGGAGAATGGTGGGACAAAGGGCAGAAACGAAGAGTCAGGGGGAAGAACTGAGTGTTGGGGGAAGGATTTAAAGAGTTTGGCTACTATACACATGTTGAGTTTGAGGGGCTGGGGGTACAGGCACGTACATAGGGTTAGTAGCCACCTGGAAATACAAGGCTAGGGTTGACAGGGAGGTCAGTGCCAGAAATTGCATCAGGATGATAGTTAAACCATGAGAAAGGCCTAGGACAAAACCATGGAAGAACGGAAGAACGTAGTCCCCATTAAGGATCTGGCTGAGTCACAAGAGGGCTGAGGCTACAAAAAAAGGAGTCAGGGATGGGGGCCAAGGCCCCTTGCCCTCTTTCAGCCAGCCTGGATGATGATCTTTGTAAGCAAATTTAGTCAAGTCCTTCCCATGCTTTAAAATCTACCTTCAGAGAATGAAGTCCAAATTTCTTAGCACAACTGCAAGACTCTCCACCTTCTTCTGCTCCATGCTGCTGTCTACAAGCCCTCCCAAGGATGCCATGCACTTTCTCACCTCTGATTCTTTTTTCCCCAGTTTTACTTCTTTTGAGAAGTTCCTTCCATCTTACCTGACAAACTTTACTTACCCTCCAAGGTCCCAAACACTCATCACCTCCCCTGGTTAGCCAGCTGCCAGCAATCCATTTCAGGCAGAAATAATTAGGTCCTTTTGGTTTTCCCACAACACTGTTGTTTTAACACTCACTGCTGTTTTGTATTACTATTATGTCTTCTTTCTGAATCAAGCCCAAGATCAAGCAGTCCAGACTAGGGAAGCAAGAAAAGGCACCCAAAGAAGATAGCAGAAGCCAAGGCAACACTAGGATCATGAACAGAGGAAGAGAAGGTCTCCAATCAGAGGCTAAGGGGCACCTGGGTGGCTCAATCGGGTGAGCCTCTGTCATGGCTTGTGGGTTCCAGCCCCATTTTGGGCTCCGTGCTGACAGCTCAGAGTGTGGAGCCTGCTTCGGATTCTGTGTCTCCCTGTCTCTTTACTGGTTCCCTGCTCCCACTCTGTCTCTCTCTCTCTCAAAACATGAATAGACATTAAAAAAATAAACAAATCAGAGGCTAAGATGAGAGACCACCTAAAGCTGATGCTGGAGCATGCTCTAGAACTGGTAGATCTGGGAGTGAGGGACAGCATTTGGACTTTGAATCACTTTGGTTAGCTGGTGAGAAGGGCTTCTTGAAGTCCTCTCTGATCTTCCGGAAGCTCTGCCCTCATGGGATTGGGGAACAGAATGAGGCTGAACTAGTCTCTTCTGAGACTTGATAACATACTTTTCTAACTCATGTTCATACTTTTGCTGACTTTTCCAGATTTTGTCACATCCCCAAGACTCCTAGTAAAATCTGTACCCAAGCCTCCTGTAGGATGCTCCCATCAATGGCTTTTTTCTTTGTGAAGCTTCAAGTGCCAGTGAAGCAATGGGAGAAGGGTCCATTTAACTAACCTCTCTGTTAGGGCTCATCAACTGAGAAACTCCCTCTGGATGTTTTTCTCACTTCACTGTAAAGAAAGAAAAGCCAGTAATTTAGGTGGAACAAGGTGATTGTCCTTTTATCCTCAAATATGTTTCCCTTTCTGACTTGCCTGCATTTTTCAATAATATCTACCACTAGAATTATTATTCCTAAGTTGCCTGCAATGTTTAAGTTCTTAAATACTAAAGACACAGCTTTTCCAGCTGATTCCTCAAACAAGGTGACTACAGGCTGGGAACTCTTTCAAAATCTTGACTTTAACAGAAGCATTTAAATAGGACATCACAAAACTTTAAAGCAGTTAATTATTTCCCTAAAGGGTTCCTATAAAGAGCCACTTACTCTCTTTTTTTAATGTTTATTTTTATTTATTTTGAGAGAGAGAGATCGAGAGAGAGAGAGAGAGAGGGAGAGAGAGAATCCCAAGAAGGCTCTGTGCTGTCAGCACTTGATCCCACGATCACGAGATCATGACCTGAGCCGATAGCAAGAGTCGGACACTTGAACAATAAGCAACCCAGGCTCCCCAAGCCACTTAACTCTTTTTTCATAAACTTTATTAAACTTATTTCTGTGATTTTAGAAACTATAAAATATATGATTCAGGATATAAGTTGAGGGGTTTTTTTTTTTTTTTCATTTCCATGTCAGGCAATTTTGCTTATATCATTTGTCAATGAATTAGTTTAAAAATTAACTTTGAGGCGCCTGGGTGGCTCAGTCAGTTGAGCATCCAACTTCAGCTCAGGTCGTGATCTTACTATTGGTGAGTTTGAGCTCCACATTGGGCTCTGTGCTGACAGCTCAGAGCCTGGAGCCTGCTTCAGATTCTTCTCTCTCTGCCCCTTCCCTGCTTGCACTCTGTCTGTCTCTGTCTCTGTCTCTCTCTCTCCAAAATAAACATTAAAAATTTTTTTAAAAATTAACTTTGATCACAAAAGTGATAAATGCCACCATAAAAATATTTGAAAAATAGAGAAAACACATGCACACAATAGAACTATGTAAACATTCTATTTTGTACACTGGTCTTCTCTCCATGCATATGTATACAAACTAGAAATATGAATAAAATTATTTTCATTATATAATAAAGTTCTTATATAATATAAAATTAAATATTACTCTGTAACTGGTCCCTTACACTCAAAAATATTATGAGCATTTTTCTAATTTTGTTAAATATTCTGAAACATGATTTTAATAGTCATAGTATTCCAACATGAGGGAATGCATAATTTATTCAACCAAACCCATATGTTGGAACTTTAATAAATGCCAGAAGGAAAGTCCTTAGCAAGATTCACTTTTCTTGAAACCGTCTCTCCTTCTCCCTCCATGGATAGGCCACGGTTTTGTACCTGTGACCCTGTCTCCCTGGCAATGGAGGAGGGCCAATGAGAGCACTCTACTTAGGAACCCAAAACTGGGGCTGAGAGACAGGTGAAACAATCCCTGGGCAGCAAAGATTCTCACACACACACACAGCCCTATTCTTTCAAAATGTGGTTTGAGGGAGAAAACATGAACATCCTGGCTTCTCTCTAGCCGCCCCCTCACTTCTGGTCCTTTCCTAAGGCCTGGCTATAGGAAACACAAGGACTGTATTATGTCCTTGTAGGAAATTCTCCCCTTTTTCCTAAGTTAACTTGGATAGGTTTCTATTTCTTGCCATTCAAAGGGTTCTATATAATGATAAAGGAGCAAACATTTCTATTTTATTTATTTATTTTTTATTTTAAACTTTATAGTTTATTGTCAGGTTGGTTTCCATATAACACCCAGTGCTCTTCCCCACAAGTGACCTCCACCAAGACCATCACCCCCCATTACCTTTCCCCCTTCCCCTTTCCCCCTCAGTTAGGAGCAAACATTTTTAAACACACATATTGTAATGCTTCGCTCCAGAAAAGTCATGTCTACCTTGTGGGTTTCTTGAGTTTTGGCACAGAGGATCTTTACTGAAGATAGTTCTTGCTCAGAAGCAAGGCCACTGTTTAATATTAAGTGCTAGCAGAGGGCACGAGGCAAACATATCCATTTGCAAGGTGTCAACAGAGCCTTGACTTGCATTTACAGGGATGCATGCTGTAATCATAGTTGACATGCGTAGGCACTGGGCTCAGAGTGTAAGTGGAATTTTCCTTTTGAGAGGCTGAGGCGAGGGTAATTTTCCCCACTAATTTGAAACAGAGAACTATTCCTGTAAATTGTAGTAATCCAAGCCCATGTGCCAAGAGGCAAAGACTCAGGGGCTTGTTTCTGTCATTAAATGTTAAATCCTGGTTCCTGGTAAGGGGATCCCTCCAGAGAAGGACTGAAGCACAATAAAGCGGAGGCGGGTTTCTGCAGAACCTTTCATAGCCACACCCACCTTATGGACTATAGATGTTATGCCCCCCCTTGTTCATGAGTCCTCAAGTCAAACCTTCCATGACTTGCTCTTTTGTTAACTTGCCATCTTGCGTCTCACGATTTCCACCCAGCTGTTGGTTTAGTAGCTGGGCACTCTGACTTTACATCGAGGCAGAGTAAAGAACGCTAAGGGAAAGAATCTCATGTACCTAATGCGGGTCTGGCTAGATCATACAACTCAGGCCACTTGCCTCATGTTTCATTCATTCATTCATTTATGCACGTGCAACTGGGGGAAGGGCAGAGAGAGAAGGAGAGAGAAGAGATTCCTCTGCAGCTCCTTGGGCTCTCACGTATCTGCTAAGGGACATCTGGCAAGAACCACCTGCACTTTACAAACAGGGAATCTCTGTGTTGCCAAAGTTAGCAAGTTGGTGCCTACCTTTTCCCCAGGCCTTCAAACTAGCTTATTTATCATGCTCCAACACCAAATTAATGAAACTAAATTAATACCAGAAGTGTCTGTTAGGGCATGGACTGAATCATTTGTCTACACTTGAGATAAGAGGTGTCTCATTGAACCCTACTACCAGGCCAACTGGAAGAAGCATTTCAAGATGTCAGTGTCCCGAGGTACCTTTCACCCTCTGTCACTGTCCCCTCCCATTGGATCCTAATGACTGATTTCCTTCAGTGATGATTGTTGAAGTTTGTAAAGACATAGGCTCTGGACCAGTCTGCCAAGGTTCAAATCCCAGCTCCACCATCTGGTGGCCTCATGATCTTATGTTTTCCCTGCTTCCATTTTCCCATAGGTGCTATTTGATGTCCCACTCTGCATGTCTCACATGAGGACTACATGAGATAATAGAAGCAAGTGCTTGGCCCAGTGCCTGCCAGGTAGTAAATGCTCAACTATTCTGAGCTATTATTATTACTATTGTTCACTTGTCTATTTTCTTAACTCTGCTATGCGTGGGCAGAGACTGTGTCGTTTTTGTTTTTGTTCCTCAGCATTTAGCTCAGTGCCTGGCACTTATGGTGGATTCTCATCAAACATCTTTTGGTTGGATGGATGGGAGGAAGCAAGGAAGGAAGGAAGGAAGGAAGGAAGGAAGGGAGAAAGGGAGGAAGGAAGGAGCTAGAGACAAACTTGTGTAAGCGGTGTCCATGTCCCATCCTGTTGCTTTCCTTATATTGGAAAGACATGTGCCACACTGAGAATGGAGTACAGAGAAAGGTTTTCATGGCCCACAGAGCTCTTCCTCACCTCTGTTAGATAGACATTGTGTCCCTTGTCTATTATGTGATGACCTGAGAACCATCTTTGTGCAGCAATCACCAATGGTTTTCCCTAGACAAAACTTAACGGTCTGCCGCTATGATGAAGAAGGTAGAAGTCGTGAGCTATATATATATAGGGTTTCTGCCATCTCATGGAAAGCATGGTTCCACAGGATCTGCTTTCTAATGATGCAAATTGCTACAGGGATGGCCATAGGCAAAAAAGAAATAGTAGAGAAACATACACGTGTAGTAAAAATATGAAGAAATGCATGGGCTGTGGGATCTCAAAACTTAGGGTCAATGTTACCTCTTGGGCATGGCACGGGCTGCTCAGGAGAATGGGGGAGAGTGCACGGTGGGTTTCGATGGCATTGGTGATCGTTTCTGAAGCCACGTGGTGAGCCTCTGGGGGTTCATGTATCATTTTTTATACTCCTTGTGTGTCTCAAATATTTCTTAATAACTTGAAAGCAGTAGCCCAAAAGCACGAAGACAGTTCAGAAAAGAAGTGCAAATCACCAGTAAACACATGAAGAGACGTTCAAGTTGGGTGGGGAAGAAGAGGGAAAGAAAGCGGTGGGGGAGAGAGAGAGATCAAGCAGAGAAAAACCCTAGACAAAGCAGATAATAGCTCTACCAACAACAGGAAGTAGCCCTGCAGCATTAGCTTTCCTCTTCATTGTACTTCCGGAAGGATCAAGGAGTACAGGGCAATGAGTCAGACCCACACACTTTGCCTCCAACTCCTGATATTGAGCACGAAGTGAGGGATTTGAAAGGCTTTCCTGAGAGTGCTTGAGTTTTGCTTGTCTACTCGGAGGAGGAGGAGTAAAAAAAAAAAAAAAAAAGCAGTGAAGTTTAGACTGTGACAGGATTTCTGGCCCTTACACCCAAGAGAATCTGGTTTAAGGAAAATAGGAGCCAGACTATTATTCAAAACAGATTTCCTGTGGTTGGTCTCCCCTGTATCTGCCACACAGGATACAAAATGCAGAGGCCTTTTGATACACTCTGTATCAGTGTTAAAGCCTTTGTGGCTGTACCAAATGCATATACAAAAGAGAAAATATTTTATTTTTTATTTTTTTAAATTTATTTATTTTGAGAGAGAGCAGGGCAGAGAGAGAGAGAGAGAGAGAGAGAGAGAGAGAGAGAGAGAGAGAGAGAGAGAGAGAGAAATATCCCAGGCAAGCTCCTATCAGCGAGGAGGCTGACAGGGGGCTCGATCTCATGAACTGAACCTCGAGATCATGACCTGAGCCGAAATCAAGAGTCTGACCCTTAATTGACTGAGCCACCCAGACGCCCCAGGAGAAACTATTTTAAATTGGCTCTGATTTTTCCAAAAGAAGCTTCTCAAATTAGCTAATTAATTAGAGATCATTGGATTTAAGGATTTGTAGTTAGCTCACTATACGACAAATAGAAATTTTAAAGCTGGAAGAAATGTGGATTAGTTTCACAGCTGCCTTTTCCAGATAAGTTAAGGCCAGAGAGATTCAGCGATTTGCCTGATGGTAGGCAGCCAGGCTGGCATCGGAGCCCAGGTCTCCTGACTGAACACTTTGCATGGTTTGTGTGTCGTCCTGGGTTCTAGACCAGCCTCAGGGGGGTGCCGACTATGAAATATGGCAGGTGCCTCTGCCGGGGACCTGAGGGCATTCCGGGGGGTCCTACCTGTGGCACAAGCACATCCCACCTGGCTCTCCTAACTGCGTGCACTTGAGGCACCTGCTCCAAGGCTGACCTTGGAGATGAGGCAGCCCACATTCATTGTCAGAAAGGCATCCCGGATGTGATTCTCCTGTCAGCAATCCTCTGAGCAGTGAATGATGAATTTCTTGGTACTGGATTAGGAAGCTAATAAAAATAAGAGGCATCTCCCAATATGCCAAAGTCACCAATGTGGAGATTCAAGTCGCCTGGTCCAAAGTTTCATCCCCTATTGGGTCTTTCTCAATTTTCTCAAGCAGAGCTACTCCCTCCTCCTCTCTTTGCACCAGATTTCTTAGGCTCTATTATAATGACCTAATTTGTGTTCTCTCTCCTAGGAGAACCCTTCAGGACAGGGTTTCTGACTTCCTCAGCTGTATCTCCAGCATCTAGAACACTGCGTGGCTTCTAGCAGTTGCTGGGACCAAGTGATGGCCAGCAGGGTCTGGGAGGAAGGTGGCATGTGGGCTGAACAGGAATATAAACTTTCATACTACCAAACATAAAGTCAATAAACTTAGGGGCATCATACGAATCATCACCTAAACCAGTACACCTCTGAATAAAGAGGGACACTATTAGTAACTGCAATGAGACAATTGGCACAAATTGAGACAGTCCCCAGAAAGCTGGGGTGGACAGCTATCCTTGAAACCTAGGTTAAAACACTGTACCTCTGGAAATTACATTCCATAGGACACACTACTAAATGCATGACTTGAAAACCACTGAGAAGGGAGGTCTGCTGAACCACCTTCTAATAAATAAATAAAACCACATTCTATCAACACGTACTGGACAGGTCAGATTGTCGGCCCAGACACTGCCCGGCTACTGCCTTTCTGTCCTTGCTACAAGGTTATCACGTGACTCTACCCTATGGCGGTGATCAATGGATCGATGGCCCAATCAGAATCCTCCCCCTGAGATTCCAGGCCAAGAGCTGAAGGGGACAGGCTGTCTTTGGGCCCCGGATGCAAATGCTTGTGGTAGCCATGCACCCACCACTTGGGGCCTACAGGCTTGCAGACAACCTGAGGACTAGAATGGAGAGACAGAGATGGCCCCCTGTGGCCCAGCCCTAACATTGTGAGGGCCCCAAGCAAGACCACAAATGGAAGCCCGCATGTTTACTTGGAAATCATAAATCCACTGTCAAATAGAATATGTTCTGTCCTCCTAGCTGAATACATTTTTATGACAACAAAGATGGATAAATATACATAAGGTGACAGGTTTTATACGTGGAAAAGTCAGCAAAATACCAAAAAACTGTTGAATTTAGTCATAATTACTCATGTCTGGGTGCTCCCACAGACTGAGAAGTCCACCTGAATAATAAAGACAAGCATGATTCATAAATCATATTAATTCCATAAAATTATCCTTCTTGCCTTAACATTAATAAAATCAGTAAAGTCATGTTCAGGATTTTCATTTAACTTGTGCTCTAGTGATAATCTAAAGGATTAAAAGTTCTTAAGATGTAAGTGAAGTCAACGTATACAAAATTTGAATGTACCTTCCTAAAATGTGAGTTAAAGTCAACGTAAAAATATTTTCAACAAACTATTTGCTTCTTAATGTTTTCTTACAAACTGCTCAGCATCATCTAATGAAATTAAAGGCAATACATTAGAGTTCATAAATATCAAATTTAAAACCAAACTTCTTTAAAGCTGAACTTTTCATTTAGTTTTTTTTTTTTTTTATTTACTTTTGAGGGAGAGAAAGAGCATGAGCAGGGGAGGGACAGAGAGAGAGGGAGACACAGGATCTGAAGCAGCTCCAGGCCCTGAGCTGTCAGCACGGAACCTGACGTGGGGCTCGAACTCACGCACTGTGAGATCATGACCTGAGCGGAAGTCGGCCATTTAACCAACTGAGCCACCCTTTTAGTTTTGAAATTTAGCTTTAATTTTAAAGATAAAAACGTGCAGTTCTAGCAATCAGGGTCCACCTAGTTGCCAGTGTGAAGCATTGGTATCATGTTCTGTGAAAGCTGTGCTTAGCCTGCATGTCTTACTGCGAGCAACTGTCACGAATGCCAGGAGGTCATGAGGGCCTCTGGAGTCGGGCACTGACACCTCCCCATGGAAGAATTCACACTATGTGAAGGGAAGAATTTGACCAGACAGTTTTTCTCTTTTATCTAAGACATTTTGACTGCTTAAAAAAGTTCTAAGAGAAACGTTGTAGGGTGTCATCTCAATACTGCCCGGCCTCATCATGTGCACAGGGTGTTGGGAAGCTTGGGGTAGCTCAGGCTGTACTAGGCCAAGTTCACGAGGTGACCTGCAGCTGTACCGCTTATTCTGACCCAAGATATAGAAATCAGAGGGGTCAAACAACATGGGGATGGGCAGATGAAGATCTTTTTTAATGAAAATGTTGATACTAAATGAATTGCAACAGCCAAGATTTTACTGGTCACCTAAAGGCACTTAAGATGCAAATGTTCATAGGCAATAGATTTTTAAAATCACAAACATGGGGTGCCTGGGTGGCTCAGTTGGTTGAGCATCCGACTTCGGCTCAGGTCATGATCTCATGGCTCATGAGTTCAAGCCCTGTGTCTGTGCTGACAGCTCAGAGCCTGGAGCCGGCTTCAGATTCTGTGTCTCCCTCTCTCTCTCCGTCCCTCCCCTGCTCGCACTCTGTCCCTCTCTCTCAAAATAAATAAACATTAACAAAAAAAATTTAAAAATAAATAAAATCACAAACAGAAATAGAATATCAATTGTGTTACGATAGAAGAACTTTAGAAAGAAATGTTTTGGAAGCAAAAGGTCTGGAATAAGCCTGAGAGAACATATACTTTTTCTTATTGGACTAATCCAACTAAAAAAATCACTTATTGTTGACACAAAACTAAAAGGGTAGGTAGGTAATGTACTAAGTGTCAGCCAGACTCTGCAACGTATTGAAAAAAGGACAACAGCTGTAAGGAAGAATGGAGCGATGTTGATAAGGTGGTGCCCGATGAAGACAGAGAGATCAAATGGCAAGGCTTTATAAAACAAACGAAGTCACAGCTGGGGAAGGAAGACTTTAGTCGGAAGGTTTTAACTGACTTGGGTCAACGGTGTGATGAAATTGCCTTAAAGAGCTGCTTGCTTGTAGCCTTCGTTACAGTCCCGTAGAATTTATGACCTGTATTCGTGTGTGCCTGTGCACACAGGTGCGTGTACATTTCTGGGGTGCTGGTAATGTTCTGCTTCTTCATCTAGTTGGTGGTTGTAAAGGTGTGCTGGGTTTGTGACATTTCAATGTGTAAACGTACACCAGCCCTGTCAGCCCTGCTTGTGTGACCTTGAGAAGCTATTCAAGTGCTATAAGCATTACAAGGCGTGTATACAAAACATGTTTAATCATACATTTTGTAGAGTTCTGGTTCCCTCACTCATATCATCCTCTGGCGTTGTAATTTATTTGTATACGTTATTTTAAGCCTTTGTGAAGTGGGGTGGAGAGTTAACACACGTATTTGCCTGGAGCAGGAGGTTGCTTTGCGTCAGAAGTTACTTCGACACCAAGCCAGTAATTTAGGATATAACGTGCATGTATAGAATGTTCTAGACTTAAGCCTGCTCATTAAAGGATTCATTGATTCAGAATCCATTTTTGGACCGAGATGTATTAAATTCTGATCCGAGTAAGTGACAATTCCTAGTCTTCGTTGAGATTATAAGCCTTGACACGTTTGCTCGTTTTTACGTGATCTCTAGAGTTGCATTCAATCACCAGCCAATCTATATGTTCTCCTGATGGGCTGCCACTGGGAGCCCTCAGCCTGGGTGGCGACATGCCTACCTGGTGGGTGGCTGGAAGCGGGCATAACGCTAGTGCTTACCACTTCGGTAAGCTCAGAGTTGGGTTTTCTCTTTTTTATAATGCAAGTGGCTGACTTAAGCTTTGATTGCCCAGGCATCCACTTACTTCAAAGAGGGCTGAGTAACTACTCTGCCAGTCGCACACCTCCCCCCACTGACGCTTCTCTGTGGTAGAGATCTTGGTTGATGATTTTGATAACTGACCATTTGGGCCACTTTTTTTTTTTCCTCTTCCTGTGCTTTAGATTCTTGCTCTTAGGTTTTATGTTCACCAATAAAGAGTGAGCCTGTGAAGCCCTAGGTCCTCCTTCCTGAGACCCAATAAAACAGAACCCTAGGTCCATGCTTGCTCCCCGCCCCCCCCCACGACTTTGTTGTGTGGCCCTGTGTGTGCTGTGTAATTTTTAGGTCCTATAGACAACAAACTTTTATTTTTTCAAAGTTTCTCGATGGTTATTGCTGAAGGGCACCTTGCAATCACAGTAAGAACCACAAGGGCTGGTTCAACCCTAACATTGGTTATTGACCGACTATGACTGGCACACATTAATTACCTCATGAGGGTTTTTGAGAGGATTAAATAAGCTAATAATGTACAGCGCTAAGAAAAATGCCAACCTGGGGACCTAAGTGCTAAAATATATTAGTTAAAAACGGGCTTCTCCCCCTGCAGAGAGAAGCATGTGGTTTTAGTCCCCCCTGGAAAGATGGCGGCAAACCTCAGAGAGAAGGTGCAAGCCCAGCTTGGCACTGAGAACAGAGAGTCATTGGTCAACAGGGGAACCTCCACAGTGACTGGACAGTTCAGCCGAGTCCTGCGAGTCAGCCTGGTGACCGGTGGGCGCCAGGGCTTTGGAGCGTTGACAGACCAGCGGCTGGAAGGCGGAAGAGGAATGGGCAGTGGATGCCTGGGCTTTTGCTTCAAACCACAGGGACGCCCACTCTAATGACTGTCCCACAGAAATGTGGAGGGGCTGTTCCTCTGTTCAGGGTGACAGCACCACCCAATAGAACTTTCTGTGATGATGGGAATATTCTGTATCCACCCCTTCCAATACTGAGCACTGGAAATGGGGCCAGTGCAGGTGAGGGACAAGCATTTACTTTTACTTTTTAAAAAAGGTAGCCTCAACATTAATGTGGGGCTAGAAGTCACGGTCCTGAGATCAAGAGTCCCATGCTCTGTGGATGGATCCAGCCAGGTGCCCCTACTTTAATTTTAAAGTACATTTAAATAGCTTGGGCTGGGGCATGACTGCAGTGAGGACTAGACACGAACCTCTCTGGGGTATTCAGAGAAGTAAATTGTACTGGGTGGGATGTGGAACTAGGTGGTGGTTTGGAAACTAGGGAAGAGCCAGTGTAGACCCAAGGAGGCCACCTGGGTTTCTGGCTGGAGCCACTGGGTGGGAAGGGTGCCATTTATGAAAGAGGAAAGGTGGGAAAGGGACAGACTTCGGGGCGAGAAATGAGCAGCTCTGTTAGGGACATGTTAAGCCATGTTCATGAATACAGCCAAATCTGGTTTGGGCCACACTGGCCTTCTATTTATTTATTTATTTATTATAGTTTATTTATTTTTGAGACAGAGACAAAGCATGAGTGGGGGAAGGGCAGAGAGAGAGGGAGACACAGAATCTGAAACAGGCTCCAGACTCTGAGCTGTCAGCACAGAGCCCGACGCGGGGCTCGAACCCACGAACCATGAGATCATGACTTGAGCTGAAGTTAGCCACTGAACCAACTGAGCCACCCAGGTGCCCTGACACTGGCCTTTTAATCTCTGGTCTGATCCATATAAATTTCATTTCTTTATTTCCAAATTATTGGAAGGTAAGTATAGTAGGAAAATTCCACATAAGATTCCTACTTGACCAACACATTTTATCTAGAAGATCTTTTTAAGTCTTTGGAAAGTTTGCATAGTTTGATTCTTAGGAGCAATTTTACAAATAGAGCTCAGCTACCCAGACGAGTTCTGTAACATCGAGTTCATAAAGGTATTAGTTACCACCAGCAAACATCATTTGGGAATATTTCTGTGAGAAAAAACCTTTAATCCTAAAGTCTATTTAGGGTCTCTCCGGGCTGTGCGATCCCATGTAAGAGCCACTAGCTACCGTGGCTACCTAAATGTAAATTAATGAAAACTGAATTACAAACTCAATCCCTCGGTCACACTGCTCTACTTCAAGTGCTCAGCAGCCCTATGTGGCTAGTGGCCACCATACTGGACAAAGGATATACAGAACATTCCTACCATCACAGAAAGTTTTATTGGATAGCACAGAAGGAAAAGCCTCAATGAGCCACTGGGACAGAAGTAGGAGAGTGTGGCTAGAGCATATGGATGAAGAGAGTAGTAAGAGGCGAGGCTGGAGAACAGAGAGAGGCCACATCACGTGGGCTGTGGGAGCAGACTGGGTTTCGTTTTAGGGCAGGGAGAGGCTGGGAGGGATTTACGTGCGGCAGCAGGATGACAAGCCAGAGACTACTGAAGTGGTAAGCAAGAGACCAACCTGGGGAGGTAGCAATGCAGCCAAGGGAAAGGGGAGCACTGGGGGACAGGATTTTGCAGGAGGGACAGAAGGGCCGCCTCGATAATGGACTCTGCTGGGCCTTGAGGAAAAGAGCTGGATCCCGGGTGACATTTGCAGACTAACCCCTGGTCCCCTCTGACACATTGCAAATTCTCTAGTGGGTAAAGGGACTCTAAGACCAACAACTAGAAGGCAAATGAGTTACCTGGAGGATCTCTATTGGCAACAGCCGTAGAACGAGAGAACCAAAACGCATGCACACGATTAGACCGACCAGCAGGGCTGTGTTGGGAACACAGCCTCTCGCTCGCATCTGACCTGGGCAGAGATGACCTCGAATGTGAGATTTCCAGTTCTTCATCACGGAGGCGCAGAGGGACGAGGCTGAGGGTATCACACACCTATCAGGAAGGGCTTAACTCTATGCCATGAAAGCCAAAGGGTAAGTGTAGCTAACAAGACAAAAACGAAACACAGATAAAACAAACATAGCAGTCTTGTTTCCTCAGAATGGTCTAAAGGTTTTGATACGAAATTTCACGGATAAAAGCAAACCCAATTCTGATTTTTAAGGAAGAGTTTTACATTCTGTAAAAAAGCTTTAAACAGAGAGTAACTTGTATGATGGAACTCTGGTTGATTTTTAGGTATAATTTTTCAATTTAATAGAAGAGGTGAGAACTTGAAATATCATGATATAAAAATGCATTCCAAACTCTTGTGACAGGCGCCCCAGAGGTTAGTACGCTCTTGGTGACCAAACAAAAATTGCACGTAACACAGTTCAGACCACGGTCAACTTGGCCCGAGTGTTCTGGGACTCGGGGCAGGAGATGGAATGTTTTCCCAAAACATTTTGAAATCACAGAAGTTAGCAGGTCGGTATTTCTGATGATGTGATAATCACCTTACTTGGAGGAGAAACTGGGCTATTGAAATAAAAATGGAAAGGGAGGCATGTGGAGTTGGTAAAGCAGGTTTCAAGAAAAATATCTTCCAATTCTGGGGGTCAGACATATTGTTGCATTTTAGAAAAGCCAGCTCATTTATTTGGACCCTTTCCCCCAACTGAAAAACAGGTATCTCATAATTCAAAATCTTAAAGATTTAATAAAAGTGAAGAAAAGTCTTTGTTGAAAGTGAAGAATTCTGGCTTTGAGAAAATAAGCAAAAAGGGGAGAAAGGTTAAAAGCCTACACATTTCCACTTCGTTTAACCCCTGCAACTGCCATCCTGCTGTGCGATCCCACACAGCATCCCTGAAGGACCACTTTTGTGGTTTCAAAGTCTGCAGGTAGATCCGTTTGCTCAAACAGCACGAAGCTGAGAGTACAAAGGAACGGAACAAACACACGGGGACTTGGCGTGGTGCCGTGTGACGTATTTCTCGGAGCCTTGGGAAGAGCCCTCGGATTGAATCTTTGGTCCCGGAGACCGAGGTGGGGCAGGGCAGGCCCTGGGCTCGGCGAGGACCATGGCTTCACCAGCTCGATGTCTTGGGAGAGTCATTCCCCCCCCAAGAGCCTCACCTCCCTCCCCTGTGGAATGAGGGCAGACGCTTGCCCTCTGGGAGCGCGACGCTGGCATCAGGAGAAAACTGACCTGTGGATGTCAAATCTATTCACGAGATGGGGTGTGCCTGACGACGCAGACCCTTATTCCCTCCCCTTCTGGTAGCCACCAGATGAGACAAGAACGGGAGCCACACTTAGTGGCTGTTGTGAAGCCCGTGTCAGTGTGCGGGACCGGCCTGTGTCCGAAGGGCACGTCACCTTGATCAAACGGCCGTGTTCTACCGAGCCGGGCACATAACTGCTCGTGTCCAGCACCACTAACGTCGGGCACTGATGCCTGAGGCCCTGGCGTGCTACCCCTTACGTGACATTTCAAGACAAGGAGTAAATAGCACGAAGCAGCGAGCGGTTTCTGATCTGGGAATGGCAACAATTTAATCGAACCACTCTACTCACTGTTGTTTACCCTGTCTTGGAAAAAAGGAAAAAAAATCAGTCATTTTCTGAATGTTCTTACACCTGAAAGTGAAACTAGTTCACAGAATAAAAACATACATAATCCAGTGTCAAAAACCGGTGATTTATAGAAACCACCCCGCGTTTATTTTTTCCAACACAGAGAAAAAAAAACCCGAAACAAAACATGGTTCCATAATTCAGCGTTTGGGTCACTGGTAAACACGGTCTGCATCATTCACAACAGACGTCCCTGGCTGGGAGTGCTGTGGCACACGGCGATGGCCCACAAACGCCCCATCTTCAAATAAAATGGGGATCGCACGCATGAAGGTCACGTGAGGGGAAAACAAGATGTCCTATTGCAATGTGCACATGAAGGAGGTCTTTGAAAATACCCAAATCTCTAAAAGGAAGGGAAACACTCCCATTCTGTGGTTGGTTTTGTTCCTTTTAATGACTGATTTTGGGTTTGGGAAGGAAACTGTTTGGCCATAAGGAAGGAGCTGATTGACGTTGTGAGTGGAGGCCAGCACGGCCACTGGCCACGAGACACACTTTCCTGCCCCGACGTGGAGCTTTCTTCCCCAAAAAACCCTCTTCCATGATTTTTGTTATGGTTCAAAAAAGTAAAGAAAATGATTTCAAGTATTTCAATTCCTATCAAAAATTGATATCAAAAGTAATAAAGGACCTAGTTTCTTTATAATTCCGTGTTTTAAAAAATAACTTAGGAAGCAAGAGGCCCGGCCCTTTACTTGTATAAATACCACAGCGCGACTAGAGCTTCTTAAGACAACGTGGAGAGGAGTCAGTGTTCAGCACCTCGATCATTGATCTTAACGTTGGGAACGTCTCTGACACGGACGGGAGACTCTTATAAGAAGGTGAAATACTGCAAAAGAGAAACGCAACAAAGGAATATGAAAATTAACACAATTTTACCAAAAACGGCAAAGCTTATATTTATTCCTATGATAATATTCTCTTTCCAACAACCGCGTGCATGTAATGTCAGAGAAGCTGTGAACAGAACGGATGGTTCTATTTTTTTAATTTTTTTTTTTTACATTTATTTATTATTGAGAGACAGAGACAGAGCACAAATGGGGGAGGGGCAGAGAGAGAGGGAGACACAGAATCCGAAGACAGGCTCCAGGCTCTGAGCAAGCACAGAGCCCAACGCGGGGCCCGAACCTGCGAACCGCGAGATCATGACCTGAGCTGAAGGCGGTCGCTCAACCGACTGAGCCACCCAGGTGCCCCCAGAATGGATGGTTCTAGAGCAGTGAGCTGGGATACCCGTCGGCTCCCATAATGAGCTGCTTACAAAGTTTAGCCAGGGTCTTCGGGAAGGAATATTAAACTCTGACGTGCACGTGACTGTGATGCACACATGTCTCGTCTGGGTGCGTGTGAGACTTGAATCAGGGACACGGGGCCCAGGCCGGCCTCGTTCCTTATTGGCAAGGGTGCTTCCTCCAGCTCCTGGTCCTTTCAGTAGCAACAGGACAGTCTCCTTAACTCAGAGTCACCCCGAGCACAGGAGGAGATAAAGAATGCCAAGGGCGCCTGCACATGGGAGTTAGTTTTTTATTCATTCCTTAAAGAACTGTCGGAGGGTTACCACTGTGAAATCGTGGAAGAGACAGAAGCCAGATCTTTATCTTATGGTCCTCGTACTAACGAGGGACCTAGTGGTGCACATACACGTGGGAACTAGTAATCCGGAAGCGAGAATAGGCTGGAACGAGGTGGGACGGTTAGCAGTGATCGTTACAAAGCTAATAAAATCCTTATAAATTGAACAAGAGTGTGCTACAGACATGGATTTCTCTGAAACAGCGCGCAAATTACCCAGGAAATTTTAGAGCAGCTGCTGTGTCTAACAGATGGGAAAGGCAAAATTGGAGGTGGTCATGACGTAAAAAACACGGAGAAGGAGCAAGAATAAATAAGGTCAAACAGTGTGATGTGCTTGTTCTTTATTAACTACTCAAGCACCCAGGGGTTTCATTTCATCCCCAATTTCCCGGAAATAAGAACCGGGAAAAGTGGGAGTGTGCGGACTCCTCACGGTGGCCGTTGGGGATGATGTCTGGTTAGCGTTCACGAGTATTTACTAACCACTCACACGTATTCCTCGCCTACGTTACAATGGAGTGCCACCTTCTCAGAATCTAAATAAAATGTAAAAATGCGGCTGAACAGGCAAAGTGCTCCCACTCAGAGTAAGGGTGAAATGGGTCTAGCTCACAGTCTTCAAATTCCCTCCTGAATACCGAACCTAGGACTTCGGGATGAACGGTAAATTAGCCGAGAGAGACGGACACCTGATTATATAAAGAAGACGTTTGTAACTTTTCTTTCACAAACCAGCTTCCTTGCCTCTCACTCATTATTTGCTTTTCATCTGCGGACTCCCCCTTTCAGGGGTCTCACACGACCCCAGGCAACATGGTTTACAT
This sequence comes from Cryptoprocta ferox, assembly GCA_028646485.1. Lineage (NCBI taxonomy): Eukaryota > Metazoa > Chordata > Mammalia > Carnivora > Eupleridae > Cryptoprocta > Cryptoprocta ferox. Next base: position 1,948,287 of record CM053561.1, read on the forward strand.
TACACGCAGAGCGAGAACTCATGAAAGGGAGCACACCTCCAGGCTCACACAGCTGCCAGCGGAGCAGGAAGTCCCTCCCCGCCCCTTCGAGGTAACATCCTTTCCCTGACCCCCAAGTAGTTACCTTTTCAGGTTCATCCAGCTTTTGGCTATTTTGCTAAAGGCTTCCGAACCAGGGGCTGTCATAGCTTCAAAGTCAACTAACTGAAAAAGAAGGAAGTGGAGGAATGGCATTAATGCGGGGGGAGTACTGTGCCGCAAAAATCCAAGGACTGGGATTTAAACACAGCCAACCACCTGCCCTTCCAGCTTCAACGCACCTTCCCTTTGGGAATTTTTCCTGCTACTTCTTTTCCACTTGCCATCAACGCTCCCACGATCACGGAGTAAGCTATGACACTATTTAAATAAAGAACAGTTACCAGTCAGTCCCAGTCCACGAACAGGTATTGTGTGAAAGCTCACCACGGATTTTCCACCATAAAGGATGAAATTTTATTTTCGAATTCTTTAGAAATTAAACTTAAAAATAGGTTGTCTTAGGGGCGCCTGGGTCAGGCTCTGTGCTGAAAGTGTGGAGCCTGCTTCACATTCTCTCTCTCCCTCTCTCTGCCCCTCCTCTGCTCACTCTCTGTTTCTCTCTCAAAAATAGGTAAATAAACTTAAAAAATTTTTTCTCTTAAAAATATTTACTAATTTACTCTAATAAAAATATTTACAGATTCAGAATTTTAAGGGTAAATGTAACCCAGATGTTTTTTTCAATGTTTATTTATTTTTGAAAGAGAGAGAACAAAAGGGAGAGGGGCAAAGAGAGGGAGACAGAGAATCTCAAGCAGGCTCTGCACTGTCCGCACAGAACCTGATGTGGGGCTCGAACCCACGAACTGTGCGATCGTGACCCGATCCAAAATCAAGAGTCGAACACTCAACCTACTGAGCCACCCAGGTGCCCCCAGAATATTCTTTTTCCAAGGAAAAAGTGTTTATTTTAATTAGCAGTTTTCTTCCCACCTGGCTTTTCTATTCTTATGAAATAATGAATTAGGAGATGTGCCTGCTTCTATTTCCAGCAACTGCACGAGGTGTGGCTTTTACAATGCGTATCTACAATACACTTTGTAATACAGACATCTTAATCTTAGTGTCTTAGCATTAAAACCTCTGGCCCCCAAGGAAGAAAAGCAGAACACATTCTCCGATCGTGCTAACAGCCTGCTTGGATAATTGACGCGCTATATACATGTCCTTCCTGGCGCGTAACAGCCTCACTCTTGCTTCTGACACGTTTAGTACACACCGAGCACGTGTGCCCCTGTGCAAGGCACCCCGGGCGAAGATAACCAGGACGAGGCTCTTGCCTCTGAGAGCAAGCAGCCTGGCCCGGGAGGCAGACGGCACGAGAGCTGCAGAGAAAGCCTCCGGGTGCAGAGACCGAAGCCCAGGGCTCACGCACGGGGGCGACTCGGCGGAGGCCAAGGGCACGCATGCAGACTGCATCTTCAAGGCTGGGGCGGGGCAAAGGGGACAGAGAAGAAGGAAGGGGAACGGCTGGCACGGAGGGAGGGCACGGCATGGACGCGAAGGTGTGAGGCACGGCGGGGACGTGCCCTGGACAGGGCAGCGGGAGGACCCCCGTGAAGCTCGGCAGGGCCCGTAAAAGGGCAGATGAAGGAGAGCGGTGAGGAGGCCACGGCAAACCAGGATCGGACAGATCAGTCACTGTGCATGACCCCGAGTTTGCACCTGAGCCGCGAGGTGTAAGGAACTGGGGCAGAGGTGCTGAATCGCTATTGTTCACCTGAAACCAGTGTAACACTGTAGGTTGACGACTGTACTGGAATTAAAACAAAAAAAGAAAGAAAAAAAGAACTGGGGCAGAGAGGGGAAGGAGAAAAGCCTGGAAGCGGGGCGACTAGTCAGAAAGGTACAGGTGACGAGGGTCAGAACTGTGGTGGTAGCTGCGAGCAGGAAGGACAGACCCAACAGGATTAGGAACAGAACACACGTAGGCTCTGAGGGGCAAGCGTGCAGGTGATTACAGCCGTATGTCACCCCCTTCCTGTATGTCACCCCTTCCTGTGTCACCATGAGCCAGCAGAGCTGCTGGGAGAACAAAAGGGAAAATGCCGGGTATCCGCACGGAGCCTGCGTAAGTGGTTGATAAAAGGGGGCAGGCGTGGGGGCACCTGGGAGGCTCAGTCAGTTAAGCCTCCGACTTCGGCTCAGGTCATGATCTCGTGATTTGTGGGTTCGAGCCCCGCGTCGGGCTCTGTGCTGACGGCTCGGAGCCTGGAGCCTGCTTCTGATTCTGTGTCTCCCCCCTTCTCTCTGCCCCTCCCTGACTTGCGCTCTCTCTCAAAATAAATAAACATTTAAAATAAGGGGGGGGGGCGGGCATGGGTGTGGGCACACCACACGTTCAGTGCACACGCTGATAACATACGCTGAGGTCACAATATTTACGCTCCTAGTTTGTTTCCATGCCTTCTCAACAAAACAAAAGTAATTTCCACGTTTAGGAGAGCTTTACTTTTAAAATATCAAAGATAAGAACATTCAAGTATAGTATTTTAGCCAACACATCTTAAGTTCAAGTATATGCCAGCAACAGCACAGGCCCCTATTATGGTCTACCGCACAGAGAGTAAACAGAAATCTCTGTAGACGCAGCCCTCGTTTTAATGACACTGAAAAGCCCCTGATCGATTCATAAGTAGTACGAATTTGTTCACAGTAATAAAAGTAGTATGGAATGGTTAGTAGTCCAAAGTATAAAACTGATGGACAAAAACAGGGAGAAAGGGGAGAAGAAGGAAGGGTAACAGTCTGGGCAAATATCAGATGTTAAAATACAGTGAGTACAATGAATGCACACAGTAGGCCTTCAGTACATTTGTGTTGATTGAATGAATCCCTAACCTGTGAAACTTCTTTTATAAAAGATTTTTTTAAAGTTTATTTATTTTGAGAGAGAGAGAGAGAAAGAACGAGCAGGGGAAGGGCAGAGAGGCAGAGAGGCAGAGAGGCAGAGAGAGAATCCCAAGCAGGCTCTGCACTGTCAGCGCAGAGCCCGACGCAGAGCTCGAACTCATGAACCATGAGATCATGACCTGAGCTGAAATCAAGAGAGTCAGACGCTAAACCAACTGAGCCACCCAGGCATCCCCCTAACCTGTAAAACTTAAGCACACTATCTTAGAACAATCTTTCATAATTCTTTTGATGATGTGGTAGGTCAAAGAGATAATATCTGGGTGGATTTTGGAAAAAAACAAGAGTTTTTTGCCATTGCCTAGGGGTACTTTTGTGCCCACGGCCACAAGCAGTACAAGCAAGAAAGAATATGTTTTTCAACATAAAAACTTTTATTTAAAAACATTTTTAAATTATAGGGTATTACTCACCTGGATCCTCGAGAAAGTGGCATTAAATTATAAAAGTAATAAACTAAGGATAAGATTAAGTTGCAAACAGCATCGGCTTCCTAGAAAAAAAAAAAAGACACACGCTCATGAATTTAAATACTAGATTATAAACTAGTTTTCATGAGGGGACAAGACATTAGAATCGTTTACGTCAAGGGAAGGATTATTTCATGCCTCTCCTACAGGAACCTACTTTCACATTCTTGGATACTTCATACTCCTCACTACCACTTTTTCCTTTTTTTAAAAAAAATGTTTTTAAGTTTATTTATTTATTTTGAGAGAGAGTGTGTGTGTGAGAACAGGGGAGGGGCAGAAAGAGGGAGAGAGAATCCCAAGCGGGGTCCATGATGTCAGTGTGGAGCCTGACATGGGGCTCGAATTCAGGAACCGCGAGATCATGACCTCAGCTGAACCAAGAGTCGGGCGCTTAACTGACCGAGCCACCCAGGCACCCGCTACCAATTTTTCCTCGTGAGAGGGTATGTATACAGTTTGGTTTAGAGCAATAGTTTCCGGGCCGTTTTTAAAACTGAAACCTTTTCTGATAAACATAAAAATCTCAGCTTCCTTCAGTGTTACTTGCAATGTCAAAATACATATTAAGATGAAAACAAAACAAAGTGCTTATTAATACCGAAGATGCTTCCCCAAGATTCTGATAAGCACACCCTCTGCGCCGAGATTTAGGTGATAAATACACTTAATTACGTAAAATCCTGGAGGCTTAATTGTAGGTATGAACTGATTAAATGCATGAGAAGTGAACAGACTTCCCAAGGACCACGGGCATCCACTCCAGAATGCGGACAGGGTGCACACAATACTCTCAGCACAGTGCAGCTGCTGACACCAAGGGGACGGGCCACATCCTGTGTCCAAGGAGACCCCTTGAGTCGGGGTGGGACCCGGAGGGAAGAGGTCACAGACCAGGAAAGGCCCACTGAGTGCAGCATGGGCCACTGTCACTATGGACCAACTTGTTCACTTCAATCTTGAGAAAGCCCAGGCTTATAGTAACTATATAAATGTATCACAGCCCTTCCCCAGTTACTATCATTATTAAATACAGGAATTGTTTCTGTAAGAATATTAAAAAGAAGTATTTATAGGTCATCAGTGAAAACCGATCTCCAGCATAAGGTGCCTAATACCAGGGAAAGGGTAGAGGCTTTAAAAACGGTTACAAAAGAATCATAGGCTGCACGGATAAAATGGAAAAAAACAAAGACCTACCCCAAATTCTGATGAAAGGATGAGCACTTTTCCTTTTGCTGTTAGATCTTTATAAAGTGCATCTATTTCGGCGTGATATAATTGTGTTCTTTCTTCTGTGGTTTGTGTTTCCACAGAAAACAGGATGTTGCCAACCCTAAAAATACAACAATGTGTGTCAGAGGCACGTATTACATATACAATTCAAAGAGCCAAACACAGCAAGAAAAAAAAAAAAAAAAGGAAGGAACCAGTTTGCCGATGTGGCACAGACCTGTCTGGGAGTGTACCCTACCTGTCCAACTACAGACAGACTGAGGCCCGTTCCATAAGCATGAATGTTGTCATAAAATACGATGTTTCGTTCGGTCTAACCATGTGCCATATCATATGAGCTTAGGCTAATACAGAAGGAAACAAGCACACACTGTAAAAATGAGTGCACAGTAAATATTTTCTCAGACAGCCACCCTATTATGACTGAAGGTCAGGAGCCAGAACTGTGTGCAAAAGTTCAAGGACTCCACGGGGTCTTTTCAAGCTTTTGCTGCACGCCTTGCTACACGGCAGGTGCTACGGAGAATAGAAATTTGATGCAACAGCTATTTATTATATAAATAAATAGTTCTTAGATCTTGTAAAGAGGAACGCAGCACAGCTGCTGCAGTCACTGGGAAAGGGACAGAGCCCTGAGGCCATGAATTATTTTAAGACCATATGCAGGGCGATCACATAGTTCATCAGGGTTCCAAAGAGGGAGATTAGGTCTAATTTGGAAGACATGGATGAAAACAGGAAATGCTTCATGGAGGAAGGGGCCTGAATTTGAAAAATCAGGACGGGAGTGAGAAAGGCTCAGAAGCAGGGTAGGGGTGGGATGGGAGGTGACCGCAGGGAACAAGCTGAATCAGCGGGCCGAATTCAAGCAGGAAATGTTGCTCGAGGCCACATTAAGAAAGGCCTCTCACGTCTGGCAGGGGAGTTGGTCTCAGTATCCACAGGCAGTGGAGGGTCTGCACTGGGGAGCCACCAAGAGATGGGGGATGGAGACACCAGTCTTGCGTCTACTTGAAGACTTGGAGCCCAGAGTGAGGGGTAATGAATGTGGTAAAACAACTGAGGACAGAGGCCCATTTCGGTGGGCGGCAGGGGAGGAACCTTACGTGCTCTTTCACGCAGTCATTCCATTTCTGCCCGGAGGTGTCAGCTGAGGAGATATCTATCTCACGAGTGGGGGCAAAGGCAGGAGAGTGATTCTTACATTAATAGCAAACTCTGGAATTCCTTCTGGGGAGGGGAGTGTGATATTTATTGGGAAAGAACTCTGGGAAGTGGTTTGGGGTAGATCGAGACTCAAGGATATGGAAACGTCACAAAATCTGGAACTTGCTAAGTGGGTGTTTGCTCACGAAGGCCTGCGCAGGTTTTGACACGGAGCCTGACAACGAGGCTGCGGTGGTTTGAGAGTCAAAGCGATTGAGAAAGCAGGAGCCCAAGAGGCAGGGGGGTTGAGAGGAGGCAGGCCACAGCCCCGCAGCCGAGCTGGCAGAAATCACGCCTTGTAGGCCGAGCAGGTAAGGGGTGCATGCTGTGGGGGAGGGAGGCACATGGCGGGGGGAGGGGTGCACCCCAAAATTCAAGGGATATGGAGGCTCCTGCGTGACGCTTGGAGTTCACATATAAGTAAGACCGGTTAACGACAATGGTCACTGCAGTGCTATTCATAAAGCGAAAAATGAGAAATACTCTAAATGGTCAGTAACAAAAAATTACTAAGAGAAACCCAAAAGATCCATAAAATGGAATCCTGTGCAATCATTACAAATGCTTGTAAGAATATGAGAAAATGTTCATGATAAGGTAACGGTAAGGGCAAAAAAGAAACAATGTGAAGCACAATCTCAGTTTTTTAAAGAAAACAACCTAATGATCAGAAATCTTACAATGGCCTTCCATCTGCCAATCTCTCATCTTGTTTCATTTTATTACGAAGCGTGTTGCCCACAAGGAACTTTAAGAACCCAGAAGAATGCTTTCCACAAACCACATTAGACATTACACTTAGGATCTAGAAAGTTGTTGGATCCAGCACAGTCAGAACATCTGCCGGCGTAACGCTCTAGAAGTCACGTTAAGAAAATGACTGGTTACAGCCACACGCTGGACCTGGATCATTTTCATTTCCGGATCAAGCAGAAGGCCGGTAGGTCTGACCTCCCGTGTGGCAATACCTGGCGCGCACGCACTTTCCGACGCCAGCCCGCCCTCACGCCCACACTCAGGAAGCGTACATACTTGTCTCCTGTAATCGTGATTGTGAATCCGTCGTATTCCTTCCCTTGATCTTTGAGGCTGGGAACTTTTGTGTTCACAGTGAACCCATCCTTCGTTTTAGTATTAAACTGCTTTCAGGGAAAACAAATTCACGTTACTAGGGTATAACTCATTGTAACCCCCCAACTGGTATTCTGTAGCGTGGACTCTGACTTCCACTTTTTTTTTTTTTAAGTTTATTTATTTACTTATTTGAGAGAGAGAGAGGACACAAGCAGAGGAAGGGCAGAGACAGAAGGAGAGCGAATCCCAAGCAGGCTTTGTGCTGTCAGTGCGGAGCCCGACGCGAGGCTCGAACTTACGAACCGTGAGATCACGACCTGAGCTGAAACCAAGAGTTGGGCGCTTCTCCGACTAGCCACCCAGGCGCCCCCCGATTTCCATGTTTTTAAGAAAGGTCACGGAGACGCAAGAGACCACGCATACCTCTACAGTGACCAAGGACGCCTCTGCCAGTCCCCACGGCCCTACACAAAGCCAAGGGCCAAGTTTCACTGCCTGGGACCCCCACGAGAGATTTTGCCATTAGTCCAGAAAAATCCTCCCCAGATTCAGTTATGTAGTGTTGCCAACTTTTTTTTGTTCAGACTGATAGCGAACCAAGGATCGAAGAAGAGGAGGCTGTGCTTCACATAAGCCACTAGTGGGGGAAAGGTTGTCTAAAATGGGTGGACCCAGCGGGGGGTCACTAACAGTCCAGGAAAGGACCGTGGACAAACGGACATGAGGCACAGGTGATCAGAGCCAGCACTGGGAAGAGGAACGGGAATTCTTCATGAAGAAAGGGCTTTTATTTATTTGTAAGTTTATTTATTTTGAGAAAGAGAGAGGGTGTGTGCACTTGAGTAGGGCGGGGCAGAGCGAGAATCCCAAGCAGGCTCCATGCTCAGTGCAGAGCCGGGTGTGGGGCTCGATCTCACAGGTGGTGAGATCATGACCGGAGCCAAAATCAAGAGTCAGAAGCTTAACCAACTGGGCCACCCAGGTGCCCCAAGAAAGGGCTTTTAGGGGAAGAAATGTGTTAACACCCACTACATGCCAATTCTCATCCGACACTCACAACACACCAGTATGTTTTCTGGCACGGTCTCGATCCTACAGAGGAGGAAACCAGCTGGGAGGGGAGGTCCCGGCAGGAGTTACCGGGCGGGAGTGGCAGTGTGGGAACGTGCCACCTCCAGTCCGCATTATTTGCTGATAAGCTGAGGTATCCAGTTGACCTTGAACAATGTGACAGGCAGCTGACTCCTAGCACAAAAGACTGACTAATACACATTTTGCATGGTGTATGCATCCTATTCTGTGTTCTTACAAGAAAGTAAGCTGGAGAGAAGAGCACGTTATTAAGAAAATCCCAGGAAGGTACAGTTAGAGCACTGCACTGCATTTAGAGATAAAAATCCACAGACGTGGTCTCACGCAGCTCAAACCCATGTTGCCCGAGGGCCAAATGTACTTTAACTTGGTTTGTCACCGAAAGTAGATGTCAGTGGAAGCTGTCAAGGGATCACGTCGCACCAACCACTGGAGAACCAAAGGGATTTTATATTCTTCTATGCGTGCCCTTAAAAATACCAATATGCCCACAGTCCAGTCCCGGATGAAAGCGGGGTGTTCAGGACCACAGCGGAATGGTCACTTCCAGACCACAGTCGGATAGGCAGGGCCCTCACACCGGGAGGCGAGGCCTGGCCTCTCAGCTGCACCGAGTAGCTGCAGGCTTGGAGTCCACTATGCGTTTCTTTTTAAACAGAGAGAGACACATAATGTTAAAATCCTCCTAAGCTGATTTGGTATTCTTCCCAAAAGAGTACATTTAAAAGCCTCAAGTATCAACAAGAAAGAGGGGTGATGGTCAGGGTGGAGGACACTTGTGGGGAAGAGCACTGGGTGTTAAATGGAAACCAACCTGACAATCAAATATAAAGTTAAAAAAAAAAAAGAAAGAGGAAGATTAAAAACTAAGACACGTGCCAGTTTTCTTTCCCTACAGGACGTCCCAGCGGCCCTCAGTGGAGCGGTTCTGCCCTCTGGGGGGCATCTGGGGAATTTATGGGAGAGTCTGGTGGCTAGAGCGTGGCGCTGGTGCGGAGGCTACCACTGGGACTAGCAGGTGGGGCCGAGAACACTAGATGTCCCGCAGTGCAGGGGACAGTCACACGTTACGCAGGACTGCCCATGCCCCCCTGGACTTTCACATAGATGACAAACCTGTTTATAGTTTAATGATTACTGGGGCGCCTGGGTGGCTCAGTCAGTTAAGCGTCGGACTTTGGCTCAGGTCAGGATCATAGTCTGTGAGTTCGAGCGCCGCGTTGGGCTCTGTGCTCACAGCTCAGGGCCTGGAACCTGCTTCGGATTCTGTGTCTCCCTCTCTCTCTGCCCCTCCCCAGCTCTCGTGTGCACACTCTCTCTCTCAAAAATAAAATAAACGTTTGGGGCACCTGGGGGGCTCAGTCAGTTAAGCATCCAACTTCGGCTCAGGTCATGATCTCACAGTTAATGAGTTCCAGCCCCGCATGGGGCTCTGTGCTGACAGCTCGGAGCCTGGAGCCTGCTTCAGAATCGGCATCTCCCTCTCTCTCTGTCCCTCCCCTGCTCGTGCTCTGCCTCTCCCTCTCTCTCTCTCTCTCTCTCTCAAATAAACATTAAAAAATTTCTTTCTAAATAAACATTAAAACATTTTTTAATAATAATTTAAGTACTTGGGCCTAGAACCAGACTCCATGTCACACTTAGACACTGAATATTTGTTCTATAGTTTTAATCCACACTTAATTTTCCATGAATGCAAACGGCACATCCAACTGAGGAGAGCGGGTATTAGGCAGTGTTTGCAAGTTTACCATCTCGGAAAAACTATGTCACCAGCAACACTGTAGGTCATGATAACCGGAGTTAGCAAATAACACTGACGTGGGACTGCACCGTAGCTGCCATGTTCATCACAACTTTACCTGCACGTGTGAGCGACCGGCTACTTCTCTCTGATTCCTGTGAAGACATGTGTGAATTTGACATCCTAAAATACACGCTCTTCTATTACAAATGGTTTCCCTTTTACACCTGCCTTGTGGCACTATGCTGACCTTTTAAAGAATTTTTTGAGTAGGTGTGATATACTCTCTATGAATCATTTGAATGCAGTGAAGAAGGTGTTTGAACATGGTTACTGGTTACTAAGTTAGTACTACAGTAGCTTTTTTTTTTTTTAAGATTATTTTGAGAAAGAGAGAGACAGAGAGAGGCAGAGGGAGAGAGGGAGAGAGGGAATCTGAAGCAGGCTCCAAGCTCTCAGCGAGGAGAGAGCCTGACGTGGGGCTTGATCCACAAACCATGAGGTCATGACCTGAGATGAAATCAAGAGTCGGACGCTTTAGGCGGCTGAGCCACCCAGGCACCCCAATACTAGAGTAGCTTGGAGAAGGTAGGGAACCACTGCATCAGTTCATCAGACGCTTGCAATAACCCCTGAAATGAGATCTGGCCAGATCATTGCTCTTAGCAGACAAGAGCCTGGAACTTAGTGGAAGAGGTGAATGTGGACCCTGGTGTACAGATTATTAGCAAGCTGCTTTGTTCATGACCTGATCCTTCCTGCTCCTTCCTCGGAAATGGATAAGGTCAGAGGGCACCTGGGTGGCTCAGTCGGGTGAGCGTCCGACTTCAGCTCAGGTCATGACATCACGGTTTGTGGGTTTGAACCCCGTGTCGGGCTCTGTGCTGACAGCGCAGAGCCTGCTTGAGATTCTCCCTCTCTCACTGCCCCTCCCCACTCACACTCTCTCACAAAAACAAACAAACATTAAAAAAAAAAAAAAAAGAAATAGAGGGGCGCCTGCGTGGCTTAGTCAGTAAAGCATCGGACTCTTGATTTCTGCTCAGGTCATGATCTCACAGTTCCTGAGTTCAAGCCTGGCAGTGGGCTCCACGCTGGCGATGCAGAGCCTGCTCGGGATTCTCTCTCTCCCTCTCTCTTCCCCTCCGCCAGTCACTCACTCACTCTCTCAAAATATCTTAATAAACTTAAAAAAAAAGAAATGGAGAAGTTCTGGCCCTTCATATCAATTTCTTAAATTTTATCTGATGTGCATCAAACCTCTTTACCGTTTTACATTAAAGTCCGAACCATTAATTGAAAAAAAAAATCCACCTTCTGTTGCCAAATTTTTGAGTAGTTATATTCTAGGGTAGAGAATGTGTTCGTAAAATTGTAACTTCTTAACAGATTATACTTTTAAACAATGATTTCTGTCCCCCTAAGTATCCTTCATCTTGACTTACAATGTTGAATTACAATGTTCTGACAGTGACAATGCTACACTCACATTATCTTTTCATTAGCATTTGCCTGGTACACCTTTCTCCCTGTAAACCGCACAGAGCTGGACTGTAAAAACCAATCCGAAATCCTCAGTCTTTCACTAAGGGGATCATGTTGACACTGCCATTGCATACATTTCCTACCTCACCCGACTGTTTTATCCCGTTTTTCTAAGTTTGAGATGAACTTTGTTTTCTTTATGCCATTTCCCTACATTCTACAGGTTTAGAAGACGATACATCGCATCTCTGTTGTTTCAGTGTTTGCCTTTAAATGTTTAGTATGGACATTTAAACATGTATTTTTCTGTCAGTATCATGGGTCAGTCAGTGATTATATTGTCTCACTGAAAAAAACAAACCTTAGTAACAGTTTTACTCCCGTGCTCTACTTTCTTTAATCTCTAATGCTGATATTATCCAGTATTTTAATTTCAGACATACATATTTTTTAATGTTTTTTAATGTTTATTTATTTATTTATTTATTAATGTTTATTAATATAGAGAGACAGAGTGTGAGTGGAGAAGGGGCAGAGAGAGAGAGAGAGAGGGAGATGTAGAATCTGAGGCAGGCTCCAGGCTCTGAGCTGTCAGCACAGAGCCCAATGCGGGGCTCGAACCCAACGGACCGTGAGATCATGACCTGAGCCACTGACTGAGCCACCCAGGCGCCCCGTTTTCAGATATACATATTTTTAAACATCAGGTATTAACAATTCATTTCATTGGTTTATTTGTTCACCACAATTTCTTATATCTCATGTTTTCTTCTTTCTTGGGCTTATTTTATGAGAGTACCTATGCCCTTTGATCATTTTGACAAAGAAAATCTATGCTTGATGAAATTCCTTAATAACTGTATGTTTGAAACAGTTTTTATTTTAGCCTCACACTTGAACACTGGTAGAGTAGGTTCAAATAAATTTCCCTTCATTGTCTTCTAGAATCCACTACTGCTGGAAGAAAGTTGGGCATCATTGCAATTCTCCTTCCTTAGTTTTTTTGTTTGTTTCTTTACTGGAAGCTTGAAGATGTTTTTTTTACTCTTTGTGTGTTAAAATATATATAACATAAAGTTTGCCACTTTACCACTTGTGAATGTATAGATCAATGGCATTAAGAACATTCAGACCTCATCAAGATAAGTAGCTTCTGCACAGTGAAGGAAACAATCAGCAAAACTAAAAGGCAACCGATGGAATGGGAGAAGATATTTGCAAATGACATATCTGCTAAGGGGCTAGTATCCAAAATCTATAAAGAACTTATCAAACTCAACACCCAAAAAACAAATAATCTAGTGAAGAAACGGGCAAAAGACATGAATAGACACTTTTCCAAAGAAGACATCCACATAGCTAACAGACACTGAAAAAATGCTCAACGTCACTCATCATCAGGGAAATACAAATCAAAACCACAATGAGAGACCACCTCACACCTATCAGAACAGCTAAAATTAACAACTCAGACAACAACAGATGCCAGCGAGGATGCGGAGAAAGAGGATCTCTTTTGCACTGCTGGTGGGAATGCAAACTGGTGCAGCCACTCTGGAAAACAGCATGGAGGTTCCTCAAAAAGTTAGAAATAGAACTACCCTACACCCCAGCCATTGCACTACTAGTGGAATATTACTTAGCGATCAAAAAGAATGAGACCTTGCCATTTGCAATGATGTGAATGGAACTAGAGTGTATTATGCTAAGTGAAATAAGTAAGTCAGAGAAAGACAAATATCATATGACTTCACTCATATGTGGAATTTAAGATGAACATAAGGGAAGAGAAGCAAAAATGATATAAACACAGAGAGGGAGACAAACCATAAGAGATTTCTAAATATAGAGAACAAACTGAGGGTTGCTGGAGGGGTGTTGGGTAGGGACAGGCTAAGTGGATGATGCGCATTAAAGAGGGCACTTGTGATGAGCACTGGGTGTTACATGTAAGTGATCAATCACTAAATTCTATTCCTGAAATCATTATTACTCTATATGTTAACTAACTTGGATTTAAATAAAATAATAATAATAAAAAAAAAAACATTCACACTGTTTGCAACCATCACCACCAACCATCCACGAACTTTTTCCATCATCCCAAATAGAAACTCTGTCCCCGTTAAACACTAAGTCTCCATTCTACCTACCTCCCCCAACCCCTGGCAACCGTCTTCCTACTTTCTGTCTCTATGAATTTGACTACTCTAGACACCTCATATAAGTGGAATCATAGGGTATTTGTCCTTTTGCGACTGGTTTATTTGACTCTGCATAAGGTCCTCAAGGTTCATCCACGTTGCAGCCTGTGTCAGAATTTCCTTCCTCCTTCAGGCTGGATAATATCCCATTGTACGGCCCTGCCACATGTTATATATCCGTTCACCCGTTAATGGACACTTGGGTTGCTTTGTCTCTTGGCTACTGTGAATAACGCTGCCATCAACATGGGTGTCCAAATATCTGTTTGAGTCCCTGCTTTCAATTCTTGTGAACATACACCTAGAAGTGGAGTTTTGGGGTCTTATGGTAATTCTATGTCTAATTTTTTATCTTTATTTTTTTTTTTTTTTGAGAAGGGGGAAGAGGGAGGGGGAGTGGGGGAGAGGGAGAGGGAGAGGGAGAGAGAGAGAATCCTAAGCAGGCTCCACATTCAGCGCAGAGATCATGACAGGAGCCGAAATCAAGAATCAGACTCTCAACTGACTGAGCCACCCAGGCGCCCCTCTGCATCTAATGTCTTTGAGAAACTCTCTTTAATCTTGAAGTCCCCAAATTTTATCAGAATGTGTCTGGGAGTCAATATTGAGCATCATGCTGAACATCTAGGAGGCCCTACAATGATTTTTTCATCTCTCCACAAGCTTTCCTTCTATTATTTTATTGACTAACTGCTCTGTGTCTTTATCTTTCGTCTGTCTTCTCTCCTCCGATTTCTGTCAGATAGGTCCATTCTTCATCGTCTGTGCTCATTGTCTCTCATATTTTATATTTCTGTGTCCTTGTATACTATATTCTGGGAGAATTTATTGATTTGATTTTCTAGCTATTGGATATTCAACTGTCTTTAATCGGCTAGTCTAACTAGCTGAGATTTTTTTTTTAATTCATGAGAATTCTATTTCTTTTTTATTGCTACTATCTACCTATCCATCTATCATATGATACTGGCTCAAATCTCTTAGAAAATTAATTTATGTATGATTACCTATTAATAGGATTAATTATTTATTAATTATTAATATCCTTAATGATTACATAGCAATTAACAATTAATATTAATATTAATACATATTAATATATGTATGTTTACCTCAATAAAGGTAACATTTATACACAATAAACTTCACATGTATAATTTGATGCATTTTGATAAATATATACATCCCTGTATCCACTATTCCAGTCAAGATATAGTGTAGTTTCATCATTCTAGAAAGTTTCCTCCTACCCCTTTCAGGTAAACCTCACTCCGCAGAAGCCATCACCGTTCTGCTATCTCCCTAGATGAGTCAAACTTCTTATAAATGGAATCAGACTCTTTTGTACGTGACTTCCTTTGCCCCACGTAATGTTTGTAAGGTTCGCCCCCGTCGCTGTGTGTTAGCGGTACCCTTTCTCCGTATTATTACTGAGTAGCGCGCCATCTCTGGCCTCCCCTGAGAAACGACAACTGAACCTTGTCAGACCTCCTGATCTGGAAGACGGCCTCGGGACAAGGAAAGCTGAGGACGGGCACACAGACCCTGGGCCACACGCAAAACTCAAGCAGTGGCTTTTCTGACACCACTGACTTTCGCGTCCTCCGGTGTTCGTTTGGTTCTTTTTACAGTTTCCATTTTCCTGCTCAGATCCTTCATCATTGCACTCATGTGTTCCTTTAAGTCCTCGAACACGTTTATGAAGCAAAGACTTTAAAAGAGTTCATTGCAACTTCCGGATCTCCCGGGGTCTGTTCCTGTTAACTGGCTTTGTTTTTCTTGGTTACGGGTCACGGTCTCCTGCTTCTTCATTTATCTAATAATTAAGACATCTAGATTATGTTTCCTTCCTTTATAGGGTGTTGAGTTTTGTTTTGGCAGGCAGTCCAATCACTAGCAGATCCATTTAATCCTTTTAGGCTTGGTTTTATTCTCTGTTAGGGTGATCTATTTAGAAATTGTCCTTCGGGGCACCTGGGTGGCTCAGTCGGTTAAGCGTCCAACTTGGGCTCAGGTCATGATATCTCGGTTTGTGGGTTCGAGCCCCGCGTGGGGGTCTGTGCTGACAGCTCAGAGCTTGGAGCCTCCTTCAGATTCTGTGTCTCCCTCTCCCTCTGACCCTCCCCTGCTCATACTCTGTCTCTCTCTCAGGAAATGAATAAACATTAAAAAAAAAAAAAGAAAGAAATCGTCCTTTGTCCTAGAAAGTGGACCTCATTCCAGGTGCTCTTACACCTACAGCGTGTCCTTTCTGGGGCTCTGAGTCAATGTCCAAGGTGCTCGCGGGAACCCTCCATTCTGGCGAGGCCACACTCCAATCTCTCAGTGGTGTAAAACCACCGGTAGCTCCGTTCAGCTCTCACGCCCACAGCAGCGACTGTCCACAGGGCCTCGCAGCGTCTCACTGCGTGCACAGAGCCCAGCTCTCAGCCAAGCATGACAAGGAACTCCCGGGCCGACCTGTGGGTACTCCTCACCTTGAGCAGCTCCCTCCTCTTCCGTACTCTGCCCTGTAAACTGCAGCCACGTCGGCAGACCCCAACTCCAGTCTCTGCCTCCTTCGCTCAGCACGACCACCACACTCGGTTTAGGCCCCACACGCACAGCGATTTAGTAAATAATCCCAGGGAGGAACCTGGGGTGAACACGGGGCTCGCCTAAAGGGTTTCCGTTTCTCAAAAATCACAGTCTTATAATTGCCACACTTGAAAGCAGTTGCCTTGTATTTTGTCGAGTTTTAATAACTGTGACGGTGTGGAAAGGAGGTCAAGCATCAGGTACTCCACTGTGGCCAGAAGCAGGATTCAACGGTATATACTTTTAAGTGTCCTTCTGTTTCCTAGATCAACTGCTTCCTCACAGATTTGCTTTTATGTTTGAGACTGAGGCCTGTGTTTTATGTGATTTGGGTTATTATTCAGAGTGTAGTTTACATTAGTGTTTTCAGGTAGAATGCTTACAATTTTAAAATGCTTCTAGCATAATATTAAGAAACATGCATGTAACAGCTATGAGTTCATTTTTAAAAAGTGCCCTGCTTCTGTTTTTTCCCTAAAAAACACCTACCAGGATTCTGATGATAAACTTACCTTCATAATTGGCAGGAGGTCTTCAACTTTGTGCACCTTTTCCAGAGCCTCTCGAACTTCCAACAGTCCTTTAGGATTATTAGCTCTTAAAGAGAGAAACAGAGAAAGAGGCAGATGGCAATTAAAATTAATACAGCAATGTAATAATTAAATATATTCATTGCTATTATCTTTAACTTAAATAAATCCTCAAGTATGAGTAGCTCAAGATTCAAAATGGCAGGCCAGAACTAAAGGTTCTAAATATTGGGCTGGTTTAATCCTAATGAATTTGGGACCACAGGTGAGAATTAAGAAAATAGATAGAAGCCCATCTAGAAGGTGAAGCAGCCAGTGATCATATATACACGTTCAGGTCTTAGTTTGGTGACGATGCCTTGATGCTCCTAGGGCAACTCTATAATTAGAAGTGAATGTTTTTGTTTTGTTCTGTTTTGTTCCTTTCTACAGTTGTGCAAACCAAAGTATAAAATCCTGCTAGGTTTTTATACCAATTTTATATTTGCTTGGTGATAACTATCCATTCAAAGTCTTTGTTCCCCATGTTCTGTTCACTATAGGTTCACCATATGGCCTTTCAGGTGAGAGAGAATAATTATTACGGCTGAAATCCCTAATAAAGAAGTTCAAAGAAACATCCTATTTTTCAGAGAGAAGAGATGAGAAAAGCCACAATATTGCAAGACTAACATTTCATGGATTCTGTAAAGGAAAAGAAGGTTGGTACGTCATTACTGAAAGGCTTTATGACTCCAAACACCATGTCAACATTTGATAGACTCTTTAGTCTGTCAAGAGGCCTAGTTTTCAAGTTGCACAAATACAACTACTGTAAACTCTTTCAAACCTAGCGATTACTGTGAAAAAGAAAATTGAAGGATTACCCGTGATAAACAAGAATTCTATCTTTAATAAAATGAAGGATTTTCTCAAAATATTCCAGGTATCTCATGTTAATCACCTGGCCCCTGAAAGAGAAAAAAAACACAATTAAGAATCTTTTTATAAAGGAATGTATCAGAAACAACATCTAACTTCCAAGTTAACTCAAAAGAACAGTAAGAGAGCTATGAGAATAATGTAGCAAAACCGTCTGGAAACTGCTTGTTTGCAACCAGTAAGTGGAAGCAGCAAAGAAGTGTCTTGGGAGGATTGCCCGTCAGCCCTTGCACTTTTCCTGGTGGGAGAGGCACCAGACTCAGGCCCGGAGATGCCAAAACGGGAAGAAAAATCCTTCTATGACGTTCAGACTTTTTATGCCAATTTCCTTCATTACTCCCTGGACTTTTTCTCCTCTGCTTTGATTCTCCCACAGCATTGACATGTGACAATCCCATGTGCTGACAGCTCAGAGCGTGGAGCCTGCTTCAGATTCTGTGTCTCCCTCTCTTTCTCTCTCTCTGCCCCTCTCCCACTAGTGCTTTCTTTCTCTCAAAAAATAAAAATAAAAATAAAAATAAAAATAAAAATAAACTATTAAATATTATTTTATCACATTTCTGTCCCCGCCTCCTCGTTATCAAACTCTCTCCCAGAACTTCACATACAGCCCACATACTGATGTGCACATCCAACTGGCATATGCATGTACAGCACGCTACACACCCAACCGCTCCCTGGGCATCGCTCCCCAGGTTCCCTACAGACATCTCAAACCTTCGGGTTCTTAACTCTGCACAGGAAGTCACTCCTGTACCCGGCACTTTCCCCCAACGCCAGCCCTCATGTGTGGCCATCTCCTTTCTGTGTATTGTCACCTGGCCTCTTGGAAAGACCACACACCCGAGCCGGAGAGGGGACTGCCTCTCTGTGGGTCCCTACGCTCTACCCCATTTCCAACCGGGAGCCAGTGCTCCTGATTCCGCATTCTCAATCTCTTCCGCTCCCCTCACTTCCACACTTGTTCACCTGCACTGCTACATGACTTTCCAACCACTTCGCTTCTCTCCAGGATGACCACCCTCTCTCACCTACTCCGCCACCCATGACCAAAATGATCACGTGAGTGTGCAAATCTGCTCTGTCACATCTCTGCTTACAATTTCTGAACAGCTCTCCATCATCCTTAGCAGAAAAAAAGAGAAGCCTTAAAGGGCGTATAAAGTTACTTATATTTTGAAAAGTTTTTATATTTTGGTCTCTGCCTGCCTGCCTTTCAAGCCCTAATTCCTTTTTTTTTTTTTAATGTTTATTTATTTTTGAGAGAAAGAGAGAGCACGGGCAGAGGAAGGGCAGAGAGAGAGAAGGAGACACAGAATCTGAAGCAGCTCCAGGCTCCGAGCTGTCAGCACAGAGCCCGACGCGGGGCTTGAACTCATGAACCGCGAGATCATGACCTGAGCTGAACTCAAACATTTAACTGACTGAGCCTCCCAGGCGCCCCTCAAGCCTCAATTCCTAATACTCCCTTCATTGCAAACTAATCACCAGTCACAGTGAATTAGTCATACTTTCCTGACCACGCCTGACTCACTCGTGGATCCATGGCTCACCCACCTCCCTGCTATCCGTCTTCCTAAACAGCCCACACGTCAGCGGAAGGCTGGGCTGGGCACCCCCTTCTGCGACCTCTGGCATCCTGTACACATGCCCACCATTACCCTTAACACATGACACAGCAGTTCACCAGTCTGTCTGCACTAGGCTAAGAGCTTGTGTATTTCACTCCTACATCACTATCACACAGCACAGCACCCTGACAGCGGCCATCTATTAAAGCCAGTGGAATGTGTCTATAAATGTCACAAATTATTCCATAAGAAACTAGAATACCCAAGTCCCAAGAGGAAAAGAAATTTACTTTCTAGAAAGTAAAAAAAAAAAAAAAATGTATAAATGACATTTCCACTAAACTTAAATGTCAGAGTCGTACAGAATGATATTTTCTTGATTCAGGCTTCTGGAAGTAGAAGCATTTTACATGTGATGCCACTACTGCCTTTGTTAATTTTATCTCAAAGTAAATTCGCAGCTCCCCTGGAAGCTGATGTTCTTTAGCATTTGTTCATCATTTATTTAGAGGGTGGCTAAGCACACGAAGGTGGCTAGCTACGCCTGTCCCTAACTTACAGAACCTCTGGCCAAAACAGAAGCTCTCCCTTTTCCCTGGCCCGCCCTTTCAGGAAGGCTTAGCTACCAGAGTGGTACTGATCCAAGCCCTCTGTGTGCTGGCGTGTTGGGGATGGGACGGGGGGAGCCCTTCCCCCACCACAATTCCTGTCCAAGAATTCTCTGAGCCACGCAACATGACCGGGATATTATGATAAATGTAACGGTCTCCATACAATTAGTTTCTAGGATGTGTTAGGACCCTTTAAAGACGGACATCCTGGGTAAAACTCTGGCAGTCTTCCCGAGAGAGGAGCCCGGAGAGGGAGCATGACGTGTACTGCATTTCTCCCTGCAGCTGGGCTCGCTCTAAGGAGTGCAGGTGGGACCCCGCAGGTGCAGAGCTAATCTGTGTGTGCTCTTGTCAAAAAGTTCCCAGGAGAGGAGCAAGGGTCGTTCGTCCAGTCTCCATGACCTGTCTGTTCAGAACAAAGTCCTGTGAAAACAGCAACGACGCCCAAGGGGTCCTACCTGATCAAATTGATGTGGTTGTTAAAACCTCTGCTAAGACTTCGTGCTGGCATCTGGTCCAACCACAGCACTGGCTGGTCCGGGTCAGCGATCCTGTAAACCAGAGCTTGTTAAAGATGGAGGCCTAGAAATTGTAGGCCTGGAAATGTTCAAACCCTAGAAATAAAACCTAGAAATGTCCAAAAGCGTGAACGATAACACATGGGGAGTCTTCGCAAAAGCGGGAGAAAGCAAGTGTTCAGCCCATTACAACTAAAAGTACCACACCAACCTGCTAGCTCCAAATAAATGTTCCAACTGGACCGAGCAGGAGGTCAGTACAGGTTTACCGGAGGAGCAGTATTTTTCTCATGCCCGTGAATATCAGTAGCTCCCCCCTAAACCGTGGCTGGTTGGCCAGGCACACACTTCAATTACCGAGGGACCAGTTCACTACAATTCATTCACAAGTACACTCCAGACAATACTTCTTTCAAAGAAACGAAACCACTTCATTTAAAAATATGCTTGAAAACTTGATAGCAGTCGATTTCCATACTGCGTAAACATCGGTTGGATGGATTTCAACGAATAAGGATGGCGGCAATTTCTGACAAAGTGTAGAGGGGAAAACGTAACGTCCGAGGCATACTGTCGGGAAGCAAAACAGGATTCGAAACCTGTTAACTCAGGGGGAGGTATGGTCTTCCAGTTGCGGAATGAGTAAGTCAGTGGGATGAAAGGTAGGGCGTAAGGGCCACGTCAATGCTACCGGAAGAGTGTTGTGTGGGGCATGTCGTGTGGGGCGGCGGCGTGTGTGGCATGTCGTGTGGGGTGGCGTCGTGTGGGGCGGCGGCGTGTCGTGTGGGGCGGCGGCGTGTGGGGCGCAGGGGAGCTACATTCGTGGCGAACACAGCGAAACGAACAGACTTGCCAAGACTCGCGCGACACTGCGCGCCCGCTGGAAGCGGCTTCTCCCGTTCCCAGCGTAACGCTCCTAACACTCCTAGTGTACTTTCGTCTAAACATGGGTCCGTTAGTTACCGTCTCCACTTGACCGCCACGTCAAACATGTCTCTCCACTGCATCAGCCGCGTTTTACCATTCATTCGGACTTTCGAGTTGGTCCACGTACGCTGCACGGCCTGCATGACTTCCAGCGCTGCCAGACCCATGGCTAAAAGAAGGAAATGTTGAGAAGACGAGGGTTTGTAAGGACACTTCCGGGGGACGGATGCTCACCGACTCCGCAGAGTCTCAGCGATAACTCGAGTCACCGCATCAACAAAGAACTGTACGTATTGGCAATTTAACGAGACCGGGGACATGTTACAACTGTGACGGTCCTAATAAAACGAACATCTTTCAGAGGAAATTAGAGGCACCCCCCCCCCCCAGTTGTCTCCTCCCAGCCCTGCCTCCTAAGCAACTGGAGGTTCAAATTCTACATCGCTCCCATACGAAGCATCTCGCTCCCGCGGATGTGCCGTCGGGGCCACAGCCACGACGGAGGACCTGTATGCTACATCTACACGGTGGCGCCAGCACCAGCGCCACGTGGGAAGCTGTCTTTCAGAAATTCAGTGTGAATGAAGCTCTACAGTTTTGTCTGGATCAATGGAGATTTATGAGTCGGCACAAATGATTTTTTTTTTTTAAAGCGCAACACGGTTTGACAATCCTTGCTCTCATGTCAGAAAGATGTCCGTGGTCAGACGGCTTCAGGATACCTCGGTGTATTCTCTTGTTGGGCAGGAAGCCAGGTGTTTCATACTGCATCAGCGATCCCAAACGATCAGCTACACAGATCAGCTCTTGTACCTCAGGCTTGTAACTCTCAAAATTCTGATGTAACACGTCTCTGGAAGAAACACGACAAACGCAGTGAAGGGACTTTACAACAGATGTCTGCTAGTCCCACTTCCCCTGAAGAGCAGTCACTTCCTCCACTGGAAAACTGATCGAGACCTAGGCCCACAGAATCTTTACCTCAGCGCTTGGCACCCAAACACACACAAATGAGAAGACTCTTTATGAGTGTGTGTGCACAATTATCATCACATGCTTGTGAGTAACACTGATAACTAGGGTGCAATTTAGAAGGCACCTGTGACCCATTATTTGCTTTACACACTTCCCCAGGATACATACCCTGCATGGCTTGCCTTTATCAACAAGCAACCAAATCTCTGCTCTCAGAATACCTGGAATGGCCTGGGCGACTACTATTAATTGTTTGGCTGCTAACCTGCCTGAAGCCTGCGTAAGTTTGCAATCTTCGGTTACAGGTTGTGTAGAGGCCCCCAAGACCACCCTTGGAAGTCCAGAGGAAACCAGGCGCGAGCTTCCAAGGGTCCTGTCCCAGGGGAGACACGCGGGACTATACCCCCCCTCCCTGCTGTGTGAAATGCAAACCAGGAAGCTCATCAGACACTCAGTGCCTAGGGTTTCTATTGGAAGCTGACCATGTAAGCCGCCTGTGCCAGGGAATTACTCAAATTCCACATACCCAGAGGCAAAGCAAGTGTTTAACATAAATCATAGTGTTTGTACACGCAGCCGTGGCACACGGTGGGCCTCTCTTATCAATTCTGGGCATGATGGGAGGAACCCTCCTGAAATCCAAGTTCCCAGACGCCACCCAGGGGCCAGCCTTGCAAGCAGACTTTTCCAGGGACAGCAGTGCAGGCCTGCTATGGTCGTGCTTCTCTGCACGTAGGTATTTCTCTAAAATGGGGTGGTAGCGGATATATATAGCCTCTTCGAGCAATCTCTTCTTTTTATTACTTTTGATTATATAATAATTTGATATATACAAAAGCATACAACCTCATCACCCAATTTAAGAACTAGAGCAATCAGGGGCGCCTGGGTGGCTCAGTCAGTTAAGCGTCCAACTTTGGCTCAGGTCATGATCTCACGCCTTGTGAATTCGAGCCCCGCATCAGGCTCTGCGCCATCAGTATAGAGCCCGGAGCCTGCTTCAGATTCTGGGTCTCCCTCTTTCTCTGCCCTTCCCCCACTCACACTCTGTCTCTCATTCAAAAATAAACTTTAAAAAAAAGAATTAGAACAATTATGCCTTTATACCTGTTTGTATGCTACTTTTTAAAATAAAATTTTTTTACGTTTATTTATTTTTATTTTGAGAGGGAGAGAGTGCACGCATATGCACCCGAGCAGGGGAGAGGCAGAGAGAGAGGGAGAGAAAGAACCTCAAGCAGGCTCCCTGCTGTCAGTGCAGAAGCTGACTTGGGACTCAATCTCCTGAACCGTGAGATCAGGACCTGAGCTGAAATCAAGAGTCGGATGCTCAACTGACTGAGCCACCCAGGTGCCCCGTAGGCTACTCTTCCCTCCTATCCTCCAGCCTTCCAACAAGAGAGAACTTACCTTGAAATCCGTGCTCATGATTCCCTTACCTTTTTCTTTTAAAAAAAAAAAAAAAAAAAAAAGAGGTTACAGGGATATCTGAGAGGCTCAGTTGGTTAACTGTCTAACTCTTGATTTTGGCTCAGGCCATGATCTCACAGCTGTGAGTCCAAGCCCCACGTCAGGCTCTGCGCTGACAGTGAGGAGCCTGCTTGGGATTCTCTCTCTCCCTCCCTAACCCTCCCGACTCAGGCTCTTTCTCTTCCTCTCAAAATAAATAAACTTAAAAAAAAAATAGGTTACAAATGTAGGTCTCTAAACAATATAGTCTATAGTTTTGCTTTTGAACTTTACGGGAAAAATGATACAACATTGTAGTTTACTACTTGCTGTTTTTACTCAACACTATACTTTAAGATGAATCTACACTGTCGCACAGGCTACCTGTTTATAAGGCTATATAATATTGCGTGGCGGTGTCACTTTTATCCATTGTTCTGCTTATGGACATTTAGGCTGATTTCCAGTTTTCAGTCTCAACGGACACTACTATCAACAGTCTGGTATAGATCGCCTGTTGGATACGTTCACAAATACAAGGTTCTCTACTGAACACACATGGCAGAAGAATCGCAAGACTGTGGGATATACAAATGTTCAGTTTTATAAGATAATGACAAACTGCTGGCCAAAGTGGTTATAGCAATTTCAACTCTCACCAGGCATAAATAAAAATTCTCCTTGACCCCCTTCGGGTTAATATTACTACTATCAGACTTCATAATATTTGCTCATCTAGTGGGTGAGGACTGCAATCCTATGTATTGAGGAACCGGAGCACCTTTTCATATATTTATTTGCCATTCACACTTCCTCTTGTTCATGTCTTTTGCACAATTTTTTTACTGGTTGTTTGACTTTTACTTTTTAATTTGTAGAAATTTTTCATAAATTCTGAATACTAATTTTGGATAACCAGTTTACAGGCTGCAAGTACCTTTGCACAGTTTGAACTTATCTTTTCACCGTTTGTGGTATCTTTCGTTGAACAGCATTCCTTGGGTTTCGACATAGACCGAATTTTCTAAGGTCTATGCTTGTGTGTGTTAAGAAATCCTTTTCTACCTTAAAATCATGAAACTATTCACTTCTATTTTCTCTTAAAATTAAAAAAAAAATTTACCATTCATATTTAAGATTTTCATCTGTCCAGAACTGGATCACATCTACACCATCATAAAAATCCATTTTATTTTTATCCATATGACAAATCTAATTGTAGCACTCCCGTGTGTAGATGAGTTCCTCTCTGATCTGTGGTCTACCTTTGCCATTTATCTAGGCTCTCTAGGGGCGCTTGGGTGGCTCAGTTGGTTGAGCGCCCAACTCTTGATGTTGGCTCAGGTCACGATAGCGGGGCCATGGGATCGAACTCATGTTAGGTTCCATGCTGTGTGTGGAGCCAGCTCAAGATTCTCTCTGCCCCTCTCCTCTACTTGTGCTCTCAAATTAAAAAAACAAACAAACTCTAGGCTCTCTAGATAAATGCGTCTAAGCTCTCTATTGGTCTATGTGGCCACCCCTGCTCCAATATTGCTCTGTCTTCATTACTATCTTAAGCCTCGCTGTCTGGTGGAATAAGAACCCTCCCCTCCCAGCCTGGGCGTCACCTTCGTCAGGAGTATCCTGATTACTCTTGGTCCTTTGTTCTCCCATACAATTTATAAAATTACTTTATCAAGTTCCTTAAAAAACTGCTGGAATTTGGAATGGCATTTTACTGACTCTAGAATTAATTTGCAGAGAACTGACCCATTGATACTATTGAATTTCTTATTCTTGAACATAGTATTTCTCTTTGTTTTCTCTTAGTAACTTTCAATAAAGTTTAATAATGATTTCCATACAGGTTTTGCATATCCTCTGTAAGATACATTCCTAAGTACTTATTGCTATTACAAATGGTATTTTTGCTTGTTGTTAGTGTATGGAAATGCAAATGGTTTTTATAAGTATCTTACAATCAACCACCTTGTGAAATTACCATTTCTTGTAATTTGTTTATAGATTTTCTTTTGTAAAAAAAAATCATTCAATCTGCAAATCTATATAAATTTGATTTTTCTTCTGTTATGCATTATCTAAAACCTCTACTTCACTGCTGAGGAGAAGCAATGATTTTATACTTTTTGGTCTTGTTCCTGATTTTAATGTGATTATATCTAACTGTTAGTTAAAATGATATTTGCTGTTAAGTGTAGGATAGTTATCATTTATCAGGCTAAGGAAATACAGTAGTGTCCCTCACCCCCATCCGTTGTTTTGCCTTCTGAAGTTTCAGTGACCTGGGACTCTCTGCAGTCCAAAAATATTAAATAAAAAATTCTAGAAATAAACAATAAGTTTTAAATTGCATATAGCTTCTATTATGAACCCTATTATAACTGTTCTCTTTTATTATTAGCTACTGTTGTTAATTTCTCACTGTGCCTACTTTATAAGGCAAACTTTCTCACAGGTATATACATCCATGAAAAGACATGGTACATGTCCATGTTGGCCCAAACAATGCCAGTGTTAGAAGCATGGGGCATGACCTCCACTCCCCTACACCTGAAAATCCGTGTGTAACTTTTGATTCCCCCAAAACTTAACTACTAATAGTCTAGTGTTGACTGGAAGCTTACCAATAACAAAAACAGTTGATTAACACATACTCTTTATGTTATATTATAGACGGTGTTCTTATAATAAACTGAGCTAAACGTTAAGAAAATCATAGAAATATATTTACAGTACTATACAGCATTTATCCAAAAAAATCCACATAAAAGTGGATCTGTGTGGTTCAAACCCATGTTGTTCAGGAGTCAACTGTATACATAGGATTCAGTTCTAGCCACAGTTTCAGGCATCCACTGGGGGTCTTGGGACATTTCCCCACACCTATGGGAGGGGAGGACTACTGTACTGTGGTTTTCCAGATAAGAGTTTTTATCTTTTTAAAAGTATAGATGGTTATTTCTTCTTCTACTTGTTTTTCTATATCTATTGGCATAATTAATGTGGTTTTCCTCCCTTCATCTATTAACTGGCAATTATAGTTATACATTTTCTGAATTAGATCACCTTTTTATTCCTAGGAAAAACCCAATTTATTATAGTATTATCTTTCCTATACACAAGTGAGTTTGGTTTACCAATATTTTGTTTAGGATTCTTACATCCACACTGAAGAGTAAGAATGGCCCCTAGTTTTCCTTTCATGTACAATCCTTGTCAGGTTTGGTATCATTGTTCTTATTAGCCTCACAAAGTGATTTGGGAGTAATAACCTTTTATTTTCCTAAAAGTTTGATAGAACACTTCTCTGATACCATCTGGGCTTGGTGATTTTGATGTAAGTGGGGATATTTTTAAATACCAATTCAAGGGGCACCTGGGTGGTCCAGTCAGTTAAGCATCTGACTTCGGCTCAGGTCGTGATCTTGGGGTTTATGAGTTCAAGCCCCTCATCGGGCAGGCTCTCTGCTGTCAGCTTGGAGCCCACTTCGGATTCTCTGTCTCCCTCTCTCTCTGCCCCTCCCCAACTTGCATGTGCACATGCTCTCACTCTTTCAAAAATAAACATAAAAAATTAAAAAGAAAATAAATACCAGTTCAATATCTTTTAATAATTATAGACGCATTCAGGCTTTTTATTTCTCAAGTCAGTTTGATAAACTGTGACTTTCTAGGAATTAATCCATTTAGTTTTTGTGTTTTTAAATTTTTTTGCATGTAAATTTTCATGGCATCCTCAGAATTTTAATATTGGCACATCTGTGGTTATTTTTCTTTTTATAATTTCTAGTAGTTTTTAGTTATTTTCATTAAAAAAAATCAATCTCACCAGAAATTCCTATTAGTAAAAAAAGACAAAATTTTTACTTTGATAAAAGTTTGTTTTACATTTACTTTTCATTAATTTCTCTCTTCAGCTTTATTTTTCCTTCTTTCTGCTTTCTTTGTCGTTTTCCTACTCCTTAATTTTTATACTTATCTATTAACTTGCTTTTTCTAGTATGTATTCTATTCTATTTTAGAGAGATTGTGAGAACTGGGGAGGAGCGGAGGGAGAGACAGAGAGACAGAGAGAGAATCTTAAGCACGCTCCACACTTAACATGAAGCCCAGCACAGGGTTCGATCCCACAACCCTGGGATCATAACCTGAGCCAGAATCAAGAGTTAGAGACTCAACTACGGAGCGACTTAGGCTCCCCTCTAGTATAACATCTAAAGATATTAATGTTTTTTACAATAACGGTCTCACTGCTTCCACAGTATTGATATATGGAGTTTTCATCTTTTTTTGTTTTTTTAAAGTATATTCAAATCTCCAGTGTGGATTTTATCTTTAATCTGTATTTCAGTATGTGTGCTTTTAAATTTCCAAATAATGAGGATTCTTTTTTCTTTATGTTTAATCATACTAGGGTCAACTATGACACCAATTATTTGAAATGTATTTAAATATGCATAATAAGTGGTCAGTCTTTATAATTTTATTATATAAATATATATTATATTTATATTATTTCAAGTGTACTTGAAAAGACTGTGTATTCTTTGATTATTGGGTACACAGTTTACAGCAGATGAATAGGTCAAGGCTGTTAATCAGGGTGTTCAGAAACACCTCAAGTCTCAATCTTTACCAGTTTTGTGTGTGTGTGTGTGTGTGTGTGTGTGTGTGTGTTTCACTTACCAAAAATTAGAATCTCTCATTAGGATACCGAGTTTATTGATTTCTCTGTGTATCTCTATCAATTTTTAAAGTTATTTTATTAGGTGTATATAAGTTTAACTTTATATCTTTCCTGGTGATCTGAACCTCTGTCCTTATGTAGTAATAATCTTTGTTCTCAGTAATCAAAAAAATTTCAAATCCATTAATATAAACATACCTATGTCAGGAATCCTTTAGTGTTTCCCATGCCGAATTTTTTCCATTCCTTTACTTTCAATCTTTCTGTGTCCTTATGTATTACATGTCTCTTGTAGAAAGCATTTAACTGGATTTTTAAAACATTCAGGGGCGCCTGGGTGGCTCAGAGGTTAAGTGTCCAACTTTGGCTCAGGTCATGATCTCACAGTTTGTGGGTTCGAGCCCTGCATCGGGCTCTGTGCTGACAGCTCAGAGCCTGGAGCTGCTTTGGATTTGGTGTCTCCCTCTCTCTCTGCCCCTCCCCAACTCACACTCTGTCTCTCTCTCACTCAAAAATAAGGAAACTTAAAAAAAAATTCAAATCCAACTATGTCTGTCGTTTGACATTTAAAAATTCATTTCTTGGGCACCCTCCTACACTGTTGGTGGGAATGTAAACTGGTACAGCCGCTCTGGAAAACAGTGTGGAGGTTCGTCAAAAAACTATCAATAAAACTCCCCTATGACCCAGCAATGGCACTGCTGGGGATTTACCCAAGG